>CM051501.1:27826531-27837151 GCA_028031935.1 Paedocypris micromegethes | reverse complement strand
TGAACAAGTAGATACGTACATAAATACATAAACAATTAAACATAATGAAAATGATTTATATTTCATAATATATAAAAATGTTGTTACTCTGGCGTCCTGAAGAACAGATTGCACACGATCACATGACTTGACTGAACTTCTTTTGAAGATTAAGATTAAGACTGATTGATAGTCAATTGCAGGTGTTCTATTGTGATCCAGTACTTTATTTTACAGGCTACAAAACAATTCACCCACTCAGTATTTTTGTGTATTACTTTGCCGCTCTTTAGCTCATATTGGGTATTGCAGCTGAGATGCTTTTCCTTTGCTAGTCGTCTGAAAATTGCACCAACGTTACCTCACACATGCCAAAATTGCGTAAAATAATTATTTTCACGATAGAAATATTACAACCAGATGTTGAACTTCCTGTGGTAAAAATATTTTCCTGTGATTTATTTGCAGTTAAATAAAAATTTTTTTTTTATTACGTCTTGCATTGATTCAAACCCTGGATGTTCGATTTCATTCTCAAATACAATTTGATTTCGTATTTTAAAGATCTGTAGCTGCAACAACTTGCGTAGTACTGTTTTTTAGTTTTTAAGTCTGAGTTTTTAAAACCCAAGTATGACAGAGAAGCCTCTCTTCTTTTGTTCTTCTTGGACTCCTTATAAGAAGTTTTATATAAAGACAGAACAAACTCAATACCGGTATTCACGTTCATACCCTTATTGCGCATAACCCACCCCTACTGCAGAATAAACCGATGTTGTACACCACTACACGGTGCAGTGTGTTGACGTGTGCCATCTTGGATCTTTACAACCCTTGTGTGTAAATGTCAGATGGAAGTCTGACATCTCAACTTGCCTGTGCTTGTCCACTGTGACGACTCGCATCTAAGATGGAGGTTTTACTCCCAGTCTACGGCTGTTTACTGGCCGCAGACACAGAGACGGTGAAGGGTGGACGTGTGCCATGTTTTTACGGATGGCCGATGGAGTGAAACGTGGGTGTTTTTGCAGTCATGTGCTTTGCATTCATCCATCCGTCTGACTCACAGCTCCTTCAGCCTTTGATGGCGAGAAGAAAATCCTTGAACACCTACAATCGTACAATCTCGCTCGTTATCACCCAACTTACATGATCGTGTTTGTGAAAGTCTTTCTTTTTTTAGAGATCGAAACGACTCGCTTGACCAAATAACCTTTGAGTCCATATTGCCGACCAGTCGAACAGGTTGATTTAGTGTTTGTAAAGTGCCAGCGACCGGCCGTTTCTACGGTAACTGCCCTCCCACAGAGGTTTTGTCTGTTTACTTTTCATCATAAATGAATGCATAAGGCCGTCACTTAACCAGCCGCATTCTGTTGTCAGACTTTCACTACTTTTCCTAGAATGCGGATCCGGTTTGAGTTTGCGAGAAGGCTGGTCCGTAATCGCTATTAGATGAGCCAGATCTGCTGGGTGATGAACTGGAGCATGTTTGACTGAAAGTGTCTTTACTCTTTGGAGATGACCTTTGCCCCCCGCCGAACACTCGGTATGGATTATGGGTAGGGGTTGCCACAGGGATCAAAGAAGCCCCCCTCAGCCGCAGGGGTCACCTCTTAAAGGTCACGCAGATGGATGTTTGAGTGACAAAAATGATTTGGATGGCTTAAATACTGATGAGAAACTTGGGTTTGAGTTTGGAAAAATAACCAGAGTGTTTTATTAACTTTTATAACCAGAATTTTACTGTTTGAATTTTGAAGTTGTGGTTTTTTGTGTGGGAAACGTAACCGCTTTATTTGAGTTTTATTCTTTATTT
This sequence comes from Paedocypris micromegethes, assembly GCA_028031935.1. Classification (NCBI taxonomy): domain Eukaryota; kingdom Metazoa; phylum Chordata; class Actinopteri; order Cypriniformes; genus Paedocypris; species Paedocypris micromegethes. The sequence goes on along the minus strand of CM051501.1, from coordinate 27,835,353 downwards.
ATGTAAGTTATAAAAGCTAAGATAACAATAGAAAACTGGAATTAAACTGAAGCGCTAGATGAACTCTTTCTTTACCATAATTTTCAGACTATAAGCGCACCGCATTATTAGATGCACCTTTAATAACAGTCTTGGTACTAATCTGTTTTCTCAAAATGCACACATTTTCCCGGAATAATTTGCACACTGTCAATTTAGATGTTTTTTTTTTTCAGGATTTAAGATGTGCCTTTATAGTACAAATAATACAGTACCTTAACTTGAATTAACACTGATTAAAAGTACGTTTTTGGCGTTTTATTGTATGGTTTAGGTCAACAAATGCTACTCATTTGATCATTTTGGTTTGTCAAACTAATGCTTCAGTTTGACTTGACTTGCCACACTCGTCTGATCACATCATAGTTTAAATCAGGTCTACAGTAAGATTTGTGTTCAGTGTTATTAGTACAGGGTCATAACAGCACAAAAGGTCATAGGTTAAAGTTTCTGGTAAAGCTTAACATTTTTAAATGTGTATCTATTGCTTTAATTGCAGAAATATCCTTTATCTGACCCGGTGGCCTTTCTGTTGTTGGCTATGACGCTATCTTAATAGATAACAATAGCTCAATAAGCTTGTGGAAAACATCAAGTCAATAACAGACAATAAAATGCTTAAATTAATATACAGCAGAAAAAAGCAATACCTTATTTCAAGACATGACATTATGTTTTAATGAATTATTACTAATACTGATTTGTTTTTTTTGTTTGTATTACAGGGGTAATAGTTTCATATTCTAGAGGAAGATCATAGTTTCTGATACGATTGCTAAACTTTGAACCTGTGGATGGACAGGCGGACTGACTTGACTTAACTTAACTTGATTTAACACGGTCCGATGCTTGAAAAAAATTACTATTACAGCAGCAGGAATAAAAAAGAAAATTGTCGAAAATGTAAAAGCGATAACTCAGTTTACAGAGACACATAGCTTTTTTTGCTCTGGTTTTAATTGCGTATGGCAACAGGAAGTTGCAGTATGTCATGGATTTTTTTTTTTCAAACTATATATTGAGAAAGAGACTTTTTTTCAGACCTACTTCAAGGATAAAGAAACACTCACGCGCACACACACTGTTTTAGGGAGTTTTCGTTCTTATCTAAGAATTCCTTTCTGTACTGGGAACCAACGCCATGGAAACATCTCTTGTGAGTTTCCTATAAAATCATTTTTTTAATTTTCTTTGTCTAGTTGCTTTAGTAAAGTAATGAATACATATAATGCTTCAAAATGCTTTTACTGATGTAACTGACAAATTGCTCATTGTATCGAAATTCTAAATCATAATAATAATTTACCCCCAAACTAGTGGTTTCCTAAAGATTCTGTTGCATTTAATAATTTATTTATTATACAATTTATTTATTTTAATGTTTGATTTTAATAATAAAAATAAGGGCAGTTGAGTGACCAAATGGTTGCTGGTTCGAATCTCAGACTTTGCGTATTTTAGCAAAACTCTGAACCTGATCGCTCATTCTGTAAGTCGCATTGGGTCAAAAGAGTCTTTTTTTCTTGTTTGAGACTTTTTTTTTTTCGGATTATAATTCACACATGCGGTTTAAAAATGTACATTTTTGTGGGGGAAATAAATAAATACATTTGTTTGTGTGCCTTGTAGTCCAAAAATTACAGTGTATTCTTTTCCTTGTTCACACCAAATGTGTGTCTGTAGAATCAAATTTATTTGATCATTTCTTTAGTGTGTTAGTAAGATTTAGACATGAGACAGCCACAAGAATCATGTTTTGTATTAATGTGTACATATCCTGTCAGTGCTGAACATTATGCACGGCCGCCATATTTCCTCTTCCAGCCCAGCAGAGGCCTGTACTGCTCCAGCACGAGCCCACCGGACCCCCATCCCCACCTCCTCGGGCTCTGACCTTGTGGGCTTAAAACGAGGAAGGCAGAAAATAGATTGTTAGAGCCGCCCGTGTTTCCGTGGGCTCAGCGCCGTCACCCGATCTCATGGGTTTTTTTCTCCGCCGTGCTCCGCTCAGACAACAGTCGCACATGAGACCCTCCGCAGACCCTCCACAGTGTTTTAGCACTTCAAACACGAACCACGGCTGGTGTTTTGGAGCTATCGACTCGGGACCAAACCCCGTCTGAGTGAGTGAGTGAAGGTGGAGAAAAGCATTTTCATTGTTCGGTCTGTTGATGTCATTTCCTTGTGAACACGTGATGGCAACTGGAGTTAGAGGTTCCTTGTGATCGCGGGAAACATCTGCCGTTGTGGTGGAGAGCACGTCATGATCCACCTCCTGGATCATCTTATGAGTTAGCTGTGTAGCTATCTGGATCATTCTAGAATTACTAGTCCCGTGGTTTAAATTTATCACGGCGTTTAAAGTAATAAAACCTTAATTTCCCACGTCTGTAAATTCTCTGTCCATTCAGGAAATGGCTTTAAACGTATATGCCCATGTGTGTTAGACGCATTCAGTACGTGTTCTTCTGAGTTTTTGGCTGTGTGAAACTTCACCTGTTGAAACGTCTCACACACACACACACAAAGTCCTCTTTTTAGATCTGATTGTAACCGGATGGCGGTGTTTTAACACACATTACTCGTCCACGCTAAGCACACGCCTAAAACGTGCTGTCCACTGTCTGATAAGGAAGACGACACACTGATTAAAGTTATTGTGTTGTGGAACTACGTCAGTAACCGGTTGAGTGGCTGGTAACTACAGTAAACTCTCGTCTTACTGCCACACGCCATTTCTTGCAGACAATGAAATGTAGCAACACATTTACTTACAATGATGTATGGGTTACGCACAATTTTTTACGATAGACTGAGATGCAAGTGCTATTTATTTTTCAATAGCAAAAAAATGCCCAAAACTGAATTAATTCTGAATGGAAGGGAAAGTGTCTTTTGCCTTTCCACACATTTTTAAAATAGATCAAAACTATTTGATATTTATTTTATTCATATGATTTTTTTTTTTTTTCATTTTAAAAACTCTGCATTGTTTCGACTCAGTCAGGGTGATTTATTTTCTAAACGGAAGAGAAAATTTAGCACACACACATGATACATTTTCCAATTTATTGGGGAAAAAAAGAACCAAAGATGCCAATTTAGTTTCATTTTTTTTTCCATTTTTAACTTTGTGTGTGAGTGTGTATATATATCATTTGCTGTAGATGTGGGAAGATGGGGTGATTTGTTTCTAAATGGAAGGGAAAGTGTTTCTTGCACACACACATACAACTATTGTTCATAACAATTTGATATTTTAATTTATTTTATTTGTAGATTTATTATTATTTTTGTTTTTTAAAGGCTCTGCTTTGTTTTGACTCGGTCAGGGTGATTTATTTTCTAAATGGAAGAGAAAGATTCATACACGCCCTTTGTGGGTGTATGAAGGGCCATAAACAAGTAGGAAATGAAGGGTCATAAACAAACTTTTTTCCATGTTTTTTTTTAACGGTTTGTGTGAAATTTATATTTTTAGCTGTTAATTGTGGAGACTCATGGATGATTTATTTCTGAATGGAAGGGAAAGTGTTTCTCTCTCTCTCTCACACACACACACACACACACACACACACACACACACACACACACACACACACACGCACGCATGCAGTGGCTGTACTGTAATACAAGAACACATTACACTAAGTGGGGCTTTCCCCTTCAAGTTTGGTTCATAACGGTGTGTCTGAGTTGGGAAGACGCACAAACTCTCACGCTAAAGGGACACACCACTTATCTCCAATAGATTTATTTTTTGGTTGTTGCAGAAGAACTTGTGGAAAAGCATCGATTTTAGATGGACCAGACGCACATGGAAAATCACTGCAACTAGCCATTTCAATTCAAGCGAAGCAAACGCGCGTAAGTGTGAAGACACTAGCTGCTGATGTTTTGTGTCTGGCCGAGCGAGACAGATTTACTGCGAGCAGCTCGTGAGAATGTCCGTCTTAGTCTTTCTTGAGCGACACGCTTCTGTCCGTCTGCGTTGCATCTGGATTTCCTGTTTTCCGGGTTGCAGGAGCGTTTCTGTTCCCGGTTTGTCCGTCACTTTCTGTGAATGACCCCCGGCACGTGGAACACTGAGTTGCTGTGCTGTCAAGTTTGGTTTGGAATTTCAGCCTCGTGTTTCATTCGCAGACGTTGTTTGGGGTTTTTTTGTGAAGTGTAATCCAGGGTAACTACATGTGTAGTAACTTTTATAATAATGTTATATGTCATTTATGTTTTAATGCAATAACGTGTAATAACTATTATTTAGACAATTGTTTAATTGGGGATTTAATTAATCAAGCAATAAATGAATCGCTCAATTATTTTTTCACTTAATCGTCAAGCCATTTCACAATTTACCTCAATGTTTTATGAGTTACATGACATAATTGGAATGCTGTAATAAACGTATTTGTTAATACTGTAGTGTATATAAAAATATATAATTTTTTTAACACTCCACACTGTGCTTACTACACTTGCTTAACAATTACAATAAAATAAAACTTACAATGGAGAAAAATACAAATCAGTGGTTGTACAGCATCTCTCAATTTCTCTTTTTCTCAATTTCACCTTTTCAAATTGCATTGTGCCAAGTTACTTCTGTGGTTGATTCTCATGGATAACATTGATTTGTTGTTGTAGCACTAGTGTAATCAGAGTAAAGATTTTTTTCATCAGCTTGTGTTATTTAAACTCTGTGTTGTTCACTTGCTAAGCTTTTTTTTATGTCAATTTCCCACTTTTGGTCTAAAAAAGGCATTCTGGGAAAAATGAAGAGATTTGGTACAGTAGCCTCCTGTTTAAGTACACGTCCTGCTTCAGTCCAACATATTTTCCCATAAAAGTCCGGATTCAAGATTTATTTGTTGAACATGTCATGAATCGCGCAGGTTTTGAAGTTTCTTGTGTTTTATGGGTCGCAGAGGTGGACATTTTGGTTCACTTTTTGTACTTTTTTTTTTTTTTTCAAATTTTAGCAACTATTGCATCATTTTCTACTTTTTTATTTGTTTTGAGCGATTAGATTTTTCTAGACTTCTCATGTTAAAAGTGAAGATGGTCTAATAAACCTGCTTTCAACCAATCGTATAAATTGTGCAATTTTCTCATCCAGGTTTTCATGTTTGCGTCTGTGTGTGTTTGTGTCTCCTCCAGACGTGTCTCCTCAGGAGCAGCCGGAGTTGTTCCTGAAGAAACTTCAGCAGTGTTGTGCTGTGTTTGATTTTATGGACACTCTGTCAGACCTGAAGATGAAGGAATACAAGCGCTCGACCCTCAATGAGCTGGTGGATTATGTGACGGTCAGCAGAGGATACCTCACGGAACAGGCTTATCCAGAGGTCGTCAAAATGGTGAGCGACACACTAGCATCTCTAGATGTTAACCCGAGCGTTTTGGGTACAGAAATCCACAGCAACATGATTTTCACACTAGTTAAAAAAGGACAATCAGAAGGTCTGATCTGAATGCTCTGGCACTGAGTGGTCCGTCTAGTTGGGTTTACTTGTGACTGAATCAGTATACCATTTTTTTTTGGTGGTACTGCACAACAGAACCAAAGCATCTTTTTCTTGCTGCTCTGCAACGCAACATGAGTGAGTCCCATTCTTGACAACACAAGATTGCTTGATTTGTTTCATAGATTTAGACTTTAAACTCTGTCTGTCTTCTCATGGTCTGCTCTTTTATTCACTTGTTTATTACCGTCTCATGCTCTCTTGCAGAGTTATTACAGCACTACTTTTAAATCTCAGAAATAAATCGTTCTCATTGTGTGAAAGAGTTTTATGTTGATGAACTGCAAAATTTGCAATTTTTTTTTTTATGATAAACCCTATATTTTTCCATCTTTGGAAAAAACAGGACAATGGGCAAAAGGCCAAAAATGTTCCTGGTATTTCCCTTTAACTCTAATGTGAAAATTTGTCTTTGTTCAAGTTTTGTTTCACAAACCCAATTCAGTTATTAAATACATGACGATTTAAACTACTGTGAACATATTTATAATAATTCCTTTCGTATGGGGGAAAACACTTGACTTAAAATAACACTTCTGAAATTGTAGTTGCTTTTTTTCCAGAGAAAAAATAAAAACAAACCATTTATTCATTTTATTAAATTATTTTTTTTATTTCATCTCTTTTAAACACTATATGACTTAAGTACTTTAAATTTCGTTAAATTTGTTAGTTTCTTAATGGACTATAGAACTCATTGGCCTGTTTAATCCCAGTTAAGCATTCATGATAAAATGGCGTAATGACGCCAAACGCACGTAACGGCCTCCTGCGGTTTCGCGCAGCAGCGGTCACATGCGCTAATTACCTGCACTAGAACAGTGGATGTGAGTCAGGCTGCAGTCCAGAAAAAAATAATTAAATAAATAAATAAATAAACAGTGTGAATGAGTGATTAAACACAACGGTAAAGTAAGTCTGCTATCAACTCCAATATTTTAGTTTGTTTTTCTTTCTTTCTTTACAATTACTTTTACATTACATTTATATTTTTCATTACTTTTAGTTAAAGCAAGTTTATGTTATTATATTGCTGTTTGACAACCTGATTTTCAGGGTTTAATATATTTAAAAAAAATAAAAAAAATCCATAAAGAATTGTGATCTTTATTTTAAGCAAACAAAATCATGATTCTAATTTTATCCAGAATGCAGCTCTACTTTTGAGTCAAGATTTTTGAAAGTCTTTCCTGCTCTTATTTTATTATTTTGCCGTTTTCACTTTATTTGAACTTTTTTTGCTTTTTTAAATGAATTCATAAATTGAAAAACATTGTAAATATCTGCTCAATTTGATGATTTCTAATATGCATAGAATTTATTTGATTTGGCAGTGATGTTGACAACTTTTTTTAAGGAAACAGAAAATTTAAGAGTCATTTAAAGCAAGCTGAAGATTTTGGTCAATTTAAAATGAGATTTATAAACGTTTTTGTTGAATATTCATGCACTGCAGAAATAACTGTGTTATTACAACTAGCTATTTGTGTCATCTGGTCGTACACATTGGTTAAAAAGCCGTCGTCATTGTATTATACAGAAAGCTACAATTAATTTCAAGGACAGCTTTAATTTGTACAATCACACACTTCATGTATGTATTTATCTGTGAATGGTCGGCCAACAATGCTGAGTGTGTCCCGTCCGGAGTTACCAAAATGGGCTCCAGCTCCCCGTAACCCTGAAATGGAGTAAATAAAGGATGGATACATTTTAAAATATGGGTTTATCATGTAGTCTTAACCATTACTGGGGTCGACAATATAAATGGCCCGGTGGCCCGGACGCACTTTTAAAACCAACCGGGCCACCAGATCGGTCCAACTGATGGCCCGGTGGGCCAGTAGAAAAGAAAAAAATAAATAAATAATAAAAAATAAAATTTCTCATTATTTATCTGCATTTCTGTTTAACCGTATCGCTCGCGAATTGTGTAAAGCGTCATGTGATCCCGACAGTAGACTAATATGCAGTGCACCGAGTTTTTGGTGCTCCGCCTCCAAACGCAGCACTCAGTGCTGCACACTCCTGCGGAAGTGCTGAGACCCGCGCCGCGGATGTGTGCGTGCGCGCCGCAGCGGCATATATAGTATACACAAGTAGCAAGTTCCTCGCGAATAATCTCGTTCAGTCTTGGCATCAAGAATGAAAAACGAGATTAAATAAAGCAGCGCGGGTGAAAAAAGGCGGCAACCGCTTAGCTATAATTTGTTAAAAGAAAAGTTTGTTAAATCACGAAACGCTAACGCGGCTTTCTTTGCGCTTTTCACGACTGTGCAATAACGACACACTTTATTATTAAACCATAGTACAATACTGCTACAGATATAATACAATACTACAGATACTGCTATCATGAATATTACACGAAGAACAGAGTATCTGACGCATGATGTCCATCACATTGAGACGCAGCCTCATCACAGGAAGTGATCCTTTTGTCCAAGATTTCAAACGTCTAAACACCTGTTTGAAATAATTTGTTTGATGATCTTTAATAAAAATATCCAGACATTTTGGGAGATAGTTTAAATGAAATGATAAATTGAAATATATATATTTGTATTTCCAGTTATTTAAAAACACCACTTATATTTACACTTTAGTGATTAGTCACTGCTGTGATGCTGCTCTATTTATATGTAACATCAATTGCACTTGGACAATAAACTTTCTTTTATTATTGATGTTTTTCAACTGATACTGATTCATTCTGAACAGAGCAAACCAGACACTGCAAGGGAACTATATGACAAAACTGGCAAAAACTGAGAGGAATTGAGGGAAAGCAAAAGAAAACACAAAAAGAATAGGCAGAGAATTGCACTTGTTCTGTTTTTGTTTAGTTTTTCTGCACTTTGCACTAAACCTACATTAAACAAATGATTTTCATGTTGTTTAAGCAAACAGTTATTTATTTATTTTGTGATTATTAGGATCCATACACAACGCGTGAACCTGGGCCAGTGGTTTTGATAGTCGGGCCAGTGAACTTCAAAAGTTACTGGCCCGGAGGGCCAGTGGAAAATTTCCCTTATTGTCTACCCCTGCATTAGTTACAAGTAGCCACTAATAGACTTATCTGTTTTACCCTTTTCCACAGGTGTCCTATAACATATTCCGAACTCTTCCGCCTAGCGACAGTAATGAATTTGATCCAGAGGAAGATGAGCCCACTCTTGAAGCCTCATGGCCACATTTACAGGTGTGTTCAAAGAGCCGACGCTCTGTATAATGCCGTGTGTGTGTGTGTGTGTGTGTGTG
>CM051501.1:27728894-27826512 GCA_028031935.1 Paedocypris micromegethes | reverse complement strand
GGGATTCTGTCCTTCAGTCTGTCCTGCGGTTTATTTGATCTGCTGTGTTTGTGTGTACTTGTACAAGGTTTGTACACACACTCTGACCCTTTCTGTGTGCGCTCGCTGAATGCTTCCCAGACTCCTTTAGAAATGAGATCCAAATCTCAAGGAGAATTTTCCTTGTAAAATATTTATCTCTTGTATCCATTTATCAATATCTCTGTTTGGTTTTCTCGTGTGAAAAACAAACAAGAGACTCTGAATTTACTTTTAATATCAGAAGCCAGATTCCCATCACGATATGTGGAACTATGCATTATACGCTGAAAGCAGCTACTGAACAAATGGAACTTAACCTTTGACTTTTGCAACACTCTGTTTTCTCTCGATTCAATTTAACAAATCTGTCTCTTTACCACCTCTTCTCTGTCTCAGCTGGTGTATGAGTTCTTCATTCGTTTTTTGGAGAGTCAGGAGTTTCAACCCAGCATTGCCAAAAAGTACATAGACCAGAAATTTGTCTTACAGGTGAGAATTCTTCCGTTTCATGACAATTACAGTGCAATTACTATCTATAAATATATTGCACACATTAACTATTAACCAAACACACATTTATGTTATGCGCGCGTGTGTGTGTGTGTGTGTGTGTGTGTGTGTGTGTGTGTGTGTGTGTTTGCTTGCCAGCTGCTGGAGTTGTTTGACAGCGAGGACCCACGTGAGAGAGATTACCTAAAGACAGTCTTACACAGAATCTATGGAAAATTCCTGGGACTGAGGGCTTTTATACGAAAACAGATAAATAATATTTTTCTACGGTGAGGACTTTTCTATTGCTTGCTTTTTTTGGCATGTATATTACCAGGGACGGTACAAGCTTTCTCGTTGTCATGTTCTTGGTTTACAGTTTTGTTTATGAAACCGAGCACTTCAATGGAGTTGCAGAATTGTTGGAGATTTTGGGAAGGTGAGTACTTTTGATTTTTACTTTGTTCTGAAATATAAAAATAACTGACGTCTCTACTGTGACTAATACATCTCTTTATATCTAAAGTTTTAATATACAGTGGTTCCTCGACTTACGAATGTCTCTACTAACCAAAGTTTCGAGTTACGAAGCCTGTGTTCGAGAAAATATCTTCTCTTGTTATAAAATTGTTTCACGATACGTCAGGACACAGATTGCAGCGACAAGATGAAGCAAGTCTTTTTCTTACCGTTAGCATGCAGGGAGATGAAACACGAAAAAGTCTAGGATGTTTAATCTTCATGCATGTCTTTACACAAAAAAAATATATATTTGGTTACAGAAATCTCGCTTCCAGAACAGTTGACGTCACTGTTAGCTGTTAAAATCTACCAGCATTTAACATTTACCAGCATAACCTCGAGCACAGGAAATCAGGGCTTTACATACTGTATATACGTCAATCAGTGAACACAATCCAGGAGCAGGTGATATAACTCAGAACAGCTGAAATGAATCGTTTTTATAATAACTGAAGGTGAGATTTGAACCCTACCAAGTGAGTTCTGAAAGTTGTTCAAAATAAGAATCCCTCCCTTTAAAAAAGTTCAAAATCAACGTTTGTCAGTTTTGTATGCAAAAAGCAAGTAAATAAATTTTTTCTGAATGTTCTGCGACCTTGGAACAGATTAGTGCATTTACATGTAAAATGCGTCTCACCTTACAAAATCTTTCAAAATTCCTATTTTGGATACTATTGTATCTAAAAAAATAAAAAACAAATAAGATGAAGAGTGAACTTTCAGAATATAACTCTGTAACTTGGTACCTTTTGAAAACAAGAATTTAACTGCATTTAAACTAGTCTAATCAATTAAATCCTGGAAACATTGACTTTTATTTTGTATTCAAGATCTTTGCATATCACATAAATTGTTTTCCCTCGTTGCGTCAACACTAGTCTTACTCTTCAGTGCCTCTTCAATATTCACTCATATAACCCAACTGTTCTGCTTTTTTATAACCGTGTTGGCTGATATTGACTGTTGTTTTTCTTTGCCCAGCATCATCAATGGCTTCGCTCTGCCACTGAAGGCTGAGCATAAACAGTTTCTGGTGAAAGTTTTGATTCCTCTTCACACCGTTAGGAGCCTCTCTCTTTTCCACGCACAGGTACGTTTAATCTTAAGAAGCCCGGATCTACACTACCGTTCAAACGTTTGGGCTCACTTTGAAAAAAATATGAAAGTTTCAAAGCAGAAATACACACTATACATTGCTAGTGAGGAAAATAACTATTCTAGCTGTAAATGTCTAGTTTTTGGTGCAATGTCTAGATAAGTGTATTGTCCAGCAACTGTCACTCCAGTGTTTTAATGGTACAATGTGTTTGCTAATTGTGTCAGAAGGATAATGGATGATTGTAAAACTCTTGTTTGATCATGTTAGCACTGCTGGAAACAGTTTAGCTGGTTAAAGAAGCTATAAAACTGAGACGAGCATCACAAACATCACAAACACTCAAAATGGCCAACAATAGACAACTTACATGTGAAACGTGACAGTCTTTCCTAGTTCTTGCAAATGAAGGCTATTCCATGCGGGAAATTGCCTAGAAACTGAATATTTGACTCCAAACTTTTGAACGGTAGTTCATGTTGATAAAAAGTCTATAAGCGCGACTTTTAATGATTACTGATGATGTCGCAGTACAAAATATTCTGAAGAGCGTTACACAACGTGTCGTAGATTGCCAAGGTTGATACCCAACACTTTTTATTAACAACAGATGTCTTCCAAAAGACGCTGCTGATCATAAGTTCTAAGAGGAGGAAATGCGAAAAAAGAATATTCTGAAAAAGAATAAACAGAAAAACTGCGTGTTTGGAAGTTTAATGAAACTACTTTTGTGGTTAAAATTGGACAAGCATGGTCTATGTAAACCATGATATTGTGTCACACGTAACATCTACGGATGTATTCTAAAAGCTTGCCCCCCTCCAGAGAGCTTTGCATTGGGCCGGCCGCATGAATGGCGCACTGGAAGCGTTTTTCTTGCTCTACTTCCGTGCAGGCCCTACTTTTAGATCTGGCTGTAGCTTCTCCAGGCAGCGTGCACAACCCCCCACATTTATATGAATGGTAAAAGTGCGTCTTATGGAGCACAGAAATATGATAAACGCTTTGCCCTGGCACCCGAGATGCGCAGCAAATGTTTTTTTTTTCTGTGGAACTGGAAGCTTGTTTGGAGCTCAAAGCTGTGAACTCAAACAAGAATAGTAAAAGAGGGATTACAGGCCTAGATCTATTCTAGTCCTAGAATACAAGTTCTAAAGAGAAAGTACACGCACGCACACATACACTACAGCCACTGTTAGCCACACAGCTAAAACATTAGCCTGTCCAGTTTTACTTCTCTTTTTTTTATTAGTAACACTTTTCTCAAGATGGATTTAAGTACATTAGGCAATTGCTCTGAGCGTGAATTATATAGATAATTTAGAAATACTATCTACATTTTCACTACATTAAAATAAAATTGATTGCAGCCTTACATGAACATAATGTAAGTGATATATCTGTCTGTCTGTGTGTCTATCTTCTATCTCTCTTTCTCTCTATTTTACTCTCTATCTCTATCCCTCTTTTTATCTCTCTCCCTCACTATTTCTCTGTCTGTCTCTTTCTCTCTGTCTCTATCTGTCTATTCATCTCTTTCTTGCCATCACTTTCTCTCTTATACATCTCTTATTTCTCTATCTCACTCACTTTTCTCTATCTATCTTAAATATTTGATTTCTTTTACAGCTGGCGTATTGTATTGTACAGTTCCTAGAGAAAGACCCGGCATTAACAGAACCAGTAAGTGCAATGAACGCAGAAGTCCTTAGCCATGCAGTCTTTTTTTATTGTTTTCGATTCACTCATCCAGGTTTTGCCTTCTTCACAGGTCATCAGAGGTCTCCTGAAGTTTTGGCCTAAAACATGCACTCAGAAAGAGGTGAGAGAAATTCAACTCTGGTCACTGATGCTCACACCACTCGGATTCTAGTTGTAATTCCTCACCGCGTTTCTCTGTGTGTAGGTCATGTTCCTCGGAGAGCTGGAGGAGATTCTGGATGTGATTGAGCCCACGCAGTTCGTAAAGATCCAGGAGCCGCTGTTCAAGCAGATCTCCAGATGTGTCTCAAGTCCTCATTTTCAGGTCTCTACAAACACACTTATTTCTTACAGCGTTGTGATATACGACTGTGTGTTATAGTTATAGTTTTGGGCTCAACTGGATATTTTTTTAGGTTTTGTGGTGGTTGTTTAAATTTTGCATTTTCATTATCTTGGTACCTCGACTTGTGAATGTTTCAGTCTGCTACCAGCTAGCAAATAATACATAAATCACCCTGAGCACAGAAAACTAGTGCTTTAAAATGGTGAACTCAATCCCAGGTGTAGGGGATATGAATCAGAAATTATAACTGCTGAAATTAATAATTTGAAAACTGAAGGTGAACGTTTTTTGGACAACAAATTAGAACTCATTTACATGTAAAATGTCTCACAAAATTTTTGTCTTACGAAACTGCTCTCTGCACGAATAAATTTCACATGTTGAGGTACCACTGTATATTTTTACTATGCAATAGTATACTCTGACTCAACTTGACAAAACAACATTAGCAAAACAACCAAAAAGTAAATGTCATTTCAAATACAGAGTATTTTTACTTACCTGTCCTGTTTTGTCTCGCCCAGGTGGCTGAGAGAGCTTTGTACTACTGGAACAACGAATACATCATGAGTCTAATCGAGGAGAACTCCAACGTGATTCTTCCCATCATGTTTGCCAGTCTGTACCGGATCTCCAAAGAACATTGGAACCCGTGAGTAAAGTCGCACAAGCGCAGTATTTTCACAAAGAGAAAAATTTGATAGAGAGTTTCCATTTGGATTAATTTCACTGTAAGCATAAACTAGTTGTATCAATATTTGTAATGACTTCACAATTGCTTAGTGAGTAGCGCTGACATCTCAAAGCAAGAAGGATCTTTGCCTGTTCTTTTTGAGGTTTTTTTTTTCGTTTTTGACTTTCACAGTTCAAAAACTTGTGATTAGGAGAATTGGAGTCTGGAAGGTGTGTGTCTCGCTCTGTGATTGGTTGGCTGTCAATCCAGGGGGTGTGTCAGATCCAGTGTTGCTGGCATTGGCTCCAGCTCCCCGTGATCCAGACATGTATATCTTAACCACATTTTCAGTGGCGTATCTCCAACGTCATTTAAATTAGATTCAACACGACCCTACGCAACATTTCACTTAATTTTTTATAGTGAGAACCTATACGTTGACAATGATTCTGATTTCTGGACTAATTTTGTCAAATGTGTAAAGGTCCTTTGTGTTTTCTGCTTGCAGGGCCATTGTAGCTTTAGTCTATAATGTTTTGAAGGCCTTCATGGAAATGAACAGCACTTTGTTTGATGAACTCACCTCCACATACAAGTCAGATCGTCAGAGGTAAGACTACATCTACACCTAATTATAATTGAGTGAAATTCATTTGATCAAAGGTTTTTATACATGCTCTTGATGGTAACTCTGTCTGATCTGCGATACTTGTGCTTTTATTTCTCAACGATTACGACGTGAGCGCCATATTTTCCTAATCAGTGGTGTCCGGTGTTGGGTGTAACGCATGACAAAGTAACGCATTACTGTAATAAAAATGAACAGTAATTCGTTACTTTGCTTTTTCAGTGAAAAGTATTTTAATGTAATTTATATTCAATTACATACAATGTACTTGTGCCACATTGTAAAATAATTACATTCGCTGAATGTCATCATTTGATTTTAATAATTTATCTTATAGTGGTAAAAGTTTAGTTTTCCGCTTCACAAGCTTGTAGCTTGAACATGTTGTAGCACTGGAGCACATGATTTGCGACAGTCGTATTTAAGGTGGGGACGCCGGACTTGGCTGCAGCAACTAGTGGCTGTTTTACAAAATGGCAAACATGGACACCGTGAGACTCCTACTCCTAGCTGAACTTTATTTAACCCCGACAGCAGAAATTGTCTGATGGTCTGAAGCTTAATGAACGTTTGCAGACGACTTTGTGAACGAGACACTGCGTCCGGCAGAATCTCCGTCTTTTAAGGCGCATTTATTGTTGCTGAATATTTTTTTTCAGGAATTTTGTTTCTTATGTATAAAAAGGTTACATTTCCTACAGATAACTTTATTATAGAATGTAATAAAGATGATTCAGAAAGCGAAAAGGCTCAACTATTTCATGTTTTAATGGTATGTTTTTCAATTAATTATCTTTTGAAGGTGTAATTGGAATTTTAAGAAGTAATTATTTAAGTTAGTTTTGAGACACAGTAATTAGAAAAAGTATTTACTTGTAAAATTGCAAAGTAATTAGTTAGTTTTTTTAAAGTAACTTGTCCCAACCTTTTATAATATGGTGGCCAAACTTGACTTTGCTTTTGATTTTATTAGTGCGTTTTTTCCAGAAACCAGTTCAAGAACATTTGGGCGTGTTTGTCTCTCATTGATGCTCAGACAGAATGGAGATGATTGTTTGTAATGTGAGAACGTGAATCAGTTTTTATTGTTCATCACAAACTTGTGTTTTTACAAGCGTTGCAGTCATTTTAAATCTGTTACAAATTCGGAAACGCTGGTAGAAATTTTTCTCATCTGTAGTTCGACTCCAGTAAACATAGTCTTTCAAATGTACTTAACAGGTAGGATCAAGAACTAGTCTTCCAACCAGTGTATGGATTGTCTTCTGGACAAAATTTGAAAGAATTGTTTGGAAAAACGCCCCGTACATAAATATTTACTGTGAAATTATCACATCAAGCAAGACGTGCTATAACAAGGATGCAGCTATGATGCCACCGGGGTTGCTTGAGGGAAAGTTATCAAGATTCAAAAAATGAATTTATGCCCACATCTAGTTTCACTATGTTTGTCTCATTTGGTGTAAACAGTTTGAACCATTGTTTCCTTAGAGAGAAGAAAAAAGAGAAGGAGCGAGAGGACCTGTGGAAGAAGCTGGAAGATCTAGAGTTGAAGCGAAACCTCCAGAGCGACGGGATTATTCCCACTTAACGACCGCTTTCCCAGCAGCTCCGCCACGCTCTTCAAACGCTGGCCATTTTTTTTTCCTACCTGTATTTGTGCGACTTACTTTACTGTAGATTCACCTCGTCAGTTTCATTATTTCAAAAGCACTGTAAATAACTTTATTTTATCCTCTTTTTTTTTTATATAATATAAAGCTTATTACGCTTTAATACTGCTTCGTGTAGAATTAAGAATTAATGAAGTCGATTAGAACGCTCCGGATAATAGCATTATTTCAGTGCATCAAGTAAATGAAATTGAATAGAAAAAGTATAGGATTTTTCGGAATATAAAGATCTTTAAGATTTTTTAAGATCCTAAAAAATGTTTAACATTTGACCATAATAATCCAGAGCAAAATTTGTTTTATTGAAGGGAATTGATGTTAATGATTAGTATGTTTTATAACCAAGTGATTAGTACACTCCGTAAAATGTAGGAAGCATTTTTGCGTGTTTACAGACATTCTCGAAAGGATAAATGAAAAGAAATGCAAAAGTTATAGATTGATTTAAAAAATAAGTGTGTAATGCATACACGATCAAATCTGTAAGAAACTGAACAATTAGTATTTAACCCTGACTTTGGCTCTACACCGCAGTCAAGCAGAAACATGATAGTGGCTAGGAAAAAAACTAAAGAGAAGAAAGAGAGAAAAATAAACCTATAACCTTTTAAATACAGTAAATTACGTCAACTCCTTCCCTACAGTTCAGAGACAGATAGAGTTAGACAAACGGACAGACCGTCACATAATCACGTATTCACAACAAATAGTAGCATATTAAAAATAGGAACATGCTAAATAAAAGAACAAGAGAATAAAAACAAAAAAACTCTTTCTGGAACAGCCTAGAAACAACTTAGCCTCTCATATATATGTGTGTGTGTATATTATTTTATTAAATGTTTTTCAAACAAATGTGTCATGTAAAAAAATACATGTTTTTAGTATTCTGAACATGAATTGATGTGCCTGTATGTTTCAGTCTTCCACAAGTGAACTATACGATGTGGTGCATTACGCCAAAGACAAGCCAGGCGTGAACGTAAAAGCCGTGAAGGACATTTGGACCCATCAAAGTGAAAAATCACAGACAATACATCCACCTGCCCTGCCTTCTAAAGCCATAAAAAACATCCAGGTTTGCCACAATTATCTGCGGAATAAGCACTATATGTGTGTGTGTGTGTGTGTGTGTGTGTGTGTGTGTGTGTGTGTGTGTGTGTGTGTAAGTGTGTGTGTAAGTGTGTGTGTACTAATGACTATACATTTCTGATTTAATGATGTTAATATATGCTGACATTTGAAAATCCATCTCCGAAACATCTGGATAATTACATCTGGTTTGCGCAGGATTTCCCTCATCAGCAGAGGAAGGGCCCACCTCTGAAAACCGTCTCCCTTGAGCTAAAACACAACCCGGAAAACGTGATTTACACCAAGATAGATCTGTCGAAGCCTGAGATGTGTGCCAGAACATCCACAGAGAGCAAATATGGAGCAAGTTGGGGAGACGATCACAAATCGCCAACAGACTCTACTGTAAGTCAAGGAACCATCTACTCTGAGCTGATAATGCCGAACTGCCGAAGTCAGTCGATGCCTTTCCTGGACAATAATAAAGAAGAAGAGGAGCAGATCTGCCGGACAAGTCAGGTCCAGCTTCACTATGGCACCGACAGGCTCTCGGGTCTGAGCAGCAGCCTGGACGAGCTGTGCAATTCCTCACTTTATCACCTAGCAGGAACATCTGGAAACCAACTCACCGTGGGAAAACCTGCAAGGTCAGGGGTCAACATACTGGATAGTGATGCAACCTATGCCGAAATACCACACGAACCCAACGCCGTCTTTTTTGTGGACGACAACACATATGAGCAGATTCCCGACTCGTGGGTTTTCACAACCAGATCTGAGAAGAAATCCCAACGCACGAATTCCTATGAAGCACTAACTGACTTAAAACCCAAGCAGACGTTTCTTCTTCGGACTTTTAAGGTGAGAAAACTATGTGACTAGTAATCAAAATAGTTCCATGCTTAAACGGACGTAATTCAAATATATAGTTTGTGGTAATACGCTTTACATTTGCATCAGTGCTCAGCTAACGCCAGTAACACATCTGCTCTCCTCTAGAATGAGAAATGGAGATGGCTCTCACCGGAATACTGGAAAAAATAACATCTTCATCCGATTCATCACGATGATAGCACAAATTGGAATGAATCAGCACTCCTGTGTTTAAATCCATCAATTTTTACTGCTTACTCCATTTCGAGGTCAAGGGGAGCTGGACCCAATCTCAGGCTAATTTTGGAGCTAACCCATAAAACATATCACTGCACCTACTTGTTTTGTGCAAAATAAAAGTGACCATGGTTTTCTGTGTGCCATGTAAAAATATGTATAAAATATATGTAATATAAATTTAGTCCAGGTATTCCAAACTTTATAATCTGTACATAAACAAATCAGTCTACAATACTTCAGCTATTAGTAATTAAACACATCGGTGCAGATATTTCTCCTGTTAAACTGTTGAAGCCAATGCCAAAAATGTAAATACGATTTTTTTACTGAAAATGATATACTCTTTATAAGAAATATACTCTTGAATAAGAAAATTGTTGGTCTTGTTCTGTCAAAATAAATAATTTTTTACTGTCAAAATAAATAATTTTTTACATTTGTATTTTCATAAACACACACACACACACTGGCATTTGTATCATAGTGGGGTCCTACCATTGACGTTCATGAGACTAATTCCTTCACAACCTTCAAAGACCCTTCAAAGTTGTGCGACCCACATTAGTATAGAGAGACCTGGCATACATTTTTTAAATACATTTACATTTTAATATTAGTGAAAGTGAATTGACACTAACATACAAACTTAATGGACAAACTGAAAAATATATATAAAAAGAGACAGTAAAGCTGGCAGTGATGACAGATGCTACTTTAATGATGAACAGACATAATAAGACGCATCAGACTGTGTCACATTTGAGAAAGATATAGAGCGTTATATTCCACGTTTATTAAGAACGAATGCTAATCTTTTGCATGGCATTTCATTGAATGTGATTTGCTTTGTGCTGCAAATTGCACTTTATTTTAAATATATAATTACTGTACTGTTAAAAAAAAACAACCCTTACTGTACAAGTCAACATGCATAGATATAATATATATCCCACATTTGTCGTATATCATATATTTTCTCATACAGTCCAAAACTAGAAGGTCATAGTGTTCAGTTAAAGTTTGAAAAAAAAGAATTGCCCACGGGTGAGTGTGAATGTGTGTCCTGCTCTATGATTGGTTGACCACCAATCCAGGCTCAGTCGCTTCAGGTTCTCGTTACCCAGAAATGGAAAAGAGGTTTAATTTATGGATGTTTCTATACATTTACAGAAGTGCATTTTCTGTATCCTTATGTTTTAAGACTGTAAAATCATAGTTTATTTCAAAATCTTAATGTGGAAGTTGATTGCAAAGTTGTAAAATGCCAACGACCTTGACCATGTCCTTCTCCTTTCTGAGAAGATAGACTCAGGATTTGGAATTGTAATTGCGCAACTCATTCTTTTTTGTTGTTAGCACATGACTCATGAGAGCTTTTGTTCTTTAGTTTTGCTCCGTATTCCTGTTTATTAGATTATTTATTCCCACTTCTACCATGTCATGTCAAATTCGGTCAAGTTTAAGTTTAAGTTTAAGTCAGGTCAGGCCAGGTCAAATCTGGACTAAGCTATCATTGTTTTGTTTTTCTTTCCTATTTGTTTGAACAGAGTCTTGTTTTTAATCACTGTATCATATTGAATAGAGCTTTGTTTGTTTTGGGAGTTTTGCCACATGTGGCAGTTTTAACTATTTGTAAAATAAAAGTTCACTGTCCTGCAAATGCTTTCGTCATTCCTAGAATATATTTTTGTACTATTGCCTAAAGATTGAGGGAAGGCGCTACTGAGCACATGTGTAAGTCTTGGCACCTGTCCAGCTTTTTATATATTATATTTTTTTGTTTGTCCTACTCATTTGATGTCAGACAGTGTTTCTAAACATCTGCTAGTATATAATACACAGCACGATCGGTTTTAGTTTTGGCGAGTAATATTCGAAAATCTTGAAGTACAGAGGGCACTTGAAGCAAAACTCGGCAAAAAGCAGTGACAAAGCGCACCGGTATCACAAATGGCCTTATATTGTACAAAGGTCTTACCTGAATGCTTGACATTTTCCAAAAAATATATACATTTAGCTTAAAACATTCAAAGTAAATCATAGATTTAGAAAAACTACACTTCCATGACCAATTTGGAGTGTCTGGGTTTCCAGAAGAAAGGGAGAGGTTTTATTTAATATTTAAAAACACTGTATAAAAAATAAGCAATAAAACAAAAGGATACAAGTGTCGAAATAAAGCTGGCCAGACAAAAAACAAATGTGATTAACTAGAACACAACTAAAACAAGGACATGGCAAAAGTATCATGTGACCAGATAATAAACCAATGAAGAGCAAGGGTTTTCAAACAAATTAAATACATGGATGAAAAACAGCTGTGAGCAATAAACTAAATTAATAAGCAAAAATAAGAAATAGCAAAATACTTGGCTTTTTAAATTGTTGTTGTTCGCAAATATTTTCTGTGGAGGTACAGTATTTTTACTGTCATTCATTTACTTTCTTTCATCCCCTTAACATTAATATTATTGTTATTATTGATACTTTGAACTATACGTTTGTCCTATTCACTAATGCTGATGTAATAAAAAAAAAATCTGTTTACAAAAATCCACCAAACTGTAATGCTGTTATAATGAGTTAAAGCTAAATATGACCAGGCCAATTACATTAGAGGGCGGTCAAGGCCAGTGTGTGTGTGTGTGTGTATGTGCGCGCACGTGTGTGTGTGTGTGTGTGTGTAAAGAACGGACTTGCGTGTGTGAGTCGCTGACATCCCGTTTTTAGCCAAGAGTCCTGAAGAATCAATGGTGTGATGCCTCCATTACTGCCCGAGTGGCTGTATCAGAGCGGAGCAGGAGCGCATCTAAATCAGCAGATGCTCAGGCCGAGCAGCGTAATTAACGCCAGCGCATCATCAGCACTTACATCCTGCTGGATTTTTAATACAATCCTCATAAAGGGAGTTGGAATGAATGGTATGAGGAATTAACTGCGTATTAGCACATAGGCCGCCTTCCTCCTAATGACTGCACAATGTAGTGATATCGCCAAACGCTCTCCCACCGATCCATCTCGGCCCACGCTGCGTAATGTCTGCGGACTATTAGCTGAGCCACAAGACATCAGTAATAAAGGGTCGGCTACATTTACTGGTACTTTAAAGTATACAGTATATCATACACTAACTATACCAGAATAAAACAGTAATGTTGTTTTTTGGTTATTGTGTATGATGAATGTGACAACAGATTAAGATAAAATAGATTTGATTAAATAGATAAATTTAAATTAATAGATAAAAAAAATTATTATTAATACATTAATAATTATATAGTATATATTATTATAATTGTATTGTTAGTAATTTTTAAATGAATAATGTTTGATACATACATAGATTAGTCTAAAATAATAAGTAGTATAATCTAGTAATAATCTAGTAATAATTAATTCACTTGTTAATAATTCATATGTAAATTATGTAAATTAAACTATAGTCTTAAATAAATTATACGCTGTTGCCAATTATACCTTTGCAATACTGTACATATTACGTAAATAACCTACAATAAAGTGCTACAAAAATGATACAATTAAATACCACTTTTTCACAAATTCACAGAATAAGCAAATGAGTAACTATCACTTTTGACAGATCAGTGAGCAACTCAATCTATTTTAAAACATTTGACTTACAATATGTAGTGTGACGTGTGGCTACAACAACATACTGTAAAAGCTGGACTGAAGAATTGAGGATAAAGCATTTGGAAGTATAATATATGAGTATTCATTAGTGGTGGTTTTATACACACGGCACGTGTATAAATTCAATCTGAGCTATTCAGCATAAATCCTAATGGCACAACAAGCAGGATTCCGTTTCTAGTTGGCAGAAAAAATTGAACTTAGAGACAAACCAATGATACGCCTCAATCAAATCAAAGCAAGGGAACTTGAATCTTAAGACTTGAGCCCTTAAATCACAAACAGGGTTAATATGGCTAAGACAGGATGGAGATTTACCGGATCAGGAGCGTGCTGTGTATAATCACATGGCTGCTGAGGCAGCTCGCTTTCTAATGATCTCATTCAGCTTTAAAAGTCATTACAGTGGAATACGGCAGCATAGGCCGAAGAATAATCGTTGTCCCTGGTTTATTGTTTAGACTAGTTGGATTGCAGTTCTAAAGGGCAAAAAGGGATGATGATACACTGCAAAACCTTGTAATGTAAAAACCTTAACTGTAACTACAGTAT
Source organism: Paedocypris micromegethes (assembly GCA_028031935.1). Lineage (NCBI taxonomy): Eukaryota > Metazoa > Chordata > Actinopteri > Cypriniformes > Paedocypris > Paedocypris micromegethes. The sequence goes on along the minus strand of CM051501.1, from coordinate 27,812,970 downwards.
TGCTCATTTTGAGAAGTAACTTGAATTAAAAGTCATAAAAAAATAACCAACGACTACATTCAAATTTTCAATGTATTGCTAAATCAACTTGGAATTGTGAGTGTTTTAACACATTTAATATTTTGCTGCAATAACTGTTCACAATGGAATCAGTGGAATTTAATTCATGGATTTGTGTGTGTGTGTGTGTGTGTGTGTGTGTGTGTGTTGTACAAATTGTTAAACAAATTAATAATAATAATAATAATAATAATAATTGAACCTTTATTAGTCCCTCAGTGGGGAAATTTTTTCTCTGCATTTAACCCATCCGATCAGACACGAACTCGGAGCAGTGGGCAGCCACACAGTGGGGCGCCCGGGGGGCATGTGGGGTTCAGTGTCTTGCCCATGGACACTTAGTTGTAGAACTAGTCGTAAAACACAATGTTTTAAATAAATTAATAAATAGTGATCAATAATGATTTTTGATTTGGGCAAAAAACCTTTTGGATTTTTTTTTTAATGGTTAAGACAACAGTAGTGAAAATGCAAAAATTCAAATTGTGCAACAATTCAGTTCAAAACTGGAATGAATACATGCTAAAAAAAAACTCAGTCAATTACTGTACCTTTTGTGTTGTGAAAAAATGTAAAACATGAATAGTCATATTTTACATTTTTTACAGGTTATAGACCTGTCCTGCAACTCTATGTGCCATTTCCCCTTGGGTTTTGTTATGCAGCTCATTGTTGATTGTGTTCAGCTTTGTCTTGATTCCTGTTTGCTCATTAACCCTCTGAAGTCAATGTCAGCACACTTTTTTTAAGATCACTGTAAAACACACTAAAAAAATACCATGTCAGTTTTGGGCTTACATACAAGTGTTATGTATATACAAGTTGTGCCTTTTGTTTTTCTGGCTTTTGTTTTGGTTGAATTTTGAATTGGATTTTTTTCGCTCTAATTTTGAACATCAAAATAAAATAAAAAATTCCCAAAGTTGTTTCTGACTTTTTCTGCATTTTGTCGTTCAACCATTTTTTTCTCTCACAGCGCTTCTTATGTTTATTTCTGGGCCCTGGTCATTAAAAAAGGAAACACTGAATCAACATCTAACAGAAAACTTTTAATAAATTGAAGTCAAATGCATTCTATATAGTCAAATACTGATAAAGAAATGAAACACAACGAATGCCCGCACGTTAAATTGTGAGCAAAAAAACAACAACACTGGGTTTGAGCTAAAAAAAAAAAACAATACGAATGGCAGAATGCGACAAAAAGAACAAATATGATGACGGAGCCCTTGATTCAACTGGAGAACTTTTACATATGATTGTCATCATGCTCCAGTTCTATACGCAACTAGAATTGGAAAACGTCAAAGCAGAAAGATTGCACAAACAGAATCTAATTCATGCGTTTCATGAAGAAAAATTGCATAGCTGGAGAAAACACGTTCTTAATGGCATTGATGCCACTGCTGTGCTTTTAGCCCTCGCTCGGTTTCATACTTGATTTTTGTACCGTCCTGGAAGCAAACGGTGCTTTGTTGTTTGATTCCCAAAAAAGAGTCATACGAAGAGGAGTGAGAAAAAGAGTTGGATGTGCGACAGCCATTGTAAGACTGAGAAGGACGTTTCTAGATACTCATGAGGATGGATTTGTTTGACCTTCACAAGGTCAAATACAGCAACGGCCTCGCTGATCCATTTCCTCTGAAAACACACACTGATTCTGATCCGAAGTTGTCCATGGGTAAAGAAGCGCCATGTGTTTGTCAGAAATCCTGGCAAGTGTGCTTTCTGTGCAAAAACCAAAGGACCCTAACGTTATAGGCCCTACATTGATCCTTTATCCTTGGATGTGGATTCATCTCAGGAGCCTCAGCGTTGGTTGTGTTTTCCTCCAAGCAGGTTTAGATTCGTATATGGAAGGTGCTGCAGAAAAATGATAAAGTTTATTAGATTAAAAATACGCACATAAACCGTGTCAAGTAACAAATGATGCTGTAAATCAGAGGTGCGCGGTCATCTTCCAATAAAAAGAGTTAATGGACTCGGGCGCTGTGGGCAGACATGTCGCTTTTTCAATACTTTGAATATTAAGTTGAATTAAAATGCAAAGGAATTGAGAATTTAGGATTATTTATACAAAGGCAAAATGCATGAAGATTTAAAGGTTACATTTAATATGATGTGCTCTATTACATACATTTCTGTTAAGTAGTTTTTTTTTCTTTCTGTGTAGTCCTCAACTACCTATGACATAAGTAAAAAATGTAACAAGTGCAACAATTGTGTGTACAGGTGCTTAGGTTAAAGTGGGGTCCCAAATGCTAGGTTATTATACTAAAGTGGGTTGGTTAAAGTAAGAGTAAGGGGGAGTATTAAAGGTTTGGGATATGGTGACCCCACGGTGAAGGTGTAAAGCCACTATTCAGTCACCGCTATAAATGATAGTATGAGTGTGTGTGTGTGTGTGTGTGTGTGTGTGTGTGTGTGTGTGTGTGTGTGTGTGTGTGTGCGCGCATTGCAAATATGACTTCTAAACAAATTTTTCATTATGCTGCAATTGGAACTCACGGCATAAGAACTGAAGATATTAAAAAGTACTGAGTAGAACCACAACTGGCTGATGATGCCATTTTCATGATGAATTTGATTCTGAATCAGGTTATGGTCTTAGATTTACAGCTTATATTACTATTAAGTTTTATAACCCTAACCCTTTTTCCTTTTAATTCTAGGAAAAAGAATAAGTTACGTACATGTAATGTTCCACCAACAAGTATGAATTCAATAAAAATAAAACTGTTATACTTGAATAATATTTTATGTTAATGTCAAAAAAGGGTAAAATCCAAATTGTGTATATATGTACATATTTAAATGAATATATACAAAATACATATATAATAAGACATAATTCTATGAGAAAAGACAAAAATGTGCATAATTGTGTCATACCTACAGTATTATACATACCGTAATAGTATAGTTTAACAGTAAGGACATTATAAAGAATTTTTATTTAGCTTAAATATTTTCATCTTAAAAGAAAAGACATAAAAAATCTCAATGTGTGTAATAAAAAAGTGAACTAATAATTTCTAACCTTAAAAAGATAACTTATTACCTTAAAAAGTCAGGAGCCCTGGTGATCATATTCTCAAAGTCGGCATAGGACAGTTTGCTGTCTCCATCCAGATCGGCCTCCTCGATGGCCTTCTCACACACCAGAGTCACCTCCTCTGGTGTCAGCTCTTCTTTTGTGAGCAAGTTCAGAGTTTTTTCCAAATCTTCCTTGCAGATGTAATTATCCACATTAAAGTCTAACAAAAAAGAGATGGCAAAAAGCGTGAACTATTAGCGATATTATCTTTTGTGTAGTGTATTTTCCTGTGAACGTGTGGTGTATTTTCAGAAGGTCACAATGTAAATACGATCATGTGTTTAATGGATATAATCTAATAACCAAAGATTGTTACCGTAGATCTTAAAAGCATAAATGGCTTTTAGTTCTCTCGGGGCCATTTCACTGAGGACTGAAAACATGTCAACAAAATCGTTGAAACTAAGGTTTCCTTGGCCGTCTTCTGAAAATGATTCCACAATTCGATCCCTGAATGGGTTCTCCTGAAAACACACAAATCATGCTAGTTGAACACTACATCCAGCCACTGCTTTTCCATTTCAGGGTCATGAAGAGCAGTATTACATCAACTCTGGGCTTGAAGGATTGGTGGCTAAGGCCAACCAATCGCAAAGTAGGACAGACACACACACACTCTCACACACAACTATGGGCTATTTCTCAGACCCAAATTCTCCTGAACACGTTTTTGCTGGCGAAAACTGGAAACCCGGAGGAAACACACGCAAACACATGAGACATTTAGTTTTCTTTTTTATTACATAATTTATTTTTATTTTTATTTAAAATATTTATATTTTTGCAGGGTGTTAAATTCACGTAAATCACGTAAACTTTATTTTTTTAAACTATATTTTACTTTATTGTCATTACACATGTACAAGTAAACAGCAACGAACCGCATTTTATGCTTTACCGTGAAATAACCAGTTTGAGTTTGAATGTAGGAGAACCAGTCAGGCTCAGTTTATTTGTCCGTGAGCATGTGTATAGCTAAAGGAGTTTTGCTGAGTGAGCCATGTTAAACCCAGAAAGGCTGACTCCCCAAAACCCAGGCCTATATATTTCTTACAGTCTTATTGGCCTAAAGGATTTTTTATGTCCTACTGTACAAGCTGGCTCACTGTATAAGCGGTAGTGAAGACCTCGGCCAAATATTAAAACTCTCCCCTAAAAGCCCAATGTCTTCTGTGATTGTGCACCACATTAGACATTGAGAGCCTTAGTAGTATTTACCAAGCTATATATCTTAAAAAGACATACAACCGTGTGTAATCTCTGGACTCGAACACTCTAAAATGTCCTCTGAAGTCCCGAAGTGCCGTGAATCACTCCACTTTTGCCTGAAGAGGCTAATTATCACACAGGCTTAGGCTGAAGGCTCCAAAGATTTACGTTTATGAAGGCCTAGAAGACCTTTGGAAACTGGAAGCTGTCGCTGTCCCATCAATCCCTCCTTGAGTGGTCTCCATCAGTACCATCCAGCTAACGGGGGCTTTATAGCTCTTTTGCCAATGTGAAGGCTTTAGGGCCTGTTAAAATGATTTCTGAAGCTTGAGAACATAATGAAGATTGTTCTCAAGTAACATCAGATGCTTGGCTGACCTAAACTTGGGGTCTTTGACTTTTGGTTATGGTGGCATTATCTCTCATAGCTAATGTACCTGGAGCAAACATTTTGTCTTTACAAGCGCGGCACGTTATTTGCTGAAGCGGCATCATCTCATGGAGTGTTAACTTTCACAGTAAGAGTGGTTTGGTGTTTGCTTTCACTGCTTTAAATCAGATCAACAGTGTGGCCGTTAAAAAACTATTTTCCCCTATTAAAACGACCACCTTTTTATATTTTGATAATCTAGAATTGCAGGCTGAGGGTCACTGAAAAAACTCTTGTGATTCTTAGACAACAAATAACGCTAAGTCGATGTCGGGCAGATTTTGGTAAAAATCTTTGGTAAAAATCTCAAAAGATTGATAAAAGCCAAAAAAAAAAAGTCTTATTAAATGTGTTTGATGTGTTTAGTTTATAATAATTATTGTTCAAGTTTTGCCCATAACATATTTTAACACCTACAGTTCCATAAGCTGTAAAAATAAAGTAAATCTTTGTTCATTTTCTTCTGCTGATGATTCCGTTTTTGAATCAATGCTGCATACAAAGATTATTTGTTTATACTGTAAAGGAAATTGTGAAAATTATTTCGCTACTATTCAAACGGCTGTTTTTTAAACTCTAGATATATTTGTGATCATTCCGCAGCTCCATTGTCAGCGTTTAACCTTCAGGGTCTCCAAAAGAGCTCCAAAAATATATTAAACGATGTATTATTATTATAATTAATATTATAATTACTTTTTTAAGGACAATTTAGTTTAGTCAGTGTACCAGATATTATTACTGAAATTACATAATACAACACAAGAAACACAATTAAGATACAGAACAACCAAGAGTAAAGACAGCAACATGAATACAAGAAAAATATTTAAAAGTAACTAAAAAATAAATAAACAAGCAACCACAAATACAATGGGGATGACCAGAGTATTGCAAATTGATCAGATTGATCAGATTGAAGGTTAAATGGAGGTAAAATAAATAATTTATTATTAATACTTATGACAAAATAAATAATAATACCGGTAATCACAATAACAATAATGATAATACACAATATCATTATAGCTGTTGTTAACTAATAAAGGATTTTTCAATTCAATTCAATTCAATTATTATCATAAATAATATTACTATTGTTATTGGAGAAAACAGTTAAGCTTCTTTTGACTATTAGTAAACCGTTGATGAACAAAAGAAAATCTCCAAAAGCAAGCCATAGAGCGGGTTTATAACAAAAAAAGTAGGAGTTAAAAAGAGTAGGAGTAAAAAATACAACTTTTGTAATTAAAAAAAATTATAAAAAGAGACAAGCGATTCCATATAGCACCTTCAGTTCTGGCATGTTGACTATGAGAGTGAGAGGGACTTTAACATCAGGCTCGTTGGTGTAGTCCATCGGAACCAAATGTGGAGCAAGCTCGTGGTATCGTCCATGCAAGCTGGAAAAGTACAAAGTAAACCATAGTTACATAAATCAGACCACAAATTTGGACAATAATGATAAATATGATACTAGCCTTTTTACGCTTGTACAAAAAGTCATTTGATGAAAATGAGGTTTAATTTTATTACCAACAATTGTACAGTTCCCTTTGTGCGTTCTGCTGTTCTGCATTGGTTTATGCGGAGATTTTTCCAGCCAGCGTTAAACTGATGACTCACTGTGAGCACGGCAACCAGACAGAGACGCTGGGATAGTCAATTGCAGCAGTAATAAAATAAACCTGCATAGAGATAGTAGCTCTGTGTTTAGGCCATTTTATCCCTGATAGCTCCAACTAAAAAATATTATTAATATAATGTATCCGTCATTCACTGAGAGTCAAGGATCTGCATCGATAGAAATACTACAAACGGAAACCTGCGACTCCGAAGCGTGTTTGTATTTACTCGACTAGTCTGTCTTTATTGCATTTCATGTGAAACGCTACTTTGTTAGTGACGGCGAAGAAGTGATTTACTGTACGATCAAAAATTGCTCCAGCTGGCAGACTGTCAACAAGAAGTCAATAACAACACATATATTACAATAACTGTCCCACCATTATGTCACAATTACAACAACAGGCATCGAGACAAAAGATGCTGATGGAAGATGCTGTTACTTTACAGGTTCTGACTTCATTCTGGATTGATAACAAAATTTATATTTTACCACTTCCAACCAAGACGGATGGGAATGGAATTCATGGAATGAATGGAATTTGAAGTCAATTCTTACGCAAACTCTAACCTCGTATTACAGGCCGGTGGATTGTGCCGGTGTGTGTGGCCAGCAGGAGAAACAATGTGTTTTATGAAGGTGATAAAGTACAAGACTCCATTAGGTTCGCTAGTGATTGTCCATTTTGTTTCTTGTGCTTCAGTGGCCTCGTTATCAGAACCAATCTCGGTGTCATTGCAGAGGGACGGTCCATCCACATGAATCAAACTGGACTGACACGTCTTATGTAAGAGAAACATCTATATTGATGATGGTTTAGTAGGACAGCAAAGCTCAATAATATTACAGAAAGGGCTTCAAAGTTTGAACTGGGATCTAAGGAGGAACTGAACATTGGCTGAACTATTCAAAATAGTGAAATCTCCTCATCATGCAATCATTAAAACCGCGCTAATACTTCATCCATTTATTTGTGAATCATTACGAAGCATGTGAAAATTCTGGTTAACGCTGAAAATAATTACAGTCCATACTGTAACTTTTTTAAAAGTATTTAAAGCTGTTATGTCTTCAAGTGTGGAAACGCCACAATTTGACAAATTTTAGCAGCAGAATTAGTTGTAATATAAAAAGTGTTATAATAAAATAGAACGGGTAAAAAGCTAACTTATTATACAGTTTGTTTGTTTTAAGCTGGAAACTGTTTCGATTTGAAGGAGCAAAAAATGTATTCACTTTTATTCTACTCAATATAAAAAACGGAAACAACGAGGACATTTAAACATTCAGACAAAGTTTTCAAGGAAGTTGGAAAACTTTCAGCTCAATTGCAGCTAAAAGACAGACAGATGCCTTTAATAATTTTATTAAACAAAAATAAAAACCAAAGCAGAAAGCACAAAAGGCAAAACAAGACTAGGTAAAAAAAATTGGCCAAATAATTGACAAGAGCAAAACAAACTGTAATTTTGGGTACTGTCAAAAAACAAATCCCCCAGCGTGCCGTGCAACGCAAACACACCAACAAGAATTTGAGACCTGTAATTCTTACTTGGCTTTAAACTAACCAGACACTAATGAACACCGACATGATGACTGGCACAATACAAAGGAAGCAAGAGGTTTCAAGATAAAAGAAAAAAAGAGCTACACGAGTGGGAAGAGCAAAGTAATCACAAAACGAGAATCAAGTGTCATGGAGAACAAAAGACGTGCTTTTCAGAACATAAGTCACATGGGCAGTGTCAGAAGATGACTTTTAATAAATGTGTGAGATAGGTTTATAGTTGGGTAATGGTAAAATATATTCTGGTAAAGGACAATTTTGTTTCATATGAATCTAGAATAAAGTGTTCTGTGCTACAGATTAATTGAAAAAATTATTAAAAGATTAACTTTTTTTATTTACATATTTTTTTACTGAATACTAATTTAATAATTTTATCAAAATAATTATTTTAATAAAATAAAACATTTAATCAATGCTTTTCTAGTTATGCTGGATGGATGACTCCCATGTTTTTCTCACATCCTGAGTTTTCCCACGTTCGCATGTCCTGTAGTTTTGACTTCTCAGTCAACCTCTAGAATCTAGATTTAATTTGGTGACTCTAGGGTTGAACAAAAAGCATATTGTTCTTTGAACTAGTGGTTTCTTCATTTTCAAGTCAGTACAGAAATGCCTCCGCTGGGACTGCCATCTGATAATAGATAAGCTGATAAAACCTTCTCAAGACTGTCCAAAGGAGATGACTTATGCATTTTTATTGGTAATTCTTAATGCATTTAATAAGTATAGTAATACGTATTTTCAAGTCAATATGTGTATTGCATTTTGCCAAGTAACAACATCAGGCATTATTATTCAATCAAAATTACAACAGTAAAAGTGAGTGAGTGAGTGAGTGAGTGAGTCAGTCACTCTATACGTAAGACCTGTGGTATTGCTAAGAAAAGTCTTTATAGTGAACTTTATGACATGAAAAGAAAAGCCATTACACCATCAAGCTAATTTTTTGGCCAAACAGTTAAATTGAATAGACACTTCAATCAAAGAGTCATGATACATTATATCCTGCATTCAATAGAGCAACAGCGAAAACAAAGTCAGGGTCAAAAAGTGCTCTGGCAATCGCAGACACAAAGTGACGAATGGTTAATTGCTAAGGAATAAGCAACGTTTAAAATGATCAATAGAAACAATTGTATTAGGCTTCTCTCTAACCCTCATCACAGCTTCAGCCTGTAAAGTTCTGATAAATGAAAATATTCTACTCTTCTCTACAAACCATCTTTTTAAAACAAAGATGATCATTTTTATTCAAACAAAGTTCATTAAACTTGTGTATGCAATCTAAGGCCAGGTATACTTTAAAGACAAGTATACTTTTAAAGACAACAAATCTACCACAACAAAGTTCAGTAAAATAAAATAAAGTGAGTTTGTCAATATAGCCACTAGGGGCCAGTTACATACACGCTAAGTTACACACTCAGTGAAACTCGAAGCAGTGGGCATTCTTAAGATGTGATGTGGGGGTCAACACATGTGAATCAAGAATCAACCATATTATTGCCTGCGTCTGACAGGCACAATTCCATAACCCCCACGTATGAAGGCTTACTCACTGTCAGAGGAAAGTACATGACCCGAGATGATTCATTAAGGGACTCTATACGTTTCATTATGAATATTAAAGTCACACTCAATAAATCACTGTAGCTTTTACAAATATTAACCCTATCAAGCAGCAGCTTGTTCTTTACCACGTGCATGTGTGATTGTATTGTGAATAAACTGTAATTCAAAATATTAATAATTATAAATTATAAAACAAAGATTTAAAAAATGCTACTTATTTGTGGGTTTTTATAGGTCGTATTATACAACGATACCTTTATGTAATCACTTGTTTAGATAGTAAAGATTTAATAGTATGGTGTTAGCATCTCTTTCTGTGAATAACTAAATAAATGATACATAAATAGTATGGACAGATTTTTGATTTGTAAAACACTAAATGTTAAACTAAAAATAAAGACATTAAACACTCCAATTCAAAATTAAACTCAAACACTCTTTAGAAGCTTCAAAATACGGTAGAAAAAAACATTTCATTAAACAGTGGGATTCTTTTATCAACGTATATTATATAATAGCATTATATATAATCTGAAAATTATAGCTAACAATAAGACACCTTGTGAGTAAAATGACACATTCAAATTGAACAAGACATGAGCTTGTAAGTAACGGACAAATAAAGATGATGCGTATTTATAGATTTATTTATTTAAAAAAAATCATTTTAATTATTCCACTCATTTTTAAATCGAACATGTTGTTAAAACTCAATTGAATTCAAAGCTATTACTGCAAATACTTTCCTTAAATCTAAGGCAACGTTCCACTTCACTTCCCACATAAAATTTAACAGTCAAATAAACTGGAAATGCCCATGAAGACCCACAGTGAATCACACTGGGGAAAGTACATTAGACAAACAGCTCGGCCAATCAGGGTTCAGATATGGCCCAGTATTACCTTATTGACTCTTCTGACTGTAAAATGAGCTCGTGGCCCTTTCTCCTGTATCTGCTTTTAATTTCTTAAAGTAGCCACTTGATCTCCAAGCGACAGCGATTAACCGAGTATCCTGAAACCTGAGAGGAATATGTCAATCCCATTAGAAAAGCAAGCTTGTAATTTGTTTAATGTATATCTAATGCATATGCCCAGTTTGAACAGAAAACCTACTTCTCATTTTAACATGATGAAGTTTTATGTTATTGGGAGTTTTATGTTTTGCAAAACAGAAGCATCTCGCAATAAGATTGAACTGGTAGTAAAGAGGTAATGTTGTAGACCTCTCATAATGAAAACACACACACGCTTTTTTTGTTTAGATTAAAAAATACATTTTAGTATAAAATAGTTGAAACTTCACCATGCAATTTATATGTAATCATTTCATTAAAAAAGGATTATACTACACTTAAAAATAAAACAAAAAAACGTAAAAATGTTATGTATGCACATACATTGATGGTATGAATACAAAATATACCAAAATACCATGAATACAAATATTTCATATGCTAATGTGATATTATAAATCTATCAAACTCTTCTCAACATCGTAAAAATACCTAAACTCTTACTATAAGAAAGGTTTGGTACAACTAAATTCAATATGGATGAACATTTACAGGTAGCAGTTCCATTTTAACTGAGCTATACAGTAAAATAAAACTGAGTCAGTAACAGTAATTGTGCCGATTTAGTTAGTGTAAAAAAACGTAAGAAATTTCCTTACGTTAGAAAAAAACTGAAACGTAAGCAAAATCTGAAAAAAAAAAAAAAAAAAATAATGTTAAACAAGACTAGAACAAAAATCACTTTAGATTAAAATAGTTGCATGTATATGGAATTCATAAATGAATATGAATAAAACCCCCATCCATCCATGATTATACAATACATACTCCAAAATAAAAATGTTGTACACACACACATTTATATATTAATATTCACACACATAAACTGTTTATACATTACTGGTATCGTAAAATATGCACTGTACTTATTATCAGTAACATTTTTTAGCAAAACCTTTAATACCCACAGTACAAAAAACATTATGAAAATTCAGATTCTGGAGGGCTTCCATGCTATCTAATTGAAGCTGGCAGGGAAATTGAGTGATGGGCTGTAGTTTTGTCCTGGGATCAGGCTGATTAATTGAAAGAACAAACCTTCCTGACCGAAAGCCGATCAGTACAGTTACGCTGGACGCTGCTCTGGCCGAACACGCCAGCAGAAAGACACCGCCGAGGATCTAAAACACCCGCAGCCATTTGCTACAGCACAATAGTTTCAGACCGAGTCAATGTCATGATGGTAGCGAGACAATTACACGCCTTGTTGAGTTCTGCGCTGCCTATTGCCGAGAGACTCAGATAGAGAAAAGAAAAAGCAAAGAAAAAATGACACTATATATAATCTGACACAATGTGATATTCTTGCATAAATAATATGTGTGTGTATAGATAGGTGGATGGATGGATGGTTGGATTGATGGATTGATGGATTGATGGATTGATGGATAGATGGATAGATGGATAGATGGATAGATGGATAGATGGATAGATGGATAGATAGATAGATAGACAGACAGACAGACAGACAGATAGACAGACAGACAGATAGATAGGGTTACAGTTATTATTTATTGGGTGCATTACTGAAAAATTATTTTAAAGATCTTAAATGATGATTCTTTACCTAAAAGGGTTTGAAATTTAAATGCTTTTATTTTTGATAATGACACTTCGATCCAAGACTTATTTAAAAAAATGAATTTTAAATTGCACAAGATTAATGGACAATGATAGTGTGTTCATTATTATTTGCACAAAAAAATGCATTGGAAAAAGAAGCCTTTATTGAAGTGCACAGTTCTTCCACACCTTGCATCTCATCTCAGTAACTGTATGAATTTCAGTCAAACAAATGATGCACAGCTTGTGAATGGAATACTAATGAAAGCGGCTGAGCGTTATATGCAGAGTGGACTGTATGAATGAGCATTGATAAATATCACTGGAGCCGAACTGCTGACAGGGGGAAATGTGGTGCATGAATGGGGAGAGGAAAGAGAGATAAATAAGCATTAGACGTGCTTGGAAGTGCGGCGAACGTGGTGAAGCATAACACAATAGTGTAAAAATATACAAACCACTTATATCTATTTATTATGCATAAACTGTATGTACACATACACAGTATGTGTGTGTGTGTCTATATATATATATATATATATATGTATAATGTATAGTTTATGTGTATGTATGTATGTTTATATACAGTATATACAGTATTAATATATTGTTTTAATTTATATATAAATACATAAATGAAAATAATAAACAAATAATTAAACTAAATTAGATAAGCGCCTAATATTTGGCAGATTGTAGATTTTACAAAGCAATATTGTTGGACAAAAAAAAAGGGATGCTATGAAAGAGTGAGTAATTAAATTACTTTGATGACATTAAACGACAAATTACTTACCGGAGGATTTCCTTTCGCGTAAAAAAGGTGCAATCCTGTAGGATGAAAAAACAATATTAATAAATTAAATTTATCAGAGCAAATTAGTGTAGTACTGTTAATTGTAGTGTAGTACAATTATTATTTAAAAAAAGAATTATCTTAGTTATTAGTTAAATTATTAGCAGCGTGGTTTCCAACATCATACTGTAAAATAGTTGTTTTTCAAAACCACAAAAAAAGCACAAGGACATGCCTTGGCACAATACATTTTTAGTGTGATGCAATTTTACATAGAAAACTCCTGATGTGATTAGATCTGCAAACAATGTTCTTTATACCGTATTGTTTGTGAAAGTGCATTTACATACATCTATTTATCTATAGTGTGTGTGTGTGTGTGTGTGTGTGTGTGTGTGTGTGTGGTGTGTGTGTGTGTGTGTGTGTGTGTGTGTGTGTGTGTGTGGTGTGTGTGTGTGTGTGTGTGTGTGTGTGTGTGTGTGTGGACGTCTTTTATTGTGCATGTTAGACTTTTATTGGCTTTCACACCATTAGTGTTTTATTAGAACAAGAAGACCTCCTGTCTATTAACAAATAAAAAATAATAATAAATAAACTAATGCTTGTCAATTTGACCAGTGGGAACGCCGACAGCTCACTCTAGCGCTTCCCATTACGTAACTGTTCCAGACCAGTGAATGTGGTCTCTTACCTCACCACGCATGGTGTGGCAGTGCCAGCCCAATGGATTTATTAGCTAATGATTAAGCTTTTCTTTATGATGTTTACTTGCTGTTTGTCTTGATTGTGAACACTGCCTCTTTCATACACACACACAAACACACACACACATACACCACACACAAACACAGAAAGGTCAAGCAAAAGGTCCCCACAAGTGCCAATAGGACCCCACTTTGTGCCGAATACCTGCACACACACACACACACACACACACACACACACACAAATAACCATCCCCAAATCACGCAGCAGCTCGGGAACACTTCCAAGATTTACGCTACAGGCTTTCAGTCCTGTTAATTGCTCATTAATTTGAAATATTGAGGCTTGAATAGTGAGACGTAAGGTAAGGCCACATCTGCGAGTTATTAGCAGAGAGGATAGATGGCCCGGCTTTAAATTATTACCAAGAGCACTGCCCGCATATCTAATAATGGCATTATATGCTTGGTGAAAGAAACGGCTTCTTGGCAAATATTATACAGTAACTTCCTAGAATCATTTTGTAGAGGCAAAGTGTACAAGTGTTAGAGCAAATTAGATCATTTTTTATCCTTTCATTGTTTCTGAGTTCTTATAAAATGATGATGATGATGATGATATATTAATAATAACAATAAAAATTGATATAATTATTTAATTAAAACATATTACAAATGTATAAATATACTGCATATATATTTTAAATAAACTGTATATTATAAACTGTATAAACATGTATGTATGAATTTACATAAAAAACATATACTTTAATAATTATAATTATAATTTATTTATATTTATAAATAAAATGTTATTTAATAACATTTGCTCAACGAGGACGGATTAAAGGGAAAAGAGCGAGTGACTGATACAGCATAAATGGCTACTATTAAAGTTTAAAAAAGACAGATGAAGCATGTCACAGAGGTGTATAGCTGGACTTAGGTTACTTCTCAGACTATCATTAATATTTAAGATTCCTTGAGTAGACTAAGATGTTTCCTCTAAGCATGACAGACTAATGTTACTGAAGACAAAAGCAGAATGTCCTCACGCGTTCACACGCACGAGATCGCAATGGTGACAAGATGTTCTGATGTTCTTTACACATTGTAAAAAAAACGATAACAAATCTAGGATGTGTTTATACAATGGATCTGAACAGAAATACAGAAAAACAATTGCTGTATTTGATATTAACATGCTATTAACAACTTAATCAGAAATGTATGCACCAGTAAAAGTATCATAAGGAATTTACAGGAATACGCATGATTAGACTATAGTGAAATCTGTGGACGTAACAAGAATGTAATCTAACGATCCATGTGTAAAGGGTCTGAAGTGCCGCAGACATTAAACCATGACAAGGCTATAGCACCTATGAAAAAAAAATAAAGCAATTCTATGGGCAAGAAGCACTGTTTGAAAAATGACTGCATATTTCTTTACTTGTGATCGCATATTATTATATTATTTGTACTGAATTGGTTTTCAATGACACTATTCAATGAAATTTCTCTGAAACAAAAGTGTCAAATACAAATGCTGAGCTAATAAAAAGCACCATGGTGATTTGCATAGACCAGTTTAAAGAAGAGAACAGAAATAATGAAACTTAAATTTGCTCTTCTAGACGTTGTGATTTGATCGTTTAAAGTAGCATTCGAAGGACCGTTACCTGGTAAGCGTCTAGCTGCTCATCCGTAAAGATCGTTTGCTTATTACCCATCTTAGACGAGTGATTTTCCTCTCGTGCAGATGCATCACATTGGTCTTCTCTGTTCTAGGCATTTATGTCCACGGTTTGGCCAGACGAGAAAATCGGCAGTCAGCATGAAATTTCAGTCCTTGCAGAAGTCGCTCGTGTCTGTCAGTTGAACAGGTGACACTCTTCATAAATACTTTAACAGCTTAAGAAACGTTACACTTATTTGAGGAGGCTCCTGACGCACTCGTCTCGTGCTGTCTTTTCTCCGCACTGACGGAATTCACAATGAAGACTATTATTGAACAACACCATGTTGCCACAAGGGGGCGGAATGTACAACATAAAACTGTTCCAAGTAATAACGCACGTGTATCATGTGTGCTTTCTTTCTATCTATCTGTCTATCTGTCTGTCTGTCTGTCTGTCTGTCTACATATATATATATATATATATATATATATATATATATATATATATATAAACACACACCACACCACACACACACCACACAACACCATCTATCTATCTATCTATTTTCTGCCAGTCTGTCTGATAATCTAAGATATAGTTTCAATCACGCGTATCATGTGTGCTTTCTATCTATCTATCTATCTCTATCTATCTGTCTGTCTGTCTGTCTGTCTCTCTGTCTGTCTGTCTGTCTGTCTCTCTGTCTGTCTGTCTGTCTGTCTGTCTGTCTGTCTTTAAAGCAGCCAAAAGTAATGGCTTAAATGTACTTAAATGTGTAAAATATTTTATGAAAAGCTACGACATGTAAGTTTATAATCACAGGTTCACACAAACCAAAAAGTTTCAACCCAAACTTCGCGTGACAAGAATGCACAGGTCGGCTTTTCGTTTCTGTTGCCATGACAACACCCGAAGTACAGCAAAATATGAACTTCCGGCTCTTCTAAGACCGCAAATGGTTAACTGTAGTTCACGTTAAGAAAGGGAACAACATTACAAGACAAACAAAGGGAAAAAAATTCAAGGAGAAAATAAGCCCCGCATTTAAATCCTCAGAATGCTGCTGCAGACAAGCTAGCCGCAGAGCTAACAGCAGGCACACCTACTCGGATCTGCCTCTAACGCGTACTGTACTCCCACCAGCAGTTCATATTCATACTATATCTTCATGTTTTAATCTGCATTATTTGCCTTTGAACCTGCAACAATGGACTTTAAAAGAGAAAAGGACAACGGTGAGTTACACGGGAAAATGCATTGAAGGTTAGCGTTTTGCTGCGATAGCAACGGTTGCTGTCCACTAACGGTGGTGCTGGTTGACAGATAAAACTAGACGCTGTTTTTACCATCAAAATATTTGCGTGGTTTAGTATTGCTTATATATAAATATACGGTATGTATTTTCTGTTAAACATGTTCTTGTGTCATGATTAAGTTTAATGGCGCGTCCTGCAGCGCATTCTCTTGTTGCTTCAGTGATCGGAATTGCACTGGTTTAAATGCAAGCGTTAGCGTGACTGATTCATCCAACAGTTGGTTTAATTACACCAACTTTTCGAGCAATGTGCTAGTTAGATGTTTTATTTATTGTTCCAAACTAGTTAAAATGCCTGGGTTGTGCCTGCTGTCAGTTTTTTTGAGTGTGCTTAACAGATGCATGTTCTTTTTTTGTACTACATTGTTTTACTATGATATACACAGTCTTGTAATTTATAAAGTCAAATAAAAACACACACAAGTACATTTTCTGAATTGTAAATTTAAGCAACATCCTACAAAATCACTCATGCGTAAAGGGTTGTCATGTTAAATCATATCAAAAGGGAGAAAGTGTTTACTAATATATAAAAATCGTTGGACATTTTTATATAAAATATATTTTGTATTTTGTATTTATTTTCAAAAATTTCAAAACATTTAATGTATAAAAAAAGTATGATGTAAAATTATAAATAATCATCAAGTGATCTAAAAAGATTGGTAATATATTATAGCATAAACTATATACGTAATTGTCTGCATTGTCATTTGTATTTTTTGTGTGTTTATTCCATGAAACCACTATGCTGAACAGAAATTACTGCGATATTACTGCAGATGTAGACACTTTACGCAAATTGTTTAAAATAATTAATTTTCTTTTGACATACATTGGAAGCACGACGTAATCCTGAACATAAAAAGAATAGCAACATCTGTATAATCTCTTGTGTCTAATCCGAACCATAATACTGTAATCACTTTGAAGCTTCATAATTATAAAACAAATATGAGGAAAGAGAATGAGACATTGTGTCAAGGACGAACTCTAATAAATATAATTTGAGAAACCTGCTGATTAGAGATGATGCTGAAATGTGCTGTACAGTCCAGAAGTATATTTCTAGAGTTTTAATAAGATTATCTTAAGATAGATTGTCTTCAATAAGCGAGATATTGTCATGAAATCATATATACCTTTTATATTTGATGTAAAGGTTAAATTATATTTTATGCAAATTCAGCAATTGAGCCTTCTCATTGGTTCCTAGAAAACACAGAAACAAAATCAGGTTGTTCAACACAATGTTCAGGGCACCGACAAATAGGGAAATCCAAGCCTTTAACATTTACGCTTACAAGAATTCTTTATTTTACAGAAACAGAATGTGCGAAGATCACCAATGTGCTGCTGAAATCCCACACTGGAGAGTTTGATTTGGAATCCATCTTGTTTCTCAAACTGAGGAATTTGGGTAGATTGTTAAAACCATTTCTCAACCTAAAATATTATTTCATTTTCTATTCTATTTCTCAGATAATTGTTGTTGTATGTTGCAGGAATTTATGATCTAGGCTGTACGGGGGAATGTATAAACCTGGAGAGACTGGACCTCTGTGGAAACAACATCACAAATCTTGGGCCTCTTTCACCTTTAAGAAGACTTGTTGTTCTCAACTTGTCCGCAAATAGAATCTCTAATTTAGGTAATGGTACAAAAGCTTTAACTTGATATTATCAGCCTGTATTTATAATTCTTGCCTCTTCTCAGAGCCCCTTTCCACTTGTGAATGTTTGCAGAGCCTGAATGTCGCTGGCAATGTGATATCAAGGTAAAGTGCTTAAAAGCTTTTTAAAAACATTGTAATTTTTAGACATTTGATCTCTCTTTTTACTGGCACCCACAGTGTTGAAAGTCTTCAAGCTCTCAAGGCTCTGAAGAAGCTGGAAAGCATTCGACTGAAGGATAACACTTACAATTATACAAATCCAGGTTAATATATATTTTAGTGTTAGCCATAAACATCATATAATGTCTTTAACGTATAAGTCATTGATTGTGTTGTAGTTTGCAAGAATACATCATACCGATCTCATATTCTTGAAATATTCCCGAACATAAAGGTGTTAGATGGTAAGTTTTATTATATAATAATAATAATAATAATAATAATAATATATATTATTATTATTATTACAAAAGTTATATTTATAATATTGTCTGATTTTTGCTCACTGTGTAATATAGGTGAAAGAGTGGTGGGACGTGGAAGTGATTTGTATCAACTATGCAAAGACATCGATGACACCATTAAAGGTATGAGTTAGAATTTAAACGTGTATTTTAAGTGAATAATTATTATATTGATTGCTTTGAATAATATTCCACGTAAAGGTTTTAGAAATAATAAGTGATTTTATTTTATCATCACTACTGTAGGACTTTATTTCAGTTACTTGTAGTTACGTTGTGCATTTATTCAGCAGGCTTGTATAAAAATGGCCAGCTACCTGAGCTGCTTGAGACCAAACCCTGGGTGGATGACAGTTTTTGGGACATAAAGAGATCAAACAATGCCATTGTTGACGAAGCCTATAAACAATTCAGCGGTAAGTTCTGAACGGATTTACGTATACCTCAAAATCATAAAATGACTGTTTTCACTAACCTTCTCGACAGATGTTCTTCACGAATGCAGACTGCTGAATAACAGAGCAGCCAACGTAATTTCACAAAATGAACGGACCCCCAGCCTCAAGAATCAACCAAAGCAGTATGCCGTCTGACGCTGGAATCGAAATGATGTCAAATTTCTTTAGTTTTCCATGTTCATATAAAGCTTGACGCATCACTCGTGCCGGAAATCCCAAATATTCCATGTTGCCTGCTGTAATGAGGGTTTCTGTTCCGTAATGGCAGTAGAGTTCCCACTATCTTTGTTCAGCGTGGAGAACACCAGATGCTCTGAGCCCAATGTTTTCGCCTTCTCAGGTTAAGATTAACATTCTTAGCATAGCGTAACATTAAGCATAAGAAGGAAATCCTATTTTGCACTCCTAACATGTTGTAAATTGACATTATGGTTTTAATTATGCTTGAACTGCTGCTTTTTTGTATATTTCGGACTAGATACGTAGTTTCAACAAAGCTGCTGAACCTTTCGCATTCATTGTTTTTTGTGATTATTTCATTTGTATAATATTGTAGTTCAGTATATAAAACGATTATAATTGCTTTACTCTGTGGGTGTGACACAGGGTGGTTATTCATTATCCTGGGTGGGCTTTAGAGTGGGTTTGATGACCCTTCGTTGCTTTTTTTAACACTTTGCGTCGGCTTTCTTCTCGAGAAAGGCTGCGTTGCGTCATCATTTTCTAGAACCTCAGTTTAAACTCATTAGTAAGTTTCTCATCTTTAACGTGGACATTCCTGTCTGCTTTCAGGCCTCTGTGGCGTTTTCTAATTTTTTAACCTGACCCTGAATGACCTCGTTTTTCATTAAATCATATTTTCTCTTGCGCCTGAGTCTGGCGTTATTGTGACACATTTGTGACTTGGCTGTGGTGGACAAATGCCTTCAAAGTTCATATAAAAAAAATTGTTCAAAAATGTGCATTGTTAAAAAAATTGAATGGTATTAATAATTTTATAATTAATTAATATTGTATTCAATTTGAATAAAATATACTGTACTTTAAAATAAATACTGTATACTGTAATCGTATTATTGTAAACCATATGTTTCTGCATAGAATCTGCAAAATGTTAGAGCGTCCCCAACACAAGTTGCTCTTGATGTAAAAATTGATGCTGTTTATGACTCAGAAAGTAAAAAAAAAAGCGGTAGAAAATTGATGGATATCATGTCACACATGTTTACTCTGATTAGAGCTTCACAATTATCACAAGTGTCATATAACAACTGTCACCAAGACAAGGCAGGGGTGGACTCAGGTGCACAGCCAGGAGAAGATCAGGGAGCACAAAGGGTTAACTGTTCAAAATAAGGTTTAATCCAGGAATCTTAGTCGGGACAGGCAATCCAAACACAAGAACGAGACTTGGAACTAGACTAGAAACGAGACAAGACAAGGATGACGAGAGTGACAGGTAACACTGCTGACAAACTGGCAATGAAACAGAGATGGACGAACTTAAATACACATCTAGATTGACAATGATCACGAACACGAAACACCTGGTTACTATGACAACACATAACTGGGTACACAAAAATATTTGGCGGCGATCTAGGAAAACATTCAACATAAAAGTCCATCAGGATTTCAACATAAAAGTTCAGTCTTATGAGACTGGATCCGTGACAACGAGGTTCAGAGAAATTTCAAGCATTCACATTCCTGAAACTCTCAGCAGCTCTATAGCGCCTTCTGTCGGCACAACCCTCAGCCCACAGTGGGCTTTCTTGCTAGAAAAAAATGTTTACAAAATCTTTACGGAGGTTTACTCTTCTTTTACATTTGGAAAGTAATCCATTGTTAATGGATTAAAAATAAACTAAAACCATTAGTATTTTTTCGGTTTAGTTATAATACCAATTATTGGTCTTCCAACTATATCATCTTAAATATACTGTATACCTTTTCATACATGTTATTTATCAACGTTTCGAATTTAAGAGTAAATTAAATCCTGACATTGAAATGAAAATGCGCTTAAATACTTTTTAAACCGTTTTACCATTTCAAGGTTGAGTTTTTTTATATAGCGCTTTTTTTAGTTCAAGACCAACACAAAGTTGCTATGCGAATTAGGAGGGAAAATAGTCTTTAAAAAAAGAAAAATGTCAATTTTCTGTGTTCTGTAACAAAACAGATCTGTGTTCAAAAATTAGGGAAAAATAGTCAGTTAAAAAAAAAAAAAGAAAAATGTCCATTGTGCATTGTTCAGACTATGGGCTATGACCAGAAGAGCAAGCTAGATCGCGACAGTGGCTAGGAAAACAAAACCTCTCTGGCGGGGTGAGAGGAAAAAACCTAGTGAGAAACCGACTCTCTCAGTCTCCTCTGTTCATTACTGGAGAGTTTATAAACCTAAGCTCAACTTGGTTTCCATAGAAAAAGACATATTTATATAAATGCACGTATTCAAAATGTCCATATAAATTAAAAAAAAATCCATAAATTGCTCTGTACAGAGATTTTCGACATGTTAGTGTATTAAGAAAAAAATGAGAAAAATCCTAAAAAGCAGATCGCACACCGGAACATCCAAACCAGTAGGGGGACTATGACAACAAATTATAAACACTCCTTAACGTGTCTCCGCTTTGCCGTAGAGCGTGAATGTGGTTGCCAATTACAGAATAATCCCTACTTTTGAATTCGATCGTGAATGAAACATACCGTCTAATTTTCCATGATGCGTTAACCAATGCGTAGTCTATGCGTCAACGTTCACTTTAGTAAAATGATAACTAGCAGTAAACATGCTTTTTAATATTTGATATGCAAACCATGTTACACAGCTTTTATAATAAACCAACCTGTGATACTTGGCAACCCAGAGAAGCCCCAGAGAGGAGACACTGGATAGCCGCTGCGTCGTGTGTTGGTAGTCGCCGGAAAACGATTCACGCAGGATGGCTGGAAACGCTTGGAGGTCAACGGTAAGGGCTTTGCTTAAAAACGATTCAGATTCTTGGAATAAAAAGTCTTTGGTCAAAACCTCAAATTCATCACGCAGTAAAATGCGAACACAGTGTACATGGATCACGACGACAAGGTTAATTTATAATAAAGATTCCACGTTTGCCATGTACTACTCAGACTGGCTCTTTAATGTATAACGGGCTTAACATTTATTAGAATAAAAGGTATTTCTCTATTTGTGTGTGATTGTTAGTGACTCGTGTCGTATCGATCTCGCGCAGCGTGGCTGGTTGACGCCTGCGCGCGTGGAACTACAGATGTTTTACACCTCTGCAGTATCTACCGTCACACGCGTTAATGTTCGCTATAAGACTGCGGCAAATTGTCGCATATGTGTGTTCTTAGATTACAAGATGTAAGACTTTAGAACCAAGATTCACGCTTGTTTTCAGCTCGTGAAACTTCTCGAATGATGCGGCGTGCGGACTGATGACGCGCACCGGTACCCGGAAGTGAGAATGGCTGCTACAGTATATTGATAACTTATGGCATTTTTCGACAAATCTTAATTTGTTGTTGCAATAATCCGGGTAGGGTAGATTTTAAAACGACGTTTTAATGAAACGGTTACATTTAACGTGGTGAAGCGGTTTAAATCAACAAGTTGGAGATGTTGAAGGTCAAATAGGCTTTTATTTTACAAACGTCTACGCTAAACGGCGTTAATAATTGGGTTCAGATTGAGAGTTTACTATGACCTCGAATTTAGTAGACGTGACTAATAACACTACATGTGATCACAAATATTATCATTAATCCTATTTTTTGATTATTATTTGATCCATATTTGATTGTTATCCTTGGGCTTCTTCTGAATGAAAGCTCGATTGTGCCTGAAAATCACCAGAAAAGTATCAGTGAATTTCAATTCAAAGATTTTATTCGACTACTTCAGTTAATACATTTTAGTAATTTTTTTTTTTACATTTTATTTTAGACTCTAAATATACTTGCATGCAACAGTTATTTTTCTTGGATTGTCACTCTTAGTGTGTGTGTGTGTGTGTGTGTGTGTGTGTGTGTCTCTCACTGGATGGTTAAATGCAGAATATTATATAGAAAATGCCCCTAGTGGCAATATTGACAAACATTCACTTTACTTACATCAACATATAATGTTACGGTCATTTATGTTTCTGCATGTTTAAAATTGCAGGTGTCCCGCTTCATGGGAGCTTTAAAAAGTTCAAACCTGCAGCCTAGCGCATTCTCCAGAGGGGTAAGTTAAAATGCACTGAAAATCACTAGGGAAGCTACTTATTCGGTTTTCTTATGGAATGTGAACTTTACAAATAGTGAGAATATCCACTTAAAATTGTATGCGTAAGTTGATGCTGTGTTGTTATTTGCCATTGCAATGTGACATAAAAAATGCATGTGAAAATCTTAATGAAAAACCAAATGTCTGAAGGTAATGCAGTTAATTAAAATTGTTGATGCTTCAATGAATTTATTAATACTAATAGTTTATATTATTTAATATTATTTGTTAAATAAAAAGAAAAAATGGACCATAACAAATGGAAATAATCCATAGCATAAATGTAATAATTGTATTTTCATCAAATATGTAAATAGGATTTGTTGAAGGATAGTTATAAATTTGCTTTATCACATTAGATGCAAACAGTGACATTGATTCCCGGTGATGGAATTGGCCCTGAGATTTCAACTGCAGTTATGAAAATATTTGAAGCAGCTAAAGTAAGTATTTTAGAATCTAACACGTTTCAGCAAATCTTGAAAATGTCTCTTTCACTTTTTAATTTTCTGTCTCTTTTTTTTTTTTTTTCTCTCACATACGCTCTCGTTCTCTTTTTGTCTAGCTCTCACACACACACACACGCGCTTTCTTTCTCTCACTCTCTCTGTCTCTTTCACATGTTTGTTTTTTTATCATACACTTTCTCTCTTTCTCAAACACACACACTCTCTTTCTTACACATTTTTTCTGTCCCACACACACTCACTTTCTCTCACGCTCTCACTTTCTCTCTCACATTCCCTCTTTCTCGCTTTCAATTTCACACTCTCTCTCTCATACACTTTCTTTCAAGCTAATTTTGTAACTCTGTCTAGGACTTTATCCTACATGTTTCAGCATGTTTGCTAGGTGTGATGAAACTCGTCTGTGTCATGTTAGTAATGACTTTTTTTTTAACACACAGGCTCCTATTATGTGGGAAGAAAGGAACGTTACTGCCATCAAAGGACCTGGAGGCAAGTGGATGATTCCACCTGAAGCCAAAGAGTCAATGGACAAAAGTAAAATTGGATTGAAAGGTAAACTTGCCTCAAAATGGTCACATTTGCCAAGTTTGATTTTCTTAGACAAATTAAAAAACAGTAAATTGGTACTTTGAATCCAGGACCTCTGAAAACACCAATCGCTGCTGGACATCCATCAATGAACCTACTGCTGAGGAAGACCTTCGACCTGTATGCCAATGTCCGTCCCTGTGTGTCCATTGAGGGTTACAAGACGCCTTATACTGACGTAGATCTGGTCACCATTAGAGAGAACACAGAAGGAGAGTACAGTGGGATTGAACACGTGGTATGTCTTTATTTGGCACTTAACCAGGTTCAAGTTCTAAACTTTTGTAAGCATTTGTCTCCACAATTGTTGGTCATTTTTATCATAATATTTAGGATTTCTTAACAAAAGATGTTTTTAGAAGAGCTGAAATGCTGGTTAACAGATTGACACACGTCTTCAATCAAATATGCTTTTTTTTAATCATTTAAAAATATTTGAAATTAATTCAAAATTTGAATACAAAACAAGAGTTTCACACATGATTTGCTTCGTCGTCCAAACTAAGAATGTTACACATAGCATGGCCTAAGCTGTTGGAATAAGCCAATCCGCTTTTGACTAGAATCGTCTGTAAGCAGCTGATTGGCTCTCTGGGCAAATGTCAAAGGTTGTACTATTGTTACCAGCAGCGTTGCGGTCTAACGCTCTCCTAACTAATTTCTCAAGCAGTGCTAGCAGGAATTCAGTGGGCACAGAGCTCAAATTTCAGTGCTGCTCATTCTTTAGGTAGGTGCCGTCGTACTGCGATGAATAAGTTGTCTTTGGTTCCTCTCCATTGTGTGTAAATCACATTGTCACGTTCCTTTCCTGAAATGTTCCCTCTATTAGCTTGTCAGAAGAAAATAAGAATACACTGCCGAATAAGTTCAGTTCTCCATGTGAAAACTATTTCAATTGGCTTTGCCCTGTAGTCGTCACTTCTAACCCGAATGTGTATCTCACCCTGTTTTTGTCCCAGATTTAGAATTAGAATATATGAATCACTCTAAATATAGATTTAGATTAGATATTTGGTAGAATAGGCAAAACCGTGTGTGATTCATGCAATGTGGTTATAACAATTTGTGTTTTTTTCTGCTCAGATTGTGGATGGAGTTGTGCAGAGTATTAAACTGATCACAGAGGAAGCCAGTCGTCGTATTGCCGAGTATGCGTTTGAGTACGCCCGGAATAACCAAAGAGCCAGTGTCACAGCTGTTCACAAAGCCAACATTATGTGAGTTCACCTTATGATGGAGGATTATATTGGGATTTCAAGATTTAAAGGCCGTTATTATTCAGAGAGAGATAATGTCTCTGTTACAGTTGCTTTTCTTTCTATGAAACGAACGGAAAGGAGTAATAAAAAATCAGAGGATGTATAATTTGGAAGAGAAAATAATTAAAATACCGTATTTAGGAAAATATAAGCACCCCTTCTTTCGAATTAAAGCTAAAAGAATTAAGGGGGTGCTTGTATGCAAATATTTAAAATATGCACGTAAATATAAGCAACCCTTTTTCCACATTTCGAATCACAAATACATGGAAATATGTCGTCATTATGCATTTTTGTGCTTGAATAATAGAAAAAAAAGAAACTTTGTTCATTGACACTTGCTGTGGATAAAAGACACTGGAAGAATTTAAAATTCATGGCTGCATGAAAACTGAAATACGCCCAAATATGGACATCCCAAGTGGAATCATGGAACTTCCTACTGGAGATACACTCTACTACATTTAGATTTTTTGGTGTCTATTTTTTGGTATCTATTATTCAAGTAAAAAGGGTCACAAGTCAAGTTTGTTTAAAAGAAGTACTGTTCAGAGAGATTGTTTTTGTTTTGTAGACAGAATTTTAGGATTCTGGAAAGTCAGAATACCAAGCTAACTAATTTATTGGTTTGCCCTGCAGGCGAATGTCTGACGGTCTTTTCCTGAGAAAGTGCAGAGAAGTCGCCGAGAACTTCAAGGACGTGAAATTCACAGAGATGTACCTGGATACCGTTTGCCTTAATGTATGCATACAAACATTAGAAAGTCGCTTCTCGTCTCTTGTTTTCTTGACGTCATTCATGAATCAGACTGAATTGTTCCTTGCATTTCGGCCCACAGATGGTGCAAGATCCTTCTCAATTTGATGTGCTTGTCATGCCCAATCTTTATGGCGACATCCTGAGGTAAATTCACAAAATGCAGAACTAGTCCAGCCTAAGTGCGTCTCACCGGACTTTTATTTGTGTTTAAGTGACTTGTGTGCTGGACTGATTGGTGGTCTTGGAGTCACTCCCAGTGGAAACATCGGAGCCAATGGTGTTGCCATATTTGAATCGGTATGTAACGGACTATAATTACAGTGATGCATCTATTTACAAAATCATTTCATTCCGAGAGCAGTTTTGTAAGTAGAATCCCTGCATGCTATTGGTGAGAATAGGATTTTCTTAATTTTTATCTTGAAACAATTAAGGCCTTTTGTATCTTGAAACAATTAAGGCCCTTTGTATCTTGAAACAATTAAGGCCTTTTGTATCTTGAAACTATTAAGGCCTTTTGTATCTTGAAACAAGTAAGGCCCTTGGTATCTGCACACAATTAAGGCCCTTTGTATTTTCAAACAATCGTAGCGAGAGACAATATTTTCTCAAAGACACTGTTTGTAACTCGAAACGTTCGTTAGTAGAGACATTCGTAAGTTGAGGTACCACTAATATACACATTTCATTACGGGTGTTGGTATTGTACATCTGGTGTTAGGTGCACGGAACAGCCCCTGATATTGCAGGCAAAGACCTGGCGAACCCCACCGCCTTGTTGTTGAGCGCCGTGATGATGCTGCGCCACATGGGATTACACAGCCATGCTAAGAAAATCGAGACCGCCTGCTTTGACACCATACGAGACAAGAAGGTAAATCGCAGAAATTTTGCACCTTACAATTCCAAAAGCTTCTAAGTGTGTTTAAAACATTTCTACCTTTCCGTGTTCTAGGTGCTAACCAAAGATCTTGGTGGAAACTCAAAGTGCTCCGAGTTCACAGCTGATATCTGCAGTAGAGTGCGCGACATGGAATAACACGCGACATTTCAACTGCCTGTGGTTTGATGTCATTCTTAAAAGCCCATTATATGGTCTTCTGCGCACAACTCTCTCTTCTACTTCTTGTTTTTTTCTCGCCAGCCGCAAAACTCGTCTTAATCACTCGTTAATCACATGGTGAATGTGTTTGTACACTGTAATGCCTCACCGAATGAACTCTTATAAATTGTATTTATTGACAGTTTACTTTCTTTGATGTTTCAAAATAATGTCATTTTCCCATATGCAGCAACTTCTCTAAATAAAGGGATTTTAAGTGAGATTTTAAATTTTCTTTTTTTCGTACAGATTATAATAAACTAGTACATGCGAATGAATGTGTTCTACTGTAACTGAAGTGTGTTTTTATTGTTCCCTTTGTTGCATTTACATATAGATTTACATTTATTCATAACCCTAGCAGATCTTTTTTAAGACATTGCAGTACAACTTTTACATGTGTATGTACTGTTTGTGTTGTGTGCGTGGGCAAAAACTGTACAAATATAAGTGTGCGTGTATAGACATGTATTTAATTATCTATATATATATATATATATATATATATATATATATATACGTATACACACACACACAGTTATGTCCTGGAAATACCCATTATTTTTTGTTCCCATTTGATGGATTTAACATGAAAGAAGAAATTATGTGGAACAATAGATTATAAAGACTATACTTTATAAAACGTAAATGGCAGTGAGTTAAGAAGTAAATGTGGTTGTCAATTGCATCTTGTTTTTGAAACTGCAGGATTAAAATGACTTACAATGATTTTTATTAAATGAAACAAGGTAAACTTAAAACTAATGTTGCTAAATGTCTCGATTTAAAAAATGTATTATGATGGTTAGAACAGTCTAGTCACTATAAAATGTTTCTATTTCCCTGTGGTATATTTGCAGCACAACTGGACGCCGCAATTTCATTGTTGGACCTGAAAAAAGATTTCGACATTTAGTTTAAAAGTTCTATTTGACGTTGTTTGCTTTATCTTAGCTTGAAAACAAAAGCATTTATTTACCGTAAAGCACATTAAAATTGGAAAGCTTTGCCGCCACTCACCCAGTTCTCCTCCCGCAATTGAGAAATCTTTTCCTAAAATGCTCCATTTCTGGATCCTCTGTGCGTTTGAAATGGCTCTTGAATTGACCCGTGCGATGGCCTCCTCGATGGCCTTGTACACCAGCTTGTCTTTCCCTCCAGACACGTCTGACACCTTCGTGGCCTTGCTTCCAAGCCTTCTGCAATATTCCACGGCCTCCGCGCTGAGCGTATCGGTGGGTTCTGTTGTCTCTAGGTTGATTGTGCACTAGAAAAGTTCAAGTTTAAATATATTTATGTAGCGCTTTTCTTAGTTCATGGCCAACGCAAAGTCGCTATGCGAATTACGAGGGGGGGGGGTCTTTAAAGAAGAAAAATTTCCATTAATAAGCTGTGTTCAAAAATTAGGGGAAAAAAGTGTGTGTTAAAAAGAAGAAAAATGTCTATTGTCCATTGTTGTTCAGACTATTGGCTATGACCAGAAGAGCAAGCTAGATTGCGACAGTGGCTAGGAAAACAAAACCTCTCTGGTGAGAGGAAGACATTCAAAACATTCAATTCAATTCACATTCAAAAAAAACAAAAACTTTCTGAATAGTGTAGGCCAAGTTACCTTGAGTGTTAGAAGCATAGACAGAAACTTGCGTTTGTCGCCAACCAGCATTGCATTGCTGATGATTGGCGCTTCCTGTTTCACCGCATCTTCGATGGGAAGCGGAGGAATATTCTCTCCTCCGGCGGTGATGATGAGCTCTGGAACAAATGAACGACAAGTTCCATGAAAAAACGATCAGCCGTTAAATAAGCCAAGGAGACAGCGACTTGTACCTTTTATTCGTCCAGTAATGTAAAGGAATCCGTCCTCGTCTACTTTTCCCAAATCTCCCGAGTGGAGCCATCCATCTTCGTCAAAGGCTTCCTGTGTCTTATCTTTTAAGTTGAGGAAGCCCATGAAGATATTTCGACCCCAGAGACAGACTTCTCCGATGCCATCACTATCTACGTTTGCCAGTTTGCATCTGCAGCCTTCAACCACCTTGCCACAACTGGAAAGTAATGGTGCAAAGTACTTTAGTAAATGGACTTTGTTACTTTACTTAAGTACTTTTTGGCTACTTTGTACTTGTACTGAGCATAAAAATATAAGAAATTTTTACTCATTTTCGATTGAGTATGTGTGCTCTTTACTTCATTACATTTGAATGGACACTTACCGTTACTCGCTGCAATGTGATTGTGTAACACGACAAGTCGGCATCTTTTTATAATTTCTTGGGCGGACCAGGCGATATTGCCATCTGCAGGATGCTAAAGGTACTGGATGCTATTTATGAGCTAAATCACTATCTTGATGTTTTTTGAGCCTAAATTCAGTAAAAGTAAAATTTATTTTACAATTGGATACTTTACAACATTGGACTTTACGACATGGAGTTATTTTTACAGGTTCTTTTTCAGGTGCGTTGTCATCTCTGCGAGAATATTTGAACTGTAACGGTATTTTCTGTATTATAATGCGCACCATTATTAAACAACCATCTATTTTTACATATAAACTACGAAATTCTGCCAGATTATACCGGGCAGAACCAAGTTGCACGTTTTTTGGATTTTAAGGGCACCTACACTTTTAAAATGTGGTACATTGCACTTTCTATTAATTCTTGGCCTCAAGGCGTTCAGGATAATTTGTAGATCTTCTATTACAAGAAACCAAACAAAGTTAGGCGAATTAGCAAGACAACTTGCCTTAGAAATCTGTATGTTTTCGGTCCAGACATGAAATGTGGCCCTGCGGTTTCACTCATCCCGTAGGCCTCATACAGCCGAATGTTCAGCCCGAGGAAGAACTGAAGGGTGTCGCTTCCGATTGGTGCTGCTCCGGAGAAGAACTTCTGACAACGTGCAAAACCAAGTTCGGCACGAAGTTTTTTCAACACCAGATTCTCGGCGAGACTGAAGAGAAACGATTTCTCATCATCCCTGATGAAAAGAAACAATTATAAATGCACGAAATCCTAGACAACGAATGGTCACTGCTTAAGGTTAGCATACTTCGGAATCTTCTGATTAGCATCAAGGCTAACGGACATTGCCCATGTGACCAGCTTTTTCTTCATGTATCCGCACTGTGATATGGCTTCCTTAATTTTTTCCATAATTTTCTCCCAAACTCGAGGAACGCCCATGTGAGAAGAAGGGGAAATCTCTTTAAGAGTGTCCACCAAGCTACCCTGAAACGAAACACCACATGTGATGAACTCATTATAAAAAGTAACATTGAAAAAAGAATTAGAAGATGAGACATTTACTGATTCATAAAACTTCTCCTACTGAAGTTTAAAGAGAAAGTGTAATTGTTCTGTGCGATTATCTATATACTACTGTATTTTGGGGAGCCGTTTTTTTACATGGAAAAAATACAACTAAAAACATACATGAGTATTATTCCGCAATAACTAAACTTGAATTCAAAATAATGTATCCCTCATACAAATATTTCCCATTGAAATTATACAATTCCATAGAAATATATGTGTGCATAACAAACTACATATTATACAGTTATAATTTGCATAGGCAAGGCGGCTGAAGCATTGCATTTTGGGATATGTGGTTTATGTGTGTAGTTTGATATGTTATCATCAGGCCATCTTTATATAACAGTTTCATATACACAAATCTTGAGAGCTGGATATATTTGTATTGAAAAGGACACATGCATTGTATAGAGATTTGTTAAAGATAAAATATTTAAACCATGTTACAATGTAATGAATTTGATTTGAAATAATCATTCACAACAAAGTAAAGTATGAAAAAGCACAACCGATTTAAAGGCTGTATGGATTTTATCAATTCTGATAAAATTGCAAAGAAGCTGCTTGTGAAAGATCAAACTTTAGTGGGCCAAATGTAGATTTGCATTATGGCAAATTGTAGTTATTTTCTTCAATCACATGCACAGAAATGTAAAATATAGGATTTTTAATTTCTATTCTTTTAGAATAATTCTAGTATACACACTGTAAACTTTTTCACTGTACATATAAATATATATTCATTGTTTTCATACTTTTCTCATATGCACCTAAATTGCACTATTTTGTACAACTGTTTTGCACACAAAGTCTTTTTTTTGCACTGCTACTCATTGTTACTTACTGTTACTTGTTACTGTCTGTAATTTGTTTTGTACATTGCACTAATTGGAGTTTGCACCTAAGTTTTTCACTCACCACAGCTCACACGCTGGGGTGATGTGACAAAAAAAAAACGATTTGATTTGATATTATTCTAATAATTTCTAATTCAGTCTTGCAGCCTGAATATTGCTGAGAAACATTTCCATTGTGCTCCTGGAGATCCACTTCGTATCAAAGCTCCTTTATATTTACTTTTATATACTTCTTTATAAATATATTCTTTATAATTTAATGTACCTTTAGTGCATCTGGCTGGGCAAAGGCAATCTGCTCTCCCCACTGGATCCCCGTCCAAAGATCATAGATCTGGGCTGCGATGTGGCTGAGAGGAAGGTAACTAACCAGCACTTCCTGCTTGATCTCAGCCGGCTGCATGTCTCCAGCTCTGCTCGCGTGATGAGCCGTCCACGTGATCTGCAATAGTCCAGTCAGAACTGTCATTGTAGTCAACGGCCCGTTGAGAAATAGCTCACATTGTCATGGCTTAGCATCACTCCTTTCGGGGGTCCCGTGGTTCCAGACGTGTAGATCAGTACACAGCATTGGTTGGCTCTCTGGCTGTTGATGATGCCATCCAGCTCTTGGTCTGAAACCTCCAGCCCTAGTCCCATGAACTCGTCCCACTGTCCAAAGCAGTGGTGTAAAGCACTTGAGTAAATCACCTTTTGTAACTACTTAAGTATTTTTGGCTACTTAGCACTTGTACTGAGAAAAGTACAAGCAACTTTTACACTCTACTAGTCTACTTGACTAAATTTTTGATTGAGTTTCTTTATTCTTTACTCCACTATACATTTGGTTAGACACTTGTTACATTGTGATTGTGCACGACAATGCGTTGTTGGCATCTTTTTTACCGCGGTTAATTTCTTGGACGGACGAGGAGATATTGCCATCTGCAGGATGCTGAAGGTACTGGATGCTAATTATGAGCTAAATCACGTGAACGTGAATTAGCGGCTGTACTTGTTTGCACATTTGAGCTTGACTGAGAATTTAATGGTGTTAAATTCCATTTTTTATTAAAAAAAGCCTCTTTTTCACTTTTCTTGGTGTTTTTAGCCTAAAATCTGTACGAGTAAAATTCATAAGTTCTTTCAAAACTGGACACTTTGCGACTTTTACTCAAGTCTTCTTGGAATTTGAGGACTTGTAACTTTTAAATGGTAAATTTTACAATAAGGTATATGTAGTTTCACTCAAGTAGGGTTTTCAGTACTTTTCACACCTCTGGTACAAAGTCAACATAAAACTACATAAAACAAACATCTTAGAGACAGCTTCAGTAATGGCTAATTTGAGTTAGATATCTTAGACTCACTGTATAAAGATTGTCCATCTTCTCCTTTAAAGATCCCGAGTACTGCACAATGGCTTTCAAGTGTGGAAGCTTTTCCTTTATCTAGAAAAACACAGACAGATCTTTTTCAGACAGGAGCTTTTTAGAGTGCGCAGACATTCTAATACAGTGATGCCAAACCTCACCCGGCCCAAGAACGTGTGACCTGCTCTTTTACTTCTATAATCAAATGCGTAACTAGATATTTTAGTTAATTGGGAGAATTTTGAGTAAAATCTCCTGACTTCTAACCTGTCACCTGTGGACTTTTCAAATATGATCCGAAAGGCCATTCCAAACATTCTGAAACTGAAAAGCAACTGCAGATGTTAAAACTATAAAATTATTTTTTTCATTTTTCTTGTCATGATTTGGCAACTAGACAAATTTGACCTATTGTATTTACGGTACTTCAATTGGAAGACACTTTTTTTCAAAGTGACTTACTTAATTAGGAAAATTCGAAACTATGTATCTACGTACAAAAGGAAACCCTAAATGCTTTACACAAAGCTATATAAAAAATACGCTAGACAGATGTGCATGACGCTCAGGGAACAGGCTGACGAAAGAGCTCCTATTAGTGCATTTTTAAGTGTCGTCAACGCGGTAGATTTTTTAGTTAGGATGGATATGTTGAGGTGACGCAGAATATTCTTGAGGTATGATGGTGCAGTACTAGTAGTAGTCTTGAAGTTCTTGAAGTTAAAGCTTTGAGCTTGATCCTGCCTGCAAATGGTAGCCAATGTAAGGAGACAAGCAGTGGATATTTAATTTTTAATATCCCATTTATCTCAGTTGTGGTCCACAAAATTCACAGCAATGTCGAGTTTGGCCACATTCTACACAAGGTTGGGCATCGCTGTTTGAATTTGAAAACGCAGAAATGCTACCAGCAGAATTTTATCCAGCTGCTTCTGATTTTCCACGACGATGACGTCAGCTCTTGAGTCAGTAGCGATGTGGAGACAGGCCTCCGGTGAGTTAGTGGCATAGATTCCTGTAATTATACCCCTGAAGCATATACAAAAACCATCACTGCAACACTCCTATCTTATTTGGAGCTAGTTTTTCTATGAATGGTGAATTATTTCTGTTAAAGAAACACAGTTGTGGTTGGCTTCATGCTGGTGGTCTCAGTGTTGGGGATTGGATGTGAGTGATCAGGCTGTCTGTTCTCTCTGTGACCTTTTGCCTTGTGGATTTTGGTTTGTTTGCTTGTTGGACTGTGAACCTGCGCGAACTATGTTGTCCTGACAACTTTAAATGTTGACAATGTTCCTATATTTCCCTAGTGTTAGCACTTTATAGCTCTATTTATATATATATATATATATATATATATATATATATATATATATATATATATATATATATATATATATATATATAGCTTTTTTTGGTTCAATCAATAGAGTGGGTTTGATTCCCAAAACACTATTGCACAATTTCTGTGGTAGTACCATATCTTTATTAGTCTAATTTGCATACTTGTTTACACTGATTACAAAATGTTTGTTTTGTTTGTTCACGCCAAATGAAGACTTCAAAGTGTATCAAAGTCCGTGATAAATGGAGTGAATTTTCTCATTAGATTTTCCTAAGGTTTTTATCCGGCAATCAATAAACCAATTCACAGACAGTATAAATGAAAATAAATGTAAAATATAAGAAATTTAAAGTTTATCTTACCCTGCAAAGACTCCACCCACTGCGGATATGAACCATTCTGCTGAATTGAATCCCAAGATGGCGACACTGTGGAACCGTTGCAGACCAAGCTGGGAAAAGAATAATGTGATATTTTATCTGATGTCTGCCTGACTCTTTGTGTATGATTTTTACACCAATGTTTGCATATTTCGTTTTATTAAGTGTTTTTTACCTTTAAAAAGCTTTTGGCAGCCATTCGACTGAGATTGTAATACTCCAGAAACGTGATCTTTTCCCACTTCTTCCCTTTCTTGGTTGCCAAAGCACTAAACTTCCCGTACTTCTGAACGCAGGTGACAAACATCTGATGTACAGTAATAGGCTGCTGTGTGCAGAGCTCATCCATTCTCAGCTGAACCGTCCCACTGGCCTCTGTGGTCCACAGGGTCTGAGCTGGAGCCAGTTCCAGAACCTTCTCCATGCTCTTTTTCTCTGCTGCATATCAAGCAAAATTATTATTTACATTTCCAAACAGTGTTTTCCAAAACCGTCTGGCCCGTTTCAAAGGAACTTCTAACTCTCGTGTGAATTAAAATGTGACTTGAACATTGAACACTTGCATAGTGTAATCTCAAGATAATCCAAAGGGTCTGTCACAGGCTCTAAATGCAGAGAGATTAAGGTGAAAAACACAGTTCCAGTCTATTAAACATCTCTCTCTGCAGTCAGGCCTGGCCATCCGCTCTGAAAGCACGAGTCACATGATTTAACCGCTCAACAGCATTGTCAATCCACACAATAATGGCGTTCGGCTGGTATTTACAAAAGCTCTGTGAGCGAGAAACCGGCGACATTTGGTGTAATCTTTTTGGCCAGGAGAAGTCCACTTGCCAAGTCAAATACAAGATAAACAAAGCACTTTCTTTCCTACAAACTGTTTTTGCACAATGTAATTGCCATGCCAGTTTTTTTTAAGTTTATTTTACAAGCCAAGTATACACCTAAAATATAACTGAACAAAGTATTTTACTTCACATTTCACATTTAGGGGAAACATTAAGAAATTTCCCCTAAGTGGGATAAATAAAGTTATTCATTCATTCATTCATTCATTCATTCATTCATTATATGTGAATATACACAAATAGGCAAAAAAAGCTGTGCACAAACTCAAAAGCAATTAGATTAGATTAGATCAGATTAGATTGGTATTATTAATCCTACAAGGGTAACTTTCCGTGTTCTGCAACAGCAGGAAGCAGTAAAACAAAATACCAGAAGAAACACCAACAGTAAACATTAAACAAAACATTGAGGAAAAGATGGAATGTGCAAAAAATGAAAAGGAAAAAAAAAAACAACAATAAAAGTAAAATTGAGTAAAATCACACCCTTACCTAGTTCCAGATTGGTCAGAGTGAGTCTGATGCTGTATTTGAGAGTTCATGCTGACGACAAGGCTGGTATGATCCGTTCAAAGGTTGATTCTCAGCATAATGAGGACAGAAGGATGGACGGAAAAGTCCTGTGAGGTGCAGTTGCAGTATGTTAGTGTGCCATAAGATAACATACAATTCATTATTTTAATATATACATACCTAAGTTCACAGTGTGTGTGTGTGTGTGTGTGTGTGTGTGTGTGTGTGTGTGTGTGTGTGTGTGTGTGTGTGTGTGTGTGTGTGTGTGAGTGCGTGTGTGAGTGTGAGTGTAAAGCTTTCCCGTTATAAAATTCAGACGTAAAAAGGATTCAATTTAACACAAAACGACTCTATTTGCATACATAGCATAAATACAGAGCATAAAAGTAGTAGCAGCAGCATCAGAATAGGAATTAGACTTATTTGTATTGCCAATCATGTAAGAATTTGTTCTGGTGAAAGAAGCTTCGGTAGTAGTGCAGTAAATTAAATTAGAAATGTACATATTAAACAAATATTTGAACATGGGAATATATTTTAATAATAATAATAATAATAATAATTGAACCTTTATTAGTCCCTCAGTGGGGAAATTTTTTCTCTGCATTTAACCCATCCGATCAGCCACGAACTCGGAGCAGTGGGCAGCCACACAGTGCGGCGCCCGGGGGGCATGTGGGGTTCAGTGTCTTGCCCAAGGACACTATATATGCATAATACCATTATATATTTGTGCTTAGCTGTTTTGAGCATTAGAAGTGCTCTAGACTGTACAAATTGGACAATAAAGAGTGAAATTAGAAACTTCTTTGAAGTTAGAAGGTCAAATTAGAAAGTAGAAGGTCAGAAAGCGTCTTACACCGATTAATTACAATTAATTTGTCCTTTTTACAGAAGGCACATTACTTAAGAGGATGTCTATTGTGGCTATAATTTCTTCAGTCACTCAGTAATATATTTTCTGAATAACTGAATAAGTGCAGAAAGACACCGTTGTGTCGATGACCCACAAGTCGTGAACTCCATGACATTGCTATCGGTGGTTAATTTGTGGTTTTGTGGCTTTAAACACTGGTCAATATGGGGTTAAAAATGTTTTTCAAATATTGCTAGATGCATTGAAATCAAAAGAAAAAGGTAACAAATCCATCTATGCTTTGGCAGCGATGTATACAGTATTTAGAATTGTGTATAACTGCATAACAAACTTCAAGTGTGTGTTTAGACTCTATTTGTGTTCTACACTGTAAAAAGTAAAAGCATTAATTTTTCAGTAAATAACTTAGCAATTCTGGTTGCCAGATCTTTACCATAAAAAGTACGGTTTTATTTGTTATTGGCTGTACAGGATTGCACCCACATAATAATAACTAATTTGGTGCCTTCTGAGACCCTCAAGGCTGCCTTACCGGTGTGATCAACAACACAACAATAACAACAACAATTGCCCGGCAGAAAAGTGGCAGCATCTTCTTCAATCAAATTCAAAGACGCATGTTTTTTTGGACTGAGATGAAACTGGAGGAAACGCAGGAAGAACAAACACCACACAGAAAGGCCCCGGTCAGCACCGAACTCACTTTTCATGTCTTGATCGTCTTGT
The DNA here is from genome assembly GCA_028031935.1 of Paedocypris micromegethes. Lineage (NCBI taxonomy): Eukaryota > Metazoa > Chordata > Actinopteri > Cypriniformes > Paedocypris > Paedocypris micromegethes. The sequence continues at coordinate 27,774,992 of CM051501.1, read as the reverse complement.
CTTGATGTGTCTTGATGTGAGGCGACATGTGTTGATGTGAGGTGACAGACACTCTGCGCCCCCAGAAAACAAACAAAAGCTCCACAATCACTAAATCTTCACCTAATCAAATCTTTTGTATTGTATACAAAGTGTATTTGTGTTTCTCGTTTTTTAACATTTATTTCATGCTCATTAAATTATTCAATCAATATGTATTGCAGATTCATATATTGGAAAGACATTATATTTAAATACAATTGTTTTCAAATAATTTTCAAAAATAGTAATTGTTTAAAAGTATTTCAAAGGTGCTTTTAAACAGCTGTGGACCAGTGAAAAAGGAATTGGACTTTATCCAACAGGTTCGAATCCCTGTCTTTGGGCTTCACAACTTAAGGCTGCTCTGGGTTTAATATTTATATATGTGGAATAAGAATCATTTTAAGACTAAATAATATCGCACGGCAGTTAGAGTGTATTGTACATTTTACTCCACAATAAACCGTATATTGGTTAGTAGCAGTTAAATCAACCGTTTGTTTGATAAAATATGGTTGAAAACTCTAGCATTAATACGGTATATTACTGTTAACTTTACAGACACTTTTTTTAGGTCTTTAGTTCATATTGTGTATATTGCATCCTGTCTGCCGGAGTTCGGTTCGCACCTATAGGTTTGTATGCTAATTGGGTCAGGAGCAGTTGTACAAGTTAAAAGCAATCTAGCCAAAATATTTTTAAAATAATAAACTTTTGCGAAGATGTTCAACAGTGCGTGCACGTTTTAGGTTATTCATCAGATCATGTGATAACTACTGGTTCTTTTATTTTGTAATACCCGCATTATGGTATTGTCTGTTTTGTTACAGAGCGACCTCTTCTGACCAAACTCTGGAACTGAATTCTATTTTATTTCAACGGTGCCGCGCACAGCTGTCCTGTCAATCTTCATCCTAATAATACTCTTGCAGGCTTGCAGCATTTGCTTCAAATAAAGGTAATAAAAAAGCAGTGTTGACCATAAAGCAACTTAAAATTAAGCGGAATTAGAAGCACTTAAAGTTTAGAGCATAATGCGTAGAGCGCAAATTCAGATAAAGTGTGCCACTTGGCTTGTGATTGTAATGAAAAAAAATATCTCAACAATACCCGTAACCTAAAAATAGATTGAACTAATTTCCATCATGACATATAGTTTGAAGACCAGTGTGAACAGAAAAAAACACGTTATTTCCTAGTCAGAATCCATCAAGATGCTTATAGCAAATAGCTTTAGCAACACTTTGGGATTACACACGTCCTCTTACACCTCAAAGGAATTGCCTTCCATTCCACCTGTTTCCCTTTCCCAACCGTATATTGCGTGGGAATTTTCCGGAGCTCGAGAAGGTTCTGGAGCCGCAGCTTATATAAGGGCGAGCGCGCGCGCGAGGCTTTCACTAGTGTAAAGCACGTCAGCGCAGACGCAGACCGGACGCTCGTGTTTCCATAGCGTTTTCCGTAACAGAAAACCGGCTTTTCTGTCACACAAGTAAGCGTCTCCAAAATCGTTTCAGATTCTTTAAATTATACTTTACGACTAAAAACAAAGGGCATCTTACATGTAGTTTCAACTGTTTAGTTTTGGACAACGGTGCGTATACGCTTACGTTATAACGTATTTACTACAAAGCACGAGAAGAAGCCGTTATCGACCTATTTCGTCTGTGCGCGCGCGCGTGTGTGTGTGTGTGTGTTAATAACTGTTGTAGTTAATCTGATTACTTGTGAGAGTAGTTCGCTTTAATTGTTCTTTCCTCGTGTTGCTCCAGAGGAAACGTGTCAAGATGGTTCGAGAAACCGGCTACTACGATCTGCTCGGCGTCAGTCCCTCAGCTTCCCTGGACGAAATCAAAAAGGCTTATCGGAAACTGGCGTTGAAATTTCATCCCGACAAGAACCCAGACGAGGGCGAAAAAGTAAGTAAGGAAGGACGTAGGGAGCCACATGTATCACGTTACACACGAGCTGGTCAGATATACGGAAGCAGGAATTTGCTGAAGCTTCTAGAACCCGTCAGAAAAGCTCCTATGTCGAGAGGATTTCCCAAATTGATTTAAAGAATTAAATAACTTTAGAATACGTATAATTACATGTAATGTTTACATTTAATTATATTCATGCGTTTTTTTCCTCAATGTGTCCATTTATATTTTCTTCAGTGTTCAAATACTGTACATATTGTATTTATAACATACAGCTTAAATTGCCTCCATCTTTTATGAGATTTTGAAATCATTTTGATGAGCACTTACATTTTTCTGCATATTATTGAATTGTTCTTTAATGTATTTTTTACATTTATGCTAATGGATTTTGTAGGTGCTTTTATCTGAATGCACGTTGCACAGCACAGGCTTTAATTTCAATTACGTATTTATATTCCTACCTTGGTTAAACCACCAGAGGGTTTATTTTATACAAACTCAAACACATTTGTGAATGAATGAATGAATGAATGAATATAGCCTTTATTAGTCCCACAGTGGGGAAATTTCACAAGAGAGAGGGCCGCAGCACATGTACCAGAGCGCCGCCATTCTTCTATGAAACAAAAAGCATTTGCAGAGCATTACAAACAAACAGTTGCAGACATACAAGGTTACATTTGACTACGTTACGCACAGGTCACGTGCGCTGGAAACTTTTTCTTGAGACACATGAGGAATTTGACAAAAAAGGGAAGATGTGAGCAGCCGTGTGAGTGCACTTATCAGTATTTGTTAAATGTTGCAGTCAGTCTCCCAACAGACATAACAGACTGTCAGGATGGCCTTGAAGAGAAGCCCGAGCTGATCCTGCGTTCTCCAGCCACGGTTGGGGTGGGGGTGGGGGGAGGATTATAGACAATTCAAAGCCAATAAAAACAATTTCAGATTCATGGGTAATTTCAGAATCATAATCAATCATGACAGTCACTGAGGGAAATCACTCCTGACAATGTGGAGAAGTGTGGACATCTCCTGAAGTCCTGCAGAAAAAGTCCAACCGTCAAAGCCAGCAGACGGTCACTCTGCTTCCTGATGTTGTCCGTACGTCTTCGTCCTTCCTCGGCGTGGCTAAGATGTTACTATTTAGTCTATCGAACCGAGACAAACCGCTGATGTCATCCCGATGTCCGCACATCCGCACCTCCAGGGTCTTCTTTAGATCCGTGTTCGGCCGGGCAGCCAATGATGCCTCCCACGGCTTTTCTCAATCTTCTGATACACCAGAGTGACACCTTCGCCAATCTATATCAGTCCGGTGAAAAGCCAAAACATAAATCGATCTTCCACGTCCTCAGAGGACAACGATTCCAGGCAGCTCGAGCGCTGAGTCTCGGACGCACCCAGCAGCGAGTGTCCCATGAGGTCAGGTCGGTTCCCCGTGAGGTTCCTTCTTTGGGGAAAACATTTTCCAAAAGCGCTCAGTGACCAATTTAGAAGCTTCATATTCCTTTGAAAGCAAAATCAGCAGAGCTCCAGAAAAAAGACAAAAGCCTTGAGCAAAAGATAGCAGAGCAGGAGAGAGCGAAAGACACGTCTGCTCGTGTCGAAGTCCGGAAGAGAAGAGTGTAAAAGTACCTAAAGTAAAGGTGTAAAAGTACCTAAAAACCATACTAGAGTAAAAGTACAAATACTTACTGCATTACAAGTGACAAATTCTATAAAGACTTGAGTAAAAGTAATATATATGTCATAAAGTATCAAATTTAAAACAATTTAATTTAAATTAGTGAATTTAGGCTAAAACAAAAGCACCAAGAAATGCGGAAAAACTAGAAACGCGTTGTTTATGAGGTTTTATTTACTATAATATGAATTAAGTTTACCACCTCAATGTTTCAAAACAGCAGAACAAATAGATTAAAAAAAGAACAAAAAGCCAGTCTCAGTCAAACACAAATCCTGCAGATGGTGAAAATCGCTTTGCCCGCCCAAGAATTTAACTGTGGTTGTAAAAGATGCCAACCTGCGCACAATCACAATGTAACATTAACTGTCTATACAAATGTAGTGGAGTAAAGAGTATATATACTAAATCACAAATGTAGTCAAGTAGAGAATACTGGTTGCTTATATTTTTGATACTTAGTACACGAACAAAGTAGCCACAAAATACAAAGTAACTTTTTGGAGTGGAGTAGAGTACTTTACACCACTTTGTATGTCCACCATATAATGTGAATAACTACTCTTTCTGTTTTAACAGTTTAAACTAATTTCACAAGCCTATGAGGTCCTGTCAGACCCTAAAAAGCGGAATCTGTATGATCAAGGGGGTGAACAAGCGATCAAGGATGGAGGCATGGGAGGAGGATCTGCTATGGACATTTTTGACATGTTCTTTGGTGGTGGAGGACGAATGAAACGAGAAAGGAAAGGTGAGACACATTTCAGTCCATCAGTTTTCCTATTAGACGGTTTATCTTGGTCTTTTGTGTCTTAACACACTACACTCAAGTAAAGTGAGTGAGATTGTCACATGCAGTAGACATACTGTACATGTAAGCAGTTACATCTGTGACAGAAACCAGGTGATTTTGTGATTGAAAACGTTCCCAGTAGCTCAGTCTGTAGAGTGCTGGTGTTTCAAACACGGGATCATGGGTTTGTTTCCCAGGGAAAGCAGGACTTTGTTAAATTGTATAATTGTAATGAAATGTAAGTCGCATTGGATAACATGACTAAATGACTGTAAAGTATTAAAGATTGAGCAAAACTGACAAAGTATTAGAGCAAGAATTCCTGTTAACAGAGCGCAAAGACAAGTTTACAAAAAAAAAATCAGTTAAGTCAAATAGAAAAAAGCACTGATGAACATGAGTCTCAATTCAGATCTTATTTCAAAGGAAGCATGATTTCATTTTATTGGTTACTAATGCTATGTTTGTAAATCAGGAAAGAATGTGGTTCACCAACTTGGGGTCACATTAGACGAATTGTACAATAGCTCAACAAGGAAACTTGGACTTCAAAAGAATGTCATCTGTGAGAAATGTGAAGGTAGGAAGCGTATTGAGTTGGTCTGCTGCAAATTCCATCTGCCGGCAGGCCTTGATTATGAAATGCTCATTGTGTCAGGACATGGAGGCAAAAAAGGCACGCTTGAAAAATGCTCCACCTGTAAAGGAAGAGGTGTGCAAGTCCAGGTCCAACAGATCGGACCAGGTATGATCCAACAGATTCAGAGCATGTGTTCAGACTGCCAGGGACAGGGAGAGAAGTTCAACTCCAAAGACCGGTGTAAAAACTGCAATGGACACAAGGTTGAGCGCACAAAGAAGATTCTTGAAATTCACATTGAGAAAGGTAAGAAAGATTATTTACAAACAATTGTTCTTAAAAAAAAATGACTGGATGTCTTTGTGTCCAGGTATGAAGGACGGCCAGAAAATTACATTCCACGGTGAAGGGGATCAAGAACCCGGACTGGAGCCTGGTGACGTTATTATTGTACTAAGTCTAAAAGACCACCCCATCTTTCAAAGACAAAACAACAATCTGATCATGAAGATGAAGATCAAATTGGCGGAGGCTCTATGTGGGTTTAAGAAGACAATTCAAACTCTAGATGACAGAACACTTCTCGTCCACTCATCTCCGGGTATTTTTCCATTTACTATTACTGTGGCACATTTCTCCTTAAAGAAGAAACTCATTCTCAACATATTTTCGTCTTATAGGTCGTGTAATAAAACCAAATGATACAAAATGCATTTACAACGAGGGTATGCCACTCTACCGGGACCCTTATGAAAAGGGCCTTCTCATTGTCCAGTTCGAGGTATTTATGTTCATCTCATTTACTAAAATTGCAAACCAACCACATCTCACAACTTCTGTTTCTCCTCAGATTGAATTTCCTGAAAAACACTGGCTGCCCGAACACATGATGCCAGATCTGGAGCGGTTGTTGCCAGGCAGAGAGTACATCATGATGTCTGATGACATGGAAGAGGTAGACCTCCGTGAAGTCGACTATGAAAAGCAAACGAAAAATCACTGTGGCGAGGCCTACGAAGAGGACGAAGGCCCCAGGCAAGGAGTTCAGTGTCAGACTCAGTGAATTTAAAAACTAAAAATCTTTCAATTAAAAAACAAAGATTAAATACTGTATTAGACAAACACTGAAAACTAATGATGGACCATCATTATACAACTTCTGGAACAAGAATCAGTGCTCCGCAAACTTGACACCGCCTTAAATCGTATCAGATATTGTATTATTCAGTCTGTTATTCACCGTTTACTTTTTCAATGTTTTGTTTGAGTTTTTTTTTTGTTTTCTGTGTGTGAACGTACCACTCCATCCACAATTAACCTGTCAACATGCCTTGAAATGTTTAAAATAAAATATTGTATTTCAATAAAATATTTTTTGCTTATACTACTACATTTATATGTATGTTGACTCTGACTCATGCAGTTTACTGAAGACTGAGGCACTTATATTCAAATAGGTGGACTTATATTGAAATATGGAGAATTCTATCATGCAGAAGAGACTTTATTCATACCACTGAACTGATAACATGGTAGAAAGAACCTGCCATATATCATTCATATTCACATTTAAATTGCATTCATTGTAATCAATGAAAATGGATTTTAAGTAGCAATGTTTTGAGTTTGCAAAGTGTCGTTTGAATCATCTCAGTGCTGCTTTCTTCTGAAAGAACAACCTGTTTCGAAAGAAACAAGATGGTGTTAAGCTTCAGTGCCAAATATAGCAGGCAAAATAAGATTTATGTAGTTAGCAATATCTATTTAGCATTACCATACCTTCCGTCAGCCTGGCTTTGCCACCTGTGGGTTGACACAACACCGTGGAACAGCCGACACACAACACGACCGTCTGTGCATGACTGAATACGGTTGTGATCTTATAACAGCCTGCCGGGAAAACAGATTTCAACTTAAAATGTTTCACACTAATTTTATTCTCAATATTTTCAACGTACCTGGACATTTTACATCCATGAAATAGGAGTTGGGACTTTGCACGAGTCTCTTCTTCTTGTGTTGCCTTCTTTCGAAATCGAAGGAAGGGTTGAGAAGATCTTTGGCCAGCTGTTAAAGCAAGTTAACAAATCATCATTTACAACCAAAGTACTTGTAGCCAAAGATACTGAAAATATGTATCATATTTCCTCTAATACCTACACACACGTCTAAATGTACAGAAATGTATACACGACGTTTATATACAGTACATACACGTTCGAATTGAAAATGGAGGTAGAAAAGTTTACACTACAAATGTAAAAACGTGTAAACTTTAATGTCTAAAATGTATATTACACACACATACGAAGATAAACGTTCCATTGTTGTAAATATGAAACCACGGTAACACGAAAACAGATGTTTCAAATAGTGTAAACAAACGTGACAATTACAAAATCCAATCATTACTCAGCATTCCTCAACAAACCAATGGGATTTTCGACCAATACAACATTCTCGTATCAAGCACGAACTACTACAACTGCTGATTTTGCAAAAGTAAATATTTTCGTAAATATTTAAAGTGAAACATTAGGCCCGATCAGAGCCTCGCGAAGCGGTTTGTGAAATCACAAAACTTTCCACGTTTATCGCACTACGCGACAATCAATGCATAGATACAGTTTAAAGCTTTTGGTCAAAACAATTGACATTAGCTGCTGTCAATTTTTGCCAATCGATCTTTTAACGAAACACTTACAGGCATGGTCGAGAGCTGCTGCTGCTTTCCTCGATGCTGAATCGCTCGGATAACTACTGCAGGGTTGCCAGGTAGAGCTTCATCAAGGAAATCTGTGAGACATGCCCGGGCAAGCGCCACAATAAAACACACCCAAGAGATTACAGAGGCTATAGTAAAAAAGAAAAAAAAAACATTTACAATACCGCTAACATTCTAATTGCAAACGCGGCGATGTGATTTTCTTTTTTTCCACAAATGCTGCGATCAGCGAGCGTCCTCCTAACCTATAGTTAACATAAAATAATAATAATATATTATTATTATTATTATTAATTATATCACAGATGTAATAATACCTATTCGTACTTACGGTAGTATTGTTTTATTAGATGCAAGAACCTTCAACGTTTTTTTCTCGTAGTGGCAACCAGGAACTGAAGAAAACTTCTCGGGAAAGTTACCTTTTTAGATCACTAGTCCCACAATCACACACAGTGCACATAAATAATTAAGCACGTGTGTCTGGATTACGTTTATATCCATATTTTACATTACTATAAAAAGACTAGTATGGTTACCGGACTTTTATCAAATCCGTGACTTGCACGTTGAATCTCAACCGGAGTTTGTAAATATATCTCGATTTCCCCCTTGTGGTCATCAAGTATTAAGACGCTGCAATACAAAGATGATTGCAATTACAGTATATTAACAAAACATAAAAGATAATAATATTTTGAAGATAAAAACTATTTAAATAATCATATTTAAATAGTTTTTTGTATATTAAATATTACAACCTGTTTTATATTAATATTTACTAGTACATTAAGTAATACATTGATAATACAAAATAATTTGTATTTATATTATTATATAAATCAATTTAGATTTAATTTAAATGATCAAAACGTGATTTATTGAACAAAGTACATACAGTGTTAAGCATGAAGAATATCACTACACTGACCAATCATGTAGACGCTAGTAAGACGACGTCGCTCAACAAGACCACGCCCCCGAGCCAGGCTGTACGGGTTTTGTGTCAATGGCTCAAACTGCACTGTGATTCATGAAGGCAATACCGGCTTTTAAATGGCGAAGACATACGATTATCTCTTCAAACTCTTGCTAATAGGAGACAGTGGAGTGGGAAAGACGTGTCTGCTCTTCAGATTCAGCGAAGACGCCTTTAACACCACCTTTATCTCCACAATCGGTCAGTTTGCCGGTGATCTGGAGGGTGTCCCGTTATGTTTTGAGGACAATAGTCTGCCACGTTAAAATGTATTAGTTAGTTTCCTCAACGTATTGTGTTTTTTGTTATTTTAAGATGGCGGGAAATCTGTAAAAAATAATTTTGAATCAGTCACGTGGTTCTATTTTAAAGGATCTGTATCTGTTTAGGTAGAAATGTGTAGGCCTTTGAGTGCACGTGAAGTGTTCTATTTACATAGACAATTGTAAGATAAATTGTGAAATGTCTACATAGGTTAACAGAAAATCATGTGATCTGTCCTGGAAACAATGTTGCTGACTCTGTAAAGGTGTAAGAATCACATTTTGCTGACCACTGCGGAGTCTTCTTTTAACCGGTCACTTCATCGTCTTAGCCTGATGAAAGAATCAGCATTGGAGATAAACACTATCATTTATGTCGTTCGAAATTCAGAATTAAAAAATAAAAATTGATTCCTGGGAGCCTAATTTAAAGTCTACCTGATTTAATTCTGTACATTGAGGACACACAAACACATTTAAAGAACATTTCTATATTGACAGAACATATTGATTGTGTAAAAGCTCTACATCGGATCAGTGTGTGTAGAGTTTAGTCACTTCCTTTGTCAGATTCTCCATCTGATTAAAGCCGCCCCCTCTGCCTTTGTCTGCGCTGTGGTCTTGCCGTCAGCTTTTTGAGACATGTCGTTCCTTTCAGTGGTATTTGCATGCAGAAACTGCACTTGTAATTCAGAAATCATGTTTTGAAATCACATCCTTCTGTGAAAAGGTGCTTGGTTGGAGCGTGTGGTTGTGAAATTGGCCAGTCTGTAATAGAATAATGTAAAGAGGCCTGGAGGAAGTATAGTTGTGTGACGGCCGGTCATGTCAGACTGGTTTGGGAACAGTGGACTGTTCTGTTCGGCAACTATAGCTCTCATGACATTCACTCAGCTTCACTCTGCATTCTTCCGCCAATGCAGCAACACGTCTGATTGGCATGTGCCTTCTTGTGCCAGGGCGACCGTGACCTCAGATGTGCCCACTCAGCAATTCAGTTCTCATGACTGGGATGAATGGACAGAACCTTTATTCATCCTAGATTTTACAAATTCAGAAATGTACAAAATGTATGTATATGTTATGTATTTAAAATAAAAAAAAATAAAAAACATTGACTAACAATGACTAAACAAACAATGACTAAACAATCACACAATGATTTAATATTGCACCAGAAATATTTTTTAAATTATAGTAAATAAACATATTTAAACATAAAAGTAATGTACTTGTAATGTAATGTTATTATTATATCCATTGATTTCACAGTATAAAACAGGTCCAAGTGATAATGGTTGTGACTTTTTCACGTCCATCTCAGTAAAGTTGTTGTCAGTAATATCTTCAGCCTTAGACCCTGAGACAAGGTCTTTAATTGTTTCTAGATTAAGATTATTATTGCATTACCGTAAATTTAATTTCCTCTCCTCTTATAGAGACTAGCTGTACATTTGCAGATTTCCTGTTTTTGTGGTTGCAACTTCCAGTGGTTTCAACTGACAAAATGTACCTGATGTGACCCATTTTATTTCCCCTTCACTTTGACCAATTTGTACATTTTCGACTCTGAAAATGAAATGTAGTAGTGTGAGACAATTATTGGTAAATGTGTGTTATTTCAAGTGATCTTTACCACATTCTGGTTAGGAAAACAGCTCTGACATGAATGAAAGCTTCTGCTAAATGAGTCTGAAAACAACCAGAACTTAAACTAGTAGGAACAAATGACTAGTTGGATTCATTATTTTACACTTACACTGTGAAACGGAGTAAATGTTAACAAATGATTTGTGTTTCACTGCTAGTCTTGAACCGTGTCTCAACATCGGTTCAAGACTAGCAGTGAAACATCAGGAAGCAAAAGTCTCATTTAAACATGTTTCCTGTTGTGTTACCTGTTGTGTCAGTCACTGAAAATCTGACTTTTTGTTTTGCTTTTTATAGGAATTGACTTCAAAATTCGAACTATTGAGCAAAACGGAAAGAAAATTAAGCTGCAGATATGGTGAGTCAACTACTCGTGCTCTTGTTATTTTGTTTTAGATAAGTCTTAAAACTAAAGAAGTTATTCAAATTTGATTGATTTTTCTTTTAGTACTTTCAAATGGATTTAAAAGAGGTGTATTGCCACCTAAATGTTTAAAAACTTTTTAGTTTTGTATACGTTTCATTAAAAGGTAGCATGTTGAGCAAACGTAGCAATCACCGCTATACTAAACTATACAGTACTAAATTTTGATTTACTGGTTCGAATAAAAAAACCTAATGTTGACTTTTGATCATTATTTATGAAGGGACTTCATAGATTCATATGAAACTGATTTGTTTTTAACTGTACAAAAAACACAGACTTGTTTGATTTGGGTCTGGCAGAAGTTATGCAAATAAGCACAAAAATATAGAAGTCCATAAAACACCTACAGATGTTGACTTTCTGACAAATACTTAGAAAGAGACTCCGTAAAGTCATATAATACTTTTAATTTTAGTGTTTCATTTTGATTGAAAAAAAAAACATACTTTAATACTTTTAATTTAGTTTAGTTTAGGGTCTTGCGCAATTGCGAAATGCGTTTTTTAAGGTCTTGAGCTTCTGATTCATTTGACAGTTGGGTAATGGCTTAACAGTTATTAATTTATGCCAAAATTGATTTATAGATTTTTAGTCGCCATCTAGTGTCCAATAATTTGATTGCGGATCTAACCTGATATGTAAATTGACGACAACGAGCCAAAAAGTAGGATGGGATTGAAAAAGTGTGAAAGGTTTGTGTGTGTGTGTGTGTGTGTGTGTATGTGTGTGTGTGTGTGTGTGTCGATCTAGCTAAACTATGGCAGTGATTATTTTACAGGGACACAGCAGGACAGGAGCGATTCCGGACGATCACCACAGCGTATTACAGAGGAGCTATGGTATGTCCATGTCATTGTTGATATTAAAATATGATGGTTTTGAGTGTTCACACCGTTCCATGTCTCTCCAGGGAATTATGCTGGTGTATGAGATCACCAGTGAAAAGTCTTTTGAAAACATTAAAAACTGGATACGCAATATTGAGGAGGTAAAAATATAGCACATTAAAGTCTGACTGTCAATCAATCCATCCGTCTGTCTGTCTGTCCACTCACCCATCTATCAATCTCTGTCTGTCTGTCCATCCATAGTTTATCTTCATTAAAAAAAACTTTTAGGATTGCTAAGTTATACTCAATGTTCTGCTTATTTTTGTCTGTCTGTCTTTTTCTGTGTATCTCTGTCATCTTCAAACTACATGTTTAACTGGTTTTAGCACGCTTCATCTGACGTGGAGAAGATGATCCTGGGAAACAAATGTGACATGAACGACAGGAGACAGGTGTCCAAAGAGAGAGGAGAAAAGGTGACATTTAATTTTTAAATGTGCAATTGTTTCACCTATTTCAGGCTGTGGGAAAAATAAATATTAAATTACATGTTTTTTTTCTAGCTAGCCATAGACTATGGGATCAAGTTTTTAGAAACAAGTGCCAAAACTAGCATCAACGTTGAAGAGGCCTTTTTAACTCTCGCTGGAGACATAATGGCTCGACTCAACAGAAAAATGGTAAGACACTCATCATTTTTATTACAAATTAGTCATGTGCTTTATTGTAAATTAGAAATGAATATAATAATGTTTAAACTAGGGCTGTCAAACGATTCGTTTTTTTAAACTAATTAATCACACTTCCCTGACAAAATTAATCGCGATTAATCACAATTAAATGACTGAAGCTTGTATTATTGAATATTGAGGTGTAATATGTAAACCCAACACTAAATAAACACTTGTTTAAATACTGCAATATTCATTTAGCATAATTTTTGTTCAATTTGCTTTTTGACATTTTCTTGGTTCTTTAACTCTCGAGTCACACTTTTTCCAGATAAAACAAATTTTCAAGATAAAAGATAAAAGTTTGATCTTAAATACTGTATAAGTGTGTTGGAAGTACCCATTTTTTTAGGTTACACTCTTAAAAAAAACAAGACGTTGTGTTTTTCGGAAAAATAATAATAATAAAACTGTGTTGTGCCTTCTCTTTGTGAGCTGAAAACAAACTGTAACTTAAGAAATATTTATCAATCTTACATGAATCATTGGTCTACATAAAGCTTAGAATTTCTGTTTTTAAATATAAGAGTAAGTGTTTATCTAATCCCTAAGAATCTAAAGCGGCAACTTGTTGAACAGAGATTTGATCAGACCGAGAATTCTAACGAAGCAAGTTATTTGCAGTTAAAAAGGGAAAACAAGTGGAGTCTCAGTTTTAACAACTCCATTCAAGAACATTCAAAACACCGCGGACTGAGACAAGATCTATGAGCCAAGCAAGTCTCTGTCCTTAAACACTTTGTGCCTAAATGAGCCACACCTGGTGACAAGAACAATGTCTCCAAATTGAAATGGAAAACAACGCAACTAAACTGTGATTAACGGCGCTAAAAATAATTGACGCAGTTAAGCATTTACAATTAATTCCATGCGTCTACGCGTTAACTTTGACAGCTTTTGTTTAAATATATACAATTGAAGAATTTGTTTTGTTTTTTCTCCAACTAGAACGATGGCAGTCAAACAGAGAGTGGCGCTTCATTGAAGATCTCAGAGAAACGCTCAAAAAAGCGCAATGTTTTTAAATGTGCACTACTGTAACGTGACGGTGATCTTCATCTTCTCACTTGAAGCCGAGTTAAGATTTCAAACGCTCTGCTGGTGAAGGGCTGAACTCTCCCGCTCGAGGTTTGTGTTACCGAGTTCTTAAATTCAAGTTGAATAAACGCAACAATGTAACCAAACACATTAGTGAGATTCCTGGGTGTTTCGCAATAGAAACGTCACTCCATTGTGTGTCGTCACTCGTGAAGATAAAGGTATGTTGTGTGTGAAATGTTCGGTTTGGAGACTGCACATGCTGTCTTGAAAGGAAGCCTAATCTGACATTCAGTATTTTAAATTTCATATTTGCGTTTTTTTTTTATCATATGATTCTGTCTTCTTTGAGCATGTACGCTAAAGGAAAAGTTTATCTGTAAAGTGCAGCTTTTGAACGCCAGTGGGTCCTCAGCACTTTACATGTGATTTCCGCGAGCGCGACATCTTCTTCCTCCGCGAGCGTGTCCATGTTTAGCACAGACAGAACTCAATCCACCCGCTGGAAGGCTGCAAAGATAGAACATGGCAGATAAAAGAGCCTTGGTGTACAGGGCTGGTTTTTTTTTTTTTTATTTTAAGTGTGATTTGTATTACATTTTTGTTAGATTTATTTTCCAAAGATTGAATTTGTAATTTACAAGAAAACATTTTTAGCGCCTTAACGCAGTTTCAGCACCTTTGTCTCCAAACGGTTGAGTTGTTCTTTACTTCTTTGTCTTCACTGATTGTTTAAATAAATGATAAAAGAAACGTCCCCATTGCGTAATTCTTCCTTTCTACTTGTTGTATGTGTTTATCTATATTCCCATCTCGGACTGTTTAAATCCTGATTATGATGTTAGCATGTTTCACAATCACTGATAATCAGACCATGTTTGTGAACTTACCAGGACTCTTCCAACTCATAGAGTACTTAAATACATTTGAGTCTAACATATGGGTTTAAGTAATGAACACTTTTATACTAAATAAAGCCAAAAATAAACAATGTCGACACAAAATTGTCTGATTGTTAGCAATTTATCATCCAGAACAGCAGGTGGAGCTATTACACAATCTTACAGTAAACATACTTTTCACTGAATTTTTCAATACTTTTTCACTGTACAGTATAGCAGTAGTTGGCATAACAAAGTTAACCTTTAAGCTTATAAAACTGTGTGTGCGTGTGCATATTATTTTTATGTATTGTATCTTTCTCACACACATACACATGGATATATTTATCAAAGTATATTAATAATACATTCCGTACCCCCTTAAACTTAACCTAAACTTAACAATCACAATCCTAATCAAAACCGACATTGCAATCTCAGGCCCTAGATCCTATCTTGACAAAGCAGCACGGCCCAGACAAAGTTCCACAAGGGGCCATAGGTCCCCACTTTGTATAAAAACCTAGTATTTGAGGTCCAACTGTAATAGAAATGTCTAATTAATATATTAGATTAATTACTTTTTAGTTCATCAATCATCATGTAAAACTAATACATAATTTCTAGACTTCCAGACAAAAACAATGTCAACCCTATTTTCTGATGAAATACAAAAAAGAAATTCCTGAAAGACAGTTCAGTGTTAATTTGTTGGGTTCATGGTTATTTGCATTCAATGCATGGATGCTACCGGAATACTGGAATATCATTGTTCTGGAGTATCTCTACTCCGATGGCTCATCTGGAATCTGCGCTGGTCTCCTTGGGTCAATTGGAACATCTCCATGTGCTCCAGCTAGGTCTCTTTCACTGCTTGATCCGTGGGCTCTTTCCAAACTGTTTCCCAAGGACTTGCAAGACTTTGTAGACCAACTTTTGGATCGACCAGGGCGGAACATTGCCTCATCTGGCAAAAGCAAGTGGCCTCCATCAGATGGGATTTCAGGATCACAGGCAGAACCTGTTAATCTTTGTGTTTCATCCCTTTCTGAACCTCCATCCTTTCTAAGACTTTGATCCACATCTGATAATCCAGAATTTGGATTGCTTGCCAACTGCGCAGTATCTTTTATCCGTTGATCAATCTTCTCAACTTGAACACTTTTACCTGCTAAACTTGCTTTACGTTGTAGCTGACCTAGGGTAAGTAAGACTTCTTTGGTTGCCCCTACCGATGCACTCCTTGTTATGACAATTTCTGCTGGTCTTCTTTGTCCATCAGAATTATCCAGTAGTGTCTTGCCATCGCTACTGTATCTGGACATAATTCCCATTCTCTGTAGCGGCACATTGAAGTTCTTCCTAACATTGTCCGTCTGGTCTACCAAGGGTCTTACCATGGACACCTTTGACATCTGACCTAAAAGACTAGGGTTTCCTTTACAATCATACCCAGCACTCCATCGTCTTGCAGCGGGAGATTTCTCCACTCCCTCCAACAACTGATGGTCTTCCCTTCCAGTTGCTTGGTCAAACAGGGTTGTGCTCCTGCATCTCCTCACACCGGATGGAGAGATGCTTTGTGTTTCCCCGGGGATAAATCTATCAGCTTTCCCCTTTTGTAAGGGGTAGGAAATTGTTGTCTCAAGTTTTCCTCTCTCCATTATCAAAGCTTCTTTTGGTGAAACACTACCAGAAGATGTTTGTATGTCGGAAATAGTCTGAGCTAAAGATTTTGGAGAAGATGGGATTGGCTCTTGGGCCTGATTGCTGTTCTCAACCCCTTTCTCACAAGGGAAAATGCGAATGTCCACACACGAGCCGTGTCGGAGTTTCATCCCTGGAACATCAACTTCTAGATTCTGGCCGTATTCTTTTGTGCTGATGCTTGTAGTTGTGACCGTTTTGCTCTGATCTCCTTCTTTCTCCTCGGGTGGACGTTCATCGACGCCTAGGTAATAGCGGTAGAGGCTGTACCCATCAGCGCTGTTGATGCTACTGTGACGTTGAAGAGAAGATGGATCGCAAATAGAAGAAGCGGTTGAGCGAGACCGGGTAAGTTCAGAGTGGTCAATTCCTACCAATCTTTCCAAGGCATTGACCATTCGCCCATTGATATCTTCTAACTGAGACAAACGGAGGTCGACTGTCTGAAGAGAGGCCTTCATTGTGTTCTGCCGTTCATTCACTTCCTCAAGTCGCATGGACATGTTTTCCACCCTGGCCATGAGAAAGAAGAGTAAGAGTCAAGGAATATGAAAGTTTGAAATGTCATTCTTATTTTATTACCGTTCATTTGTAACCCTGATTCTCTCATCATTAGAAGACAGCTGCTCATCTTCTTTCTCTCTGAAATATTCCTCCACACATTGTTCCTCAAACTCGTACAGCATCTTCAGCTCATCTGGGGTAAGAATAAGTTCTGTGGAAAGACAATATAAGAGATGTATACTACATCTAGTGCCTATGCCAGTTGCTGTTTCCTTGTTTAAAATAACATTTGCAATTTTGCCACTTACTCAATCCTTTATCTTTTTCGTCCAACTCTCCCTCCTTTTTCTTGAGACATCGACAGCAGAGTCGACGAATCAGGATGTAGATGTGGCTAAAGATAATGAGAGGTGGAGGAAGCACAGGCCTATCATGAAAGGTCATGATGAGCTGGTATCTCTGGAACTTCCACACCTGGTTCGAAATGGATTTAACTTCAAAGAATGTGTTGCTTTAAAAAAAAAAGACAAAGGTTACGTTCACTTTGATTGAAGATTACATCATTGCACTTATACTTGTGTAGAAAAGCTTTCCTACTTGAAGACGGCGATCAACAAGTTGACAAGTAGAATATTGGCCACTAACAAGTAGCAGGCCATGATGGCAGGGGTCAGCCAGGCTCCAGGAATGCAGGGTGGGAGTTTTTTCCCATCTTCGTCGTATAAGTTTTCTCCACAAGGAGCTGTTTTTGACAAGCTGACACGTTAAATCCATGCATGTTTCTTTTTGTTATTTTCAGTGATTTTCTTTTTAATACTACAGTAGTCTGGCATTTTTAATACCGTATTTATGCGAATATAAGCACTAATAAGTAATGGTGTTTCTTTGATAGAGTGATAGAAACCAGTACTATTTTTAATCAGAAAAACGATGTCTTTTATCTTTGGGGAACGCCTTGAATGTAACATATAGCTTTTATTTTCCTTGTCTTGACACCAGTCTTGACACAATGAAAGAAACGAACAAATCACAAACATTCGTTCACAAAGCATGAGATGCAGCAGATTTTTTCTGTGACTTTTATAAACCCGCTGAAAACGTTTTGATTTGAGGTTTTGAGGCATAACAAAAAACACAGGTGTCTGACCGCATTGCTGATTTGCGAGATCCTGTAGTGCTGGCGTATTGTTAACTTGTGAAATTAACTCAGATTGTATGTATAAAGCTTCAGTAGTTTTTGCCGTGGACTTGTTCACTTGTGGATTGTTAAATCTTTCTGCTGATGATCACAAGTTAGATTGAAGTTGAAGTTAGACTGTACTTATTTTAGTACTTATAGTAATATTGGGCTTTTGGAAAGTCAGAACATCAAGAAAGTAAGGAGATGCTTATGTTCGCATAATGGAATTTTTATTTTGTGCATCACATCTCAAGAGGTGCTTATATTCGCAGGGTGCTTAAATACGTATAAATACGGTAATAAAAAACACTTTTTAAAATTTAAAATGTTTAACTGCTTACGGTTGATTTCCATGGCGTAAACTGAAGAATTCCAAGAGAACCAAAAAGAGAGTCCGTTAGGCCAACATATCAAGACAACACATCCAACAATTCTATGCAAAATCAACAACGTGACATCCAATCAGCTAGCTCTCATGGTTTTCATTTTCATTTCACACTGCTACAGTAGCTCAGTAAAAGTCTGAAGTTGACGTGTGAAAACGTTGATAGAATGCATTATAGACACAACATCTTGGGATGTTCAAGACTGACTAATGTGAAGCCAAACTGACCAGGAGAAAACTACACACTCAAACACCAAGCAGAATTAACAAAGGTAGAAGTCGTTCTGACTATTAAAGGGAATCTATCTGTCCTGGAGGAAGGAAACAAAATCTTACTATAAATTCTAGTCTTACGGTCTATCGAATCTGCAAACACCTCCCCATAGATCATCCAGTAGGGCATGTAGAAGATGTTGCGAGCCAGACGCCAGGTGGGCTCCTCATCCGGGTGAAGGATGGCCTGTCGTGCCACGCCAAAGCTCATCAGCACAACCAGCATGATCACCACAAAATACAGCATGTCAATCATCTGCAAGACAAAGAGTGGTCAGCCGTTCAACTTCTCAAGATGAAACCAGATGAGATTTACCATTTTCCCGATCATCATGACATAGGGTCCGAGATATTTGTTGACTCCAAAAATGTCCAGGACTCGGATGTACCAGAAGATGATATCCACGCAGTAGATGACACGACCGTAGCCCATGTACGGTTCATTTTGCAGCCTGAGCAGGAGCCCAAGCAAGAAGGTGGAGATGGCCACCAGGTCTGTGATGTTCCAGTACTCTTCCAACCACACGTTAATCTTCTGCTTAAGCTTGCCTGGTTCTGACATCAAAATCTGTCAATGGTCCAAAGTAAGAGTGTCAAGCTAACGGCTTTAGTGTCTCTTAAGTGAAAATCTTCTGAACTTTACCTGCCGTACTTTCTCCAGCCCAAGCGTGATGATGTAAGAAATGACAATCCATTCTTGTAACGAAGGCCAACGCTCCATTTTCACCAGGACTACGTAGTTGTAAAGCATGAGGTAGCCAAGATAAGAAATCTGTCCAAAGAAAGTCAATCAGTGGTACATTTACCAGTGAAATCAACCAATATATTGATATTAGTAAAATATTGTTCTTTCTCCGTACAGTGTTAAACCAAAATTTGGTGAAAGGAGCATTGTAGAACTCAAAAATCTTTCGGCCGATTGGAGTTCTTCCCATTTTCTTATCTCCTTCCTCCTCGTCTCCTTTCTTAGAGGTTGCGTCTACATTTACATCCTAGATATAAAGTGAGTACAGACGATTACATTTCCACGCACAACATATTATTGACTTTCCAATGCGTTTGTGGAGGATGTTGTATTTATTGCCTGGTTGTAGACGATGAGACCAAAAAGAGATTGAATTGAAGAAGCTGATACGTTACCCGGCAAGATCTCTCATCATCCTTGGACTTCCTGTCTTCGTTTTCTACAGCGACTTGGTGAGATGTATCATCACCAAGGCGAAAATCCAACAGCAGAATAAGCGGAGGGAATATGAGGCTCAGGATCACCTGGATGGAGAAGACATCATACAATTTGGCAACATACATCACACATTTTGGCTTTTTGTGCCTCACCTTCAGACCCGGGTTCTTGCCCATCCTGAGGCTGCCCATCCACATGTCAGTGAGGAGCATCTGACTACACGTGTGGGCAATGAAATCTCTGTGCTTGGCGGCCACTGCCAACTTTAGACAGGTGGAATTGCTCCAGTTTTTCAACTCGTAAGTTAAAAGCTTCATGGCAAGCTGCTCGTCGTGTTTGTAGGACTGGTCCAGTAATTCATAGGCCAGGGTTCCAAATTCCCTAAAACCAGCACATGACCTGTCAGTATTTCTTCAAGGTGGCCGCTCACTTTGATCCTCAACTCACTTGGAATTATTGTCGAGATCTTGTGAGATGTCATCAACCATCTCGCTCTGAGAGGACTCGTGGGCCATGGCTTTGAGGAGCTTACAGGCCACCAGTGCTTTAGCCATGCCCTCCTCGCCTCGCTGCCACAGGAACAGCGCCATCTTCTGCCTCTTCATGAGCACAGCCCACATCATCAGCTCATGAAATGGATAGTGAAAGCGGCTGACCTCTGGGTCATCCACATCGATGTCCTCCTCTTCCTCTTTCTTCTTCTTTTGCTTCTTCTTGCCTTTTGACCTTGGCTCATCATCCTGAGATGAGATTAAATATGCTCCAGTTTGAAAAGCAGTAGTGAAAAGTACTTGAGTAAATGGACATTGTTACTTTTCTCAAGTGTTTTTGGCTACTGTGTCATTGTTCTGAGTATCAAAAATATAAGAAACTTTTACTCTCTAATTGAATAAATTTTTTTATTGAACGCATGTACTCTTTACTCCCCTATTAACATTGAGGTGATAAATTTCATTTCTTTATTGGGAAATAAATCTCAAGCATAAAGTTTAACACAATTCTTGGTGTTTGAGTCTAAATTCAGAAGGAGTAAAATACTCAAGTTCTTTTAAAACTGGACACTTTATGACTTTTACGCAGGTCTTTGTGGAATTGGTGATTTGTAACATGTACAGTAATGGAGTAATTTTTACAGTAAGGTGATTACTCATATATGTTTTTTTTAGGGTACTCTTTCCACCTCTGCATGAAAGCATAAAAAGAGCTTGAGCATGACCTTAGTCTGAAGGCCTGAACGTCACTAAACGTAGTTAGTAACACTGTCACAATAAGTTTGATTTATTGAGACTTGAGTCATGTTGCAAAACGACAGATTTCGAATTAATTGCGGATTAACCTGATTGAACATTGAACTCTATTGGACGATACCGTTCATGATCCAGTTAGCTTGAATCCAGAGTCCGTTCAAAAAATAAGTTTGTGAAAGACACTTATTACAATTAAGAAATAAGACACTAAAAGTATGTATAGTAATTTGAGTTTATATATACAGTTAGTTAGTTAGTTAGTTAGAATTGTATAACTTTATTATATATATATATATATATATATATAATTATGCAATTGATATAGTATATAGTACATTTGAAAATCATATACTATACATTAAAACACTGTTAATTGAGCAGATTCCAAAACATAAACAATAACAAACAAACAAACAAAAAACAACTGGTTTGTACCTCCATTCCAAGTAGCTTCAAGGCTTTGGGCTAAACATAAAGAAAGATTATTCAAAATGATTTACTTGTAGACACCAATTGGTAACTAAATGTTCTAATTCTCACCCTTTTTAGTCCATAAAGGTTGTTGTAGAGAGTCCGGAAGTTTTTCCTTGTATAGTTACAGCGATACGCTCCACCCATCAGATACTCCACCACCAAGCCAATATCAATCAGTGTGATTTGATAATCTGGTGGCAGGTTCCCCTAAAAATAATTATTAAATATAAAGTATGTGTTGATATTAACTTTATAATATTAATTAAACCACAACATACCTTTTTGACATCTCGTACTACAATATGTAGAGTATTGGGAGGTCCAAGTTTCTGTTGAGGACAACAATTACAACATTTAATAATATTATGTATGACTGAGTAATAATAATGTGATGATGAAAGCATTAATAATGTGACAGAAGAGCTATTTGGTTTATTTTCCGAGCGGATTATTGACGTGCATCCTTTCTGAAAAGCGGCCAAATGATCATAGTAAGAGTGCTTACAGTGTTGTATAACTCCTCTAGTCGAGGGATGGTCAAAAAATGGTGAATGTTTACACCATTTTCTATCAGGAGCTTAACAAAGTCCACTCTGTCTAGAACCAAGGCGTCCATCATGGCCTGCTCAAGGGAGTTCACCTGAAGGGGGCGACAGTGAGCAGCAACTTACACCGAGGCTCTTAACTCTTTAATCAAATCACATGAATGGGATTTAGGGGTTGGACAGAGAGATTAGCAAGTTCAATTCAATTTAATCTTTTCGTTCAAAAAAAAAAAACATTTATAATTCTATGTTGTGTTTAAGCCATTGGGGACAAAAGTGAATTGATTAGATTCACTGTCATACCCAGTTGAGCAACTCCAACTTCCTGGGGTCAGTTTCTTCCGGTTGTTCAGTTTTTGCCTTCCCCTTTTTCCCTCTGCCCTTCCCTTTGCGTTGAGTCGCTCCTTTGTTTTTCTCCTGGGTTGGCACCGTGCTGGTGATGATGGCACTTGCAAGGGCACTTGCAGGCTAGAACAATCTACACGTTAAGCCAAGAAATGTACTATTGAACCGGCTCGTATGTAAAATGTTCAAAGTGCTCACAGGAAGGTTGTGTCCATATACGAAGATTTGATTGCGTGCAATGTCGACTCGATTCCAAGCCAGAGCCAAGCTCAGCTGATCCGGAGCTGATGCGTTTGTACCTGAACGCGAAGATCAATGACGTTGGTTTTGGTTTATGGGAATATAAGTTTAAAAATGTATTTACCTTTCAGTAGCGCCGTCAGGATGGCCATTTCAATGTCGTCTTGTCCTTCAGCGCCCATCCGGAAGACTGTTATCTAAACAGACAGTGTACAGTCAATTTCAGTTCATTGGTACATCGGTTATTCGGGTAGTCGCTTAATTTGGCTTAAAAAGTCCCTAAACATATTTTATCATAAATGAGTACTATTGTTCAATTAATAGGGCCAAATAATGTGAAGATGCTCGGTTTCATTAGAACAACAGTTTCCACTCAGACAACAGATCTGACTGATCCTGAGTCAGTAATATTATGCGCAGAAAATTAATGAATGAGGTGACTTTTTAAGAGACGCGTTCACCTCTGTGTAGAGTTCATCTCTGTTGTGTTTAATTCTGAGCAGTGATCTTCCGTGTAACGTGCAACTCTGTGTAGTGTTTTCTGTGGTGCGTTCAACTCTGTGTAAGGTTAGGCTTAGGTCTAACCTTACACAGGTTAGACCTGTGTTGTGTTCAACTCTGTGTAGTGTTCTTCTGTGTCACGTTCAACTCTGTGTAAGGTTAGGTCTTCTGGGCTGTGTTCAACTCTGTGTAGTGTTCATCTGTGTAGTGTTTAATTCTGTATAGTGTTATTCTGTGTTGTGTTCAACTCTGTGTAGGGTTAGCGTTTAGGGTTAGGTCTGTGTTGCGTTCAAATTTGAGTAGTGTTCTTCTGTGTAGTGTTTAATTCTGTATAGTGTTCTTCTGTGTTGCGTTCAACTCTGTGTAGTGTTCTTCTGTGTTGCGTTGAACTCTGTGTAGTGTTGTTCTGTGTTGCGTTGAACTCTGTGTAGGGTTAGTGTTAAGATTAGATCTGTGGTGCGTTCCACTCTGTGTAGAGTTAGGGTTAGAGTTAGGTCTTCTGTGCTGTGTTCTACTCTCGTTAAGGTTAGTTCTCCTGTGTTGCATTTAACTGTGTAGGGTTAGCGTAAGAGTTAGTTCTTCTGTGTTGCGTTCAACTCTGTGTAGGTTTTGGGTTTGTTCTACTGTGTTGTGTTCAATACTGTGTAGTGTTCTAAGTAAAAGATAAGATGTCTGCTAAACAAACTCTTTTGTTTGTGTTCTCTGTCCATCACCGCACAAATCCAACACTGTGAAAAAAAAACAGCTTGTATTTCTGTCATATGTGTATTTCTTTCAAACAATAAAGACGTTTAATGAGAACATTTTCACGTTATGTAAAATGTCACCTTATTTTGACAAACGCTACAGAATCAAAAAAGCTGGTTATTAGAACCCAATTTATCCAGATGTACAGATCAATCGTACAGATGACGTCTGTGTGTGTGTGTGTGTGTGTGTGTGTGTGTGTGTGTGTGTGTGTGTGTGTGTGTGTGTGTGTGTGTTCATTTCAGCCAACGATTCAAACCCAGAGGAAGAAACCAAAGTGAAATGGATTTAAACTATTGATTCAGTCTAACCACTATTTGGAGTTCCACAAAAGATAGCATTATTTTGTCAGTTACGTATCGCAACAATGGCAACTGTAATACATTAATGCATGCTCTAATTACATTTTTAATAAGGATATAACACATTCTTTGTGTCAGTCGTCTGGTTTCAAATGCAATTACACTGGAGGAGCCATGGTCACATGTGCAATGATGCTAAATGCTTTCACGTTGGGATAGAAAAGTGGGGTTATGCCAAGGCGTTTTGCACAGTTAGCATGCTTCGCTAATATAGAGGAATTCTCACTCAAAAGTGGCACCACGTGAGTTTCATTTGCCCTTTCGGAGTTCCTAAAATGCGGTCTTTGTACTCGTATTCCAACATTAGGGATGGAAGCAGGAAGAACTCTGGTCTGTTTTTGTGGAAGTTGCTTGTTCTCCAAAATACATGAACTTCAAGTCAGCAGGATTGCTACAGTATATATCAACCAGGCCTTTGATTACGAGAACATCAGTCCATCTTGCCCTCTCCATCTCGGCCAGGCTGCTTTACAAGAGGCTTTCGAGGGAGCAAAGTTGGATCTAAAACACCTCTGGGTGGGCATCACACTTCTAAAGCCAGTGAAATCTATATGACATCAGTGGAGATGTTCATCGTGGATTAGAGAGACCCCCTCCGGCCCATCTGCTCAAAGTTCACAACTAGGTCGAATAAACATTGCAGGGATGAACAGGTGGTCCTACACTGATCCTATTCCAGATGTATAGCGTTGTAGATTATCTCCCGTCCGGACACTAAATACTTCACACTTTACCTTGTATAAATAGACACATTGCGCCATTATCCAAACCTCCAGGTCGTGCCAGGTCATCCTATAGCAGAGCTCATTGACGTGTAGGTCCTACAGGTGATCTTCCAGTGAGGAGAAAGAGCTTTACAATGTACAGCACGGTTCAAAGAAAGGTTTCGACTGCATTAATGCCATCTGTTGTGGTCTCATGTGGTCTGTGAGGGTCTCAAAGTCGAGACTTCATAAGTCACTCTAGTTAAGAGCATCTGTTGCTTTCAATGTAAATCTGAGGATGTCATGATCTCAACAGTGGTAAATAGCGGCAGGGAAAATGCAGATGACACGATGATGTAGAGATGAACACACACGACAACGTTCACAATGCAGGGATGTTTATTAAGGTTTATTTGCAGAAATGATGGACATCCACAGTAGCTTAGCCATGTTAAAAGGGGAATAAACTTTGAGTTTTGCTTTGAAATGAATGGCTCATCATACACTCTCCGTACATTCCATATGAACCAATGATCAACCATTAATGGAGAAGATGAAAACTTTGACTGATGTTCTACAATGGCTGCACAATCACATATACTCACAAGCTCCCTCTTCTTCATACACTCAATAACCATCAGAAGAATCTGGCCAGACTGCATTTTATTGTAGTTGAAGGTCTTCTGGATGGTGACCAGCAGTTGCTCCTTTGCGTCGTCATTCACAAGTCTGTCAAATCAAATCACAGTTACGACCTTGTTCCATTCTATCGTTTCACAGTCTGGCCTGTTAGTGATCTCGACTCACCCATCCACCTCGGAATACTTGTGAGCAAAGGAAATAATGTCCGAAGCTCGGCCACTGCCATCACAGACCACTACAGGCACCGGTGGCTCTTCACGAAGGCTCTCCAGAACGATGGAGATCACGTTTGGACCCCCCTCCACGATCAGACACACCACCGGGACACCCTGACCCAAACCTTACCCAACACAAAAAGTCAATATCATGGAATGGCGGATCAGCCTAATGGCATTATAAAGAACGCTTGACCTTTAGGGCGTTTAAATCTAATTTTCAATTACTCCAAAAGCATGAATATTAGAAATCAAAAAATCCCTTTTGATTAACAAAATGAGCGGTTTTTCAAAACTCCTGCACAATTATTTTAATTCGGCTGATCCCAGATCAGGGGATGTGAGAGGTGACGGCTGAGCCTCCCTTTGCTGTCCCTGCCTTATCATGAGCTCCAGGCATAGGATGACAAAGGGAAACCCACAGGTCACAGAAGCTCGGACTGCCTTGGACAACGTTATCAATCATGGGGAGAGATCTTATGTCGTTCGGGCTGGTGGCGAGCTTTCAGAGACGCTCTCTTAGGAGATCAAGGGATATTAAAGCTAAAGCAGATAAGATGGCTTTTTTAAAGGTTTTGCTGCTGTTGTGGCACTTACGCGTGTTAATCTTCTGCAGGGAGATGTGCTTCTCCAGCTGCCGGCGCAGTTTGACCTCGGCTCCGTATTTCCCACACGTGCCGTTGTCCGACAGTATGAAGTGCGAGTGGCTATTGTTGAGAACCGCCAGCTTGCTCAAGGGGTTAGAAATGGCCTGGTAGGGTTTGTTCACCTGATCCAGAGCGAGAATGTTGGTGTGCTAATCTCTGGCATTGATTCAATAGATTGCGCTCACGTCTTTTCCAATGAGGTCCTCTTTGCTCTCCAAGATTCCCCATGGAGCGATGCCAATGGCGCAGACTTTCCCTCTGGACTTAGAGGAATGTTCCTTCAACGCATCTCCGACGTGGCGGATCACTCCTGTACGACAGTCGGGAATAAGCCGTGTCATGATAAACTCACAAGTCCACCCAGAATTACTCACCAGTGCTCACTCCTCCAGTGAAGATCCAAGCTCCTGTGGTCACTGCCGCCTTGATTAGGCCTTTCCCAAAAACTTGCTTGAGTTTGGGCTGCAGCTCGAAGTTCTGAAGACCACCGTGAACCGAAATGAGCAGAGTGGGCAGCTCCAACTGCCATTCCTTCACCATTAGATGCAGTAGGCCATCAGGCTTGGTGTCATATGACACGCGGATATACTATGGGAAAAATGGTTTGTTTAGGTTAAACTTGATATTAATTTATAGAGAAAATAAAATGTCAAAGTTTAAAGTTCTGGAACATTTGACGTTTGTTTACGTGGATGGGGAGATTATAGGCAATTACCATGATATAACATTCTTCACAACATATGACACCTGAATCTGATGTGATTGGCCGTTTGTACAGTATGTGATATTCAAGTAGCAATTTTTTTTCTACATCATCTACGTGCAGTTCTAATTCATGATTGTCAGAATTACACATAAATATTGTGCCACTAATATTCAGCTTTAAAAATAAATTGCTTTACTGTAACGTGTGGACTATAAAGTGGACTGGATTATAAGGCGCACTGGATTATAAAAGGCATCATAACTAAATATTTTTTCACAGATTTTTTTGGAATACTGTGGTTAGTCTTGAAGCATTTCTTGGGTTTTAGATGGGCCTCATAATGCAAAAACAATATAGTGATTGCAAAAATATCTATAAATACCAAAGCATTGCAGTTCCTTCAACCAGGCCCTCAGTGGGAATCTACTTTGGTCTTCCAAACACCAACTCTACTCTCTGAGCTTCAGGAAAGTTTAATGCTTTATCAGTTTGAGAATTGTTACCATGGCTTTGTTGACAAATCCTCCTCCTTGGAATTCAATGGTCCCGTACGCGTCGGTCGGAGTGGTGTGGGTATGTTTGACCACCGACCACTTCTCCTGAGGTTGCTCCACTTGCACCAGCAGGTTCTCCTCCGAGGGTTTGGTGGTGACCGCCGTGTGCTGAGCAACGAGATAGCCACAAGCGCACCTGAGGAGAAGCAGGAGGTTTGCTGAGTTCATGACACAATTTTGGAAGGATTTCGAAGCTTTTATGGCACGCAGCAGGATGCCGCTTGCGTAACGCAATTAGCTGACGGAAATGATCATCACGGAAATTATTTGCTTTGAAGGAGCTTTGTTTTGTCTCTGCACGGAGGCCAGCCATCAGGCTTTGTCTGGAGAGCGTTCCAATGAGGCGTGCATCACTGCACATCCTGGCTCCCAAGCTAGTGTGGTGAACAGGACAATGCCAGCCCCATCTCATCTGATCTATAATCATGTCCAAATGGACTTGTGATGTCAGACATCAGCCCACATTACATAAGAGTCTAAATGGCTTGAAAACGGGAGTCATCGAGGTAATTTGTCTCGAGCGTGATGTCAGACTTCTAGAAGGGATTCGCTTACCGGGTCGGGTCCTTGGCGGGGAATATATGGATGCATTCTCTTTTGTGAAAGGTTTTTTCAATCCAAGCTTTCTGGCCCTGCGACACACACATGCACACATGATAAATGAAACAAAAAAATAAGTAGCTGAGGAACTTGCGTGTTAAACATTTGATGTCACTTCCACCATCAGGTCACAGATTTGTGTGTGTAACATCAATAACACCTAGAACTGCTTTTAGTCCTTGAGTTTGCTTAGAGTGAATCGAGTAAATCCTCTTTGCAATGATAATCCATACTAAAGTATAAGTGGTGCGGTCCGCACAAGCTGTGGATATGCCGAACACACGAAAGAGGAAATATGTATAAGGCAAATGTCTAAAGTGATTAAACAAATGTGGAGTCTTCCGCTAAAGTGCATTTCACTTAGAGCAGATAAGTGCGCTTCTAGGAACATGCAAGTATGCATGATAAAGTTCCTAAAGGCATATGCC
This sequence comes from Paedocypris micromegethes, assembly GCA_028031935.1. Classification (NCBI taxonomy): domain Eukaryota; kingdom Metazoa; phylum Chordata; class Actinopteri; order Cypriniformes; genus Paedocypris; species Paedocypris micromegethes. Next base: position 27,746,270 of record CM051501.1, on the reverse strand, counting down.
ACCATTACTAAAGTACCAAATTTGCTGTCGTGTGAAACGAGAATCCGAGAGAAAAACGAGAAACCAAGAGAAAAACGAGAACGCTGGTCGATTTAGCCTAAAATTAAGTTAAATACAATTAGAAAACTAAAAAAGAAAAGTAATTAATAAAATAGTATTATTTGTTATATTAACATGTTTAGTGATCAAAAGTGGTGTTTTATTTTTTTGCTCAAAGAAAAAAAACCTGTCACATTATATTAAATAATACATTTCCTACGATAAACAAAATGTAGCATTATAACAAAAAGTTTGAAAAAAACGTAGCATTTGTTTCATGACACATTGAGTTTTATTGGTACTAAATATGCAAGCGTATGTATTTGCATTTTAAAAACATATTTTATATGGAACAGAAGCTGAAACAGTTTAAACAGATTACACATTTTCAGAATTCGCTTTAATTATCCCTACAGACAATGCACACAAACCCTCTTCAGGCAGCTAATATTCTGCATCAGTGCTTCATGGCTCCCTGAGTTCTTCCTATCCAAGAAAGGACCTACCTGTGGATCCAAGCGATGGAAAAAGGTTCGCCAACGTTCTCCGTGGAGCTCAGTAAGCGAGGGGTGCTCTCTCCCAGTGTGTCTGAGCCCAATGAATCCCACAAGACATGAAACTTCATCACTTTATGAGGGGCTGTTCATATGATGAGCATGTGAGCCGGCTCTTTGTTCAGGGCGAGTCCCATGACTCCTGTTCAAGATAATCCTTTTGGGAGTCCCATGACCCCTCTCCTTGCCCACAGGGTATTTTCATCCCTCATTGGAGCAAAGCGCAACAAATCTACTTTGAAAGCTTCGCAACCCCTGTTAAACACGAGTGGCGGAATGGTCCGAGACAGCTTCTCTAACCCCGCTGCTTGACCAAAACTCAGCTTTGGATTTTAAATTTGGAATTGGGGGGGGGGGGGGGGNNNNGGTGGAAAGCATTTGGAACGTGTCAGCCTCCTTGAACCACTTTGATTTCAAGCCCAATTAGCATAATTGAGAGAATTGGGAGCGGGCATTTGTTTGAAAAGCGGCCTAGTAAAAAGACATGACAGGACTCCAGTTGGGGCCAAGGTCATCTATCACTAATTGTTGCTAATCTCCATTTTCACCAAGCATAGGGGGAACATGGTTCTGATAGAACGACTGAGCCTAAGTGAGAACGACAAAGTTGATTTTATTTTTTCAAGAACGAGGCAAAAGAGCTTGAGGAACAAGTGAAGAGTTTGAAGAGTAATCTGGATGGAATGAGTCAGAATGACGCCAAAATGCCACATGAGCAGAGTGGTGTAAAGTACTTGAGTAAATAGGCTTCATTTCTTTGCTTCAGTATTTTTGGCTACTTTGTACTTGTAAAGAGTATCAAAAATCGGAGCAACTTTTACTCTCTACTTGACTAGATTTTTGATTGAGTATCTGTACTCTTACTCCACTACATTTGACACTTACTGTTACTCATTACATTGTGATTGTGTGCGACAAGTCGGCATTTTTTCCCACCATGGTTAATTTCTTGGGCGGACGAGGTATTATCGCCATCTGCAGGATGCTGACGGTACTGGATGTTATTTATGAACTAAATCATGTGAACAAAGAATTAGCGATGGCAGTTTTTTTAGACATTTTAGTTTGACTGAGACTGACTTTTTGTTTTATTTTTCCCATTTTGTTCTGCGTTTTTAAAACATTGAGGTGTTACATTTCATTTCCATATGTAGGAAATAAAACCTCATGAATAAAGAGTTTCATTTTTTTTTTTTTTTACATTTCTTGGTGTTTTGAGCCTAAATTGTGTCAAATATTAAGTTCTTTTAAAATTGGACACTTTATGACTTTTGCTCAAGTCTTCTTGGAAATGGTAACCTCTAATTGAGTAGTTTTTACAGTAAGATGTCCGTACTTTTACTAGTATGATTTTCAGGTACTCTTTAGACCTCTGCATGCGAATGGATACAAATGTTCCTTTAATTGTTTTCTAAAGAACTCAAGAGCAAACTATGAATTGTCAGAAATGAGAAAAGTGAATCATAAACGAATTCTATACTGGTCCTGCTGGCTCTAAATTGGTTTAAACCAGTTAAATACCGGTTTTACCAATAGACTGGCACGAAACCCTGCTGATGCTAATTAAAGTCAATCAAAATAAACTGGTCAAACTGGTCAACCATGGATGGATATACAAAAAGGCTCGTTTTTCTACGTAATCGGAAACACTGAAGTGGTGTGGTCATCGGTTAAGTGCTTTTCAATGGTTTGCTTCGTCAACCATCTCACTCTCTCAACAATTTGGTACTGTCATCAAAACACATGGACTACTGGTAATTACAGCTCCTAAAGACAAAAGCCCTTGCCACCACAATGGTCCAGGCAATGTGACGCACTTATCTCAGCTTATTTAAACTCATTATCCATAGCAATTAAAACCCAAATCCGCTGAGCACTCAGTAGCTTTGTTAGAGTTCGCTCAGAAAACGCACAAAAGCGCTCTAGTAGAAAGAAATCAGATTGTTTTTTTCCCCCTCCATCAAATTAACAAGGCATATGGCAAAACTGGCAACAATCAACACTATTCAGTTTCTCCACATACTCAGACATCGCGCAGGTTGTTGCTCAACTAAAAAGGCTTTTATTCAGAAATAGGATTGCGGCAGAGATTTGTGAGAACTGAAAGGAGGGGGTTCATCAGATTAACATGTTTTTACTAAACTTTCCCACAGACTTTGAATTTCACAAAAAACACCAGCCATCGAATTGAACACGTACTTTTTGTTTAAATATTGCAGGTATCAACAGCAGAGGCTCACACACACACACACACACACACACACACACACACACACACACACACACACACACACACACACACTAACCAAACTCTTTAAGAGTGTTTTCTTTAAGCGTGTCCACACCATGTGGATCACATGAGCGGCCACTAGTCTGGTGACCCATTCCTTAAAACTAATGAGCAGTCTGGGATTTGGTTTGTGTCACAGATAAGCTTAAAACTAAATAATACCCTAATGATAAATTAAATTATTTACTAATTTAAATATCACTAATTTAATTAATCATTGTGTCATGTTTCAATATACTCAACACTTTTGAAATTGCTTTAGTATGAGGTATTTTTGAAAGAAAAAATATCTATATACGTATATTATTTACATACCTAACAGTTAATCCATCTTTATCAGATAAATTATCTTTATTATTAGTTAATTATTATTGGGAAATAAAATTTAATATTTAGTAATTAACACCTTAGACTTCCTCTTATGCTGTAATATAGAGAAAATATTTTTCTTTTATTTCTCAGTCCTTTTACATTACAAATAATAAAAATGGTCTATACAATACATGGAGATCAAGTCTAATAAGAAAACATCAGACTATACTATATTCAAAGTAGAAAGTTATTAATGTATAGATTTAACAATACATTTTAAAACTCATTGTAATCACTAAAACACTGATTCTCATTTGAAAAATGTTCTTCATACTAATCACAGCTTAGCATCTACTAACAGCAAAGAACTTGTTGTTCTAACCATATTCTATTCCTAACCTCAAAAAAACATTTTCAAAGAATTGCTAACATAATTTCACATTTAATATAAGTATAACAATATTTATGCTTCCAAATGAGACAACAGTACTGCGAATCCTATTTGTAACAAGCTTAATCTTTTTAAAATAGTACATTTCCGCTGGTGCTATCTCTACAAAGACTCATTGTTTCCATGGGCTTTAAAATTCACTTAGCCATCATCACATGAGCCCAACATGTCATTGATTAGCCTTGAGATGTTTGAGTCATAAGACACATTATTAGACAAGTATGTTTGTGTTGTCGCAGTTCTGAGGGGGCAAAGAAACGAGACTGTGAACTTTGATACATATTTGGTAAACGCAATTGCGAAGAGAAATCTTTTCAGTTATTAACCGTATTACCCTCAGGGCAGTCTGGAGACGTCACTGGATGTGTATTTTTGTGAACAGTGCTTGTCGATACTCTCAGAAGTAGGTAATAAAAGTACAATAAATTAAATTAAACGAGACCCATAACAGTCCCTTGGGGAGCACCAAGATTTATAAGCACATTTCCAGAATGCTGAATGTTTTTGTGAACATTGTGAGGGCCATAATTCAAAGATGGAACTGACAACGATCAGATTTGTAAGATCCGTGTTTGTGGAATCTAAAGAATAACCAGAGATTGGATTCTTCAGCAGAGAGAATGGTCTCAAACAATGAAGTGGTTTTGAAGAAAGTTGCTGGAATAACTCAGTCGATCACATGACCTAAATCCCACAGAAAATCTATAGAGACAACTGAAGAGAAAAGTTTGTATACGTCTATATATTGTAAAAACGTCTATATATTGTAAAAATATTTTCTTTGTCTAAAACAGCGCCAGTACAACTCCAGTCCATTTTCTGCTTGAAAAAAAAAATCCTGTGCTGAAGAAAACGCCCTCTTGGTTTCTCTTGCAACGGTTAAGATTAGGATTTGGATTATTGAGAGATTTAAGCCATTTTAAGTATAGTAATGTGTTTATATAATGTATCTCTAAGTTAATGTTTTCGTACACTACAACAAGTTTCAGCCTGACAGACACAAACTGCATCACTGGAATTAAAAAAAAAAAAACGTAAAGCCTTTGTGTGTTGCTGTAGAATCATGCTTTCCTAAACACTTCATATTATCTAAGTATATACGCACATAATACTGACAGGCTGTTGTTGAGAAGAAATTACAATATTTTGATTTACGTTATCCATATACTGAGCAAAACAAGTGTATACATTTATACTTCATAAAAAAAATGCCTTTTTTGGTCTTAAATGATGTGGCAAAGTTAGTTTTTGACTTTACACGTAACTAGATTTGATAACAGGAAATCATGTTTACTAATGTGAGCAAACTTTTACTTTTCCTATAAGTATTATGCTTCTTTACATGATATATTCTTATATATACGATACCTACAAGTCATACAAACACCTCATACGTCCATTTGCACCGTGAAATCGAGGTGTAAAGTCAAGCAAAACCAGACACAATCTCTGAAAAAAAGTTTTTAGAAGAAAAGCCCTCACAAACATGCAAGCCCTCTGATTGGACGTCTACGACTCACTCCTACTTTCTCGCAGGCCGTCTGCGGGAAAACTCAACCCATCGACTTGAAGACTGCATGTCGATTGGTCCGTAAAGCTCTTTGAAACAGCGGTTTCATCTCAATCGATGGAGAGAAGAAGCGTGACGGTCAGACTCACCTTCTGCGACCCAGAAGCAGAACGCTTGATGGATCCCCGTTTGATGGAGCCACTGGCTTTCCTCCCTACCCGTTCCATGTGTGCGGACCAAACCTCACAGATTCATGCAATCCTAATGCGCTCAGACCTCGTCTAAAGAGATTCCAGCACTGGCACTTTCTAGCTGGATGGTCTCTCCTCGAGTTCCCCGCCCTTAACTGACAAGATTGAAACACGCAGACAAGGATAAAACATCTCTCGATGACAAGCTTGACACAGAGACCCCGTTTCCTACGCTTGACAGCCTGTAATCAGGATTAATGCAGCCAGCCCATTAAGGCTTGCAACTTTAATGGGGGAGAGATTTAATAAATGGTTATTGAAGGTAAATCTACTTTATGACACCGTGGCCCAAAAAGGCCGGAAGCCATGCGAACTTGAAGGAGCATCTTCGAGGAATTACAGAGATTTTCAGGCGGGAAAACGGCTCACGCGGTGGGTCAAAGATTTGAGATGAGGTGAACTTGATCCTTGAGATCTCATTACACACGAGGTCTTGCTGATACTGATCACGTTTAAATGCACACAACAGGAGCGATGATACGAGATGTACGGTAATCTCCGGCAAATTGATTATGTTTTTTTTTTTTACAGGGCATTAATGTTATGATTTGTTTTTAATTTGCCGTAATGCATTCGCGATGAAATAAAAGAATCAATTAAACGAGTGTCTCAAACCTTTCAGTTCAATTACATTAAGAAACAATTTCTGCTAATCCGCTGTGCAAACCTGAAGATTTAAAACACTGCCATCTCGGGAAATAATGGTAACTGCATGTTTAGTAACTAAAACCTTTATCAATTATAAATACTGTACTGTAAAAATATTTATTTTATAAATATAGATTTATAGATGTATAGACAAATATACAGATAGATAGGCAGAGAAATAGTAAGACATTAGGTTAACTAGATATTCTATACTGTTTTCATTTTTTTATGTGCAATTACACAGTAATTATGTAAGATGGATATCAGCATGTCAATGGAGATAACTGTAATAGGCATGACGTTATTCCACACAAATAAGAGTTGCGATTTTAACTCTAAAAAGGTAAAATCACACAAAATGGGAAATATTGATTTAATTAATTGTTAAATAATATTAAATACTATTTATTTATCTTTATTTATACATACTTGTGTTATATAATAATAACATACTAACTACATTTATACAATAGCATAATACAACAAACAGTAATTATAAAATAATAATATAAGTAAAGAGTTCAAAATAAAAAAAATGTTTTTTCTTGTCATGTCATATGAATACATGTCTATAGCTTAATAATTAGACGATAGCACTAAAATCATTGTAAACTCTACTAAGGTTGTCTGATGAAGAGCAACAGATTTCCCATCATGTCTGGATAAAGACCTTTTCAATTAGTTTCAAAAAGTCAAGCAAATCATCTGCACCTCAACGCCATTTCCCGTGGCGCTGTATTTCTCCAGATATTATAATATCATAATTCAGAAGCAATCACAATACAAAAACACGGATTAAAACAAGCAAAGCTAAACGGCGCTTTGTTTACAACGGGGGGGAAACCGCTATTAATCTCTACAACACTTTAACCAGATGAGCTCATATACTAATCGAGTCGCCAAACTTGTCAAAACGTGACGTTGAGAGGAACATTAAGATCTTACCTATATTGTGCATCCTTCTCGTGTCAACGTACAAGCAGCATCCACTGCAGAAGTACAGTAGTGTGTCTGTGCTGCTTTAAGAACAGATAATGCAGAATTTCTCCAAGTAAGCAGACACAAATGAGCTTTATAGACGCAGATGGCGCAGTCACAGATTCTAATTCCCCGCAACTCACGAGTCTGTTGTTGTCCAGGGATCTTCCACAAACCCCAGAAGACTCGTGCTCTACAGGATTCAGCTTAAACGCCATGCGAAGATTATCCGACACATAATATAAATATAAATAACTAAATAATATAAGTATAAATAAGTAAAATCAACAAATCAAAACTAAAAAGGTTTTTGCGATTGCTCAATAATACTGTACATTTCAAGTTACTCTGTTTGACAAAAAGAAATTATTATGATAAATACATAATCTGTGCTGTTGTGAGTTAAATCATATAGTAATTATGTTATGATTTCAAATGTAGCTGTTTAAAAAAGTAACACTTCAATATTTCAGTGTGCTTTATTCAAAGCCAAACTATTATAATTGTTTAAACAGTTTTTATTATTATTAATATTTTACATACATTTAAAAATATTTTAAATGTAATATTTTACCCTATATAAATAAAAAAACAGTCAATTAAAACATAACTCCCAGACAAATAACGATGTATCATCTGAATATATTACTGACCTCTCTCGCTCTCTCTCTCTCTCTCACACACACACACACACACACACACACACACACACACACACACACACACACCATCAAACCAATCCCTCCCCCAACCTTAACTCGTTTTTGACCTCTGACCCTCAAAGTTGTGTGGCACATTTTAGTATAAAATTCTAACATTTGGGACCCCATGATTACTTAAATTCTTGTACACACAGTTTATAAAGCATACATGTTTCCATATGTATATGAATAGTTGAAGAAAGTATAATACTCATTAGGTTACATTTATTTACTTGTACAGTTTGGCAAGTGTTTATGCTGAGATTTATGTTCACCACTAGATGGCGACTCACACCCGTAATTCAAGGTCTTGAGCGGGCAGTTTCTTTACTTCCTGTTCATGTTTGATAACTTTACGCGAACGAAATTTTAGATCCAAATTTGTTTAAACGTTTCGTTGTGTCGGACGATGAAAAATGACTTTTATTGATGTCCATCATGCATTACCGAACTAAAATAAACAGACTCTACCCCGGCCGCACGTGTTTAATTGGCGCAGGTCCATGTGTGAAATACTTTGTGAGAACTTCAATGAAGCAAACCTCAAATTTGTTGTGACGTCTGTATGTCTTTTTCCTTTCAAATGTTTCCCAAATCATCTTTCACTCCAACAGAGGAAAAACACAGAGTAATAAAAACAAGTCACGTAAACCCGAATTCAACAGCAAAACAACTGCCGGAGTCAAACCTCAAAATCAGATCCATATGTGTTATCCTATGGAAAACACTTCTTGGAAGAAATATTTAGCGTATTTCGACATCCAAGTCAAAGCAGCGGCGCAGAAAACAAATTGCTAACGGTAAGGGTTAATAGGCACAATTAGAAACTTCTAGTACAGGGATGGGCAAACTTTATGATTCACGGGCCACACTGGGTTCTAACATTTGACAAAAGGGCCGGACTGGTCTGGAGGAAAAAAAAATACACATTTTGGGAAATGGAGGAAATACAGTGGTACCTCGATTCACAAACACAAAAATGCATAAAAATACACCTCATGCACTAAGCAGAGGCTTGGGAATATGATGCTATTTTCAGTCTTTCACATGGTGATTGCGGAGACAATGATAGAACAGAAAGAAGTACTGTACTGTGAGTAGCGTGAAGACTCTCTCAAAGAATTTTTCGCGCAAAAATCAACTCGTTTGAGGGATTACTGTACTGAACTCCCTCTACGGATCCCGGGGAAGCACTGAGGAAAGGAGAAAGCGCAAAAAAGAATGAAAATGTGCAGAAATGAGAGCAAGGTTATAAAATAAAATAACCATGGAGCTAAAGAAGGAAATTATAGAGAAGCACGATCGTGGCATTCTGGTCTCAGCAAAAGATTGGTGCATAAACGTATATGCACAAACTTTTTGTGACCGAGAGTGTAAAAATAAATGTTACAAATATACTAGTACAATTCTTGTATGTGTATTTTGTGCCTATGACTCCGCTTTTTACAATATGTTCTTATAGAAAATAAAATAAACAGTCATAACGGATTAACCGGATTGAAAAAAAATATATCTGACTTACATTTAATTGTTTACAAGTTCGGCGGGCCGGATTAAAACATTTAACGGGCCGCATGTGGCCCCCGGGCCGTAGTTTGCCCACCTCCGCTCTAGATGGTATAAAACATTCTACCGGACTGAGGGGAAATTTGTTCTCACAGAGTCAGATTACACATTACACAGATGAATAATGCAACAGGTGTCGGCCCCGCCTGAAACCTGAAGGTCCCACCTGGTCACCACACTAAAACAACAACAGCAAAACACCCCACGAGGTCAAAGGTCAAGCCGCCCCTTTGCTCGGCCACGTGCTCGTGGGGAACCAGACTGACACGGACTCCGAGTCACGTACGGTCCTTCTGGACGACTCAAGTCTGCTTTTGTTTGGGTCAGTCAGAATTGGTGCCATGAGAGAAGAGCAAATGTTGGAGCGAGCTGATACTAGGGCATGTCTGGACATAGTCTCTCAGAGTCAGAAGGAGACAAACCTGCGGCGCGAGCTCAACAAGTCAGTCTTGTACGAGGTACAGTTGGCGAATGTACGTCAATTGCAGGAAGCGTGATCATTTTAATCACAATGTAAATCACACCTACCTAACAATCTCAATAGTCTTTAAGTTTGTGACTTTTAGTCTGTTGAATTGAGCTTCACCCACAATCCAGAAAGAATATGCGTCCAATGCCAAAATTATTTATTATTTAAGACTTCAGAATGCAAAATTCGTATTATTACATCCGCCCTCTGATGCTGATTGGAGGATTCTGTGACCTTGAACAGAACGTTTTAGTTTTAATTTTAGTCTCAAACTTTTGTGTTTGAATTGTGAAGCTTTTAGCGCACCAGGCATAACATCAACGCAACTGCGATAATCAGTTAATAATCTACAAATTTTGTCCAGAAAGAAGCTAGAAGAGCAGGAAGAGCATTGTTCGTGTAAAATTGAATGCATTCAATGAATGCTTTATAAACAAATGAGTATATAAACAAAGTGCACTTCATAAACAACATTGATGTTCACAATAAATGTGCTTAATATTGTGAAAACATAAATTTTATTTTTGTGGTGAAAAACTTTACATTTACACATATTGTTGTTTTTTTTTTAGAGGTTTACTTCAGCGTTTTCCGGACACAGATGTGACTATGTATGTGTGTGTAACCTTTCTTCATTTCAAAGAAGAAACCACAAAAACATTAGTTACTGCAACGTACTGTGATTTTTTTCCTGGTCTTTTTTATGACTAACTCGAGCCCAGATACTTCATAATATTTACACATTACCCACGACAACAAAAGCAATTTAATTCATGTGTGGAAAAACGACTTAAAAAAAAAATAATAATAATAATAGCAGAAATAAAAAAAAGAAAAAGAATAGCATTTATTTTAATAAAAATTGTCAAAATGTTCAATGACAACAATAACTATGTACATTTATTTGTACAGTTTGTAGACCAAGAGTTCAATTGTTTAAAGGAATATTTTTTCCTTTCATATTTTGAACAAGTAAAACAATTTCACTTTCTTACTGTAACTCATTTCCACCTACATTTACATCTTTGTTTATTGAAATCATTCTAGTACAGTTGGTTTGTAGAGTAACACCAGAGGTTGTGAAGCTCTTTAATGTGGAACTGTAATGCAATGTAAGCTGCTTTGGCTAAAAGCATGTGCTAAATACAGAAATTAAAATGTAAATCTCATCTATGTAGAAAAACAAACACGCTGCAAAACCAGCAATTAGTATTCTTCCACTGGATTTGTCTGTTACAGTAACTATACTCACAAAACACGTACGTTCCGCATTCCTAACATCGACATAAACTTTCCTTCAAAGTGACGTCTATTGCATGACATTTTTATTCCCTAAAAATCCAGTTTCGAAATTTTGGAAACGGTTTTATTGAAATAGGCTATGTTTTTATTGCAAAGAATACCGCATCTCAAATTTTTGAAAAGAGAGAGAGAGAACGTATGTTGTGTGGTTGCAGCTCTACAAGTCCCAACAAAGAGGTAAAAACAAGGGTAATGAGGAATACAGCTTGTTTCCTGTGTGTGATTGAGGGGGCTGGAACGAGAGACAGACAGGGAGAGAGGTGTCGTATCGCTCTCGTGAGAGACCTACTGTAATTAGACAGGATGTTTTGTGAAAACATACGAATGGTTCGGTTTCCATGGCGTCTTCCTGCTTTTTATTGGAATTCTGCCTTCGTTTTTTTGCACATGATGTTTTGGAAGTTTCTCCAATGAAACTGAACGCATTAAATGAACCAAAAGTGTGCTAATTGCATATTTTTCCACCGTGTTTACACAAGCATGTTATGGAAATTCTTCATTGCAGTCGTAACTTTAAGCTGAATATATATATATATATAATTGAACCTTTATTAGTCCCTCAGTGGGGAAATTTTTTCTCTGCATTATATATATATAATGATATCATACTTGAATAAAAGTACGGATACCTTACTTTGACAATAACATTGAAATTACGTGTAACATTACAAGTTACAAGTCACCAATTCCAGGAAGACTTGAGGAAAAGTCGCAACGTATCCAAAATTAAAAGAACTTTTTAAACAAGTATTTTACTCATAGTATAATCCTATATTATAAACAAAAACACTAAGAAATGTGAAAAAACAAAAAACTATTTATGAGGTTTTATTTCCCAATACAGTATAAAAATGAAATTTAACATCTCAATGCCTCAAAATGACAGAACAAAGTTGATAAAAAAGAACAATAAGTCAGTCTCAGTCAAACTCAAATGTGCAAAAAAGTACATCTGCTATTTCAGTTTCATGTGATTTCCTTTCATAAATAGCATCCAGTACCTTCAGCATCCTGCAGATAGCGATATCTCCTCATTCACGCAAGAAATTAACCACAGCAGAAAAAGATGTTAACTTGTCACGCACAATCACAATGTAAATGTAGTCAAGTAGAGAGTAAAAGTTGCTTATATTTTAGATACTCAGTACAAGTACAAAGAAGCAAAAAAATAAAGAAAATGAAAAATACTTAAGTAACAAAGTATATATACTCAAGTACTTTACACCACTGCAAACATCTCATCTGTAACTCCATCAGTAGAGCTGGTGCTACTAACACCGGGATCATGGATTCAAGTCCCCGAACAAACTTAACATTTGATTCAACATTCAACATTTGATTGTCACGCACGTCAAGATTTCCTTTTGTGATTATTTACTTCAAGTCTTCCTTCCCGAGTCCCGCTGTTTACTTCATCTTTCCTGTTGTTAACTCGTATTCAAGTCTCATTTATCGGATTGCTTTTTTTTTATCGGACTTGAAAGCGTTAAACACGAGCTCCTTCCTCCTCTGTTTTCAGCCTACAAAGACAGGACTATACAAAGCATGGTGGTAAACTAATATGTGGACTGTATCAGTGTGGCTTAAGAGCCGGGCCTCACGCTTCATAGCCCTGATGGCTTTGGGGGGCTGGTGGATCCGGGCCTTGGGAAAGAGGGTAGTTTGCCTGAAGATATACGGCGAGGGAACGCCCCAGCACACACAACTTCATTATTTTACTCTTTCTGTTCTCTTTCGCACCCAAAGATTGAGAACGCTTGCCCTCCACAGTAATCAGCATCACAGTAAACGTTTCTTAGAAAGTCTCTACGGGGGTCAGCGCATTCCACAAACCCCCCTCCGAACCGGGACGAGGGGAGCCCAACCGAGCCATGTCATTTAATGTTCCAGTGAAAAAGGGGATATTCTAAGAAAAAGGGAATCTTTTTGTTTGATGTGTAGCAATGGCAACTGGAGTTAGTGGCATGCGCGATTTATAATTCTCGATTTATGTTAAAGTTAAAACAACCACCTGCCATTCGACTGTTCATGTTGGATCAAATTATGAAAAGAATATACGGTTAAAAATTGCTAATTGGCTAGAGTGAGTGAGTTTGTCAATATAGACCTTAGGGACCGTATCGAAATTGTGTTCTGCCTTTCACCACCAAGTGAAGTTACACACACTGACCCGGAGCAGTGGGCAGTGGGCAGCCTTAAGTTGTGGTTTTGAGGGTCATGTGGAGGTCAGTGAAACCCTTATCAAAAACACCCACCGGACTGGAACATCCTGCAATGTCTGGGTGGCAGGTCCAACCCCCTTACTGCCGGAACCCGACTGTCACTTTTTAAATTATGTAAATTGTTTGAGTAAAGTCATCTTCACTCTAAAGTTTTAGTTGTTTGTTGATCCAAATTACTATACTTGTGGTTTCAAGGAACCGAAAGTTAAAATGTAATAGTTATAGAACAGTTGTGCCACAATGTATAGAATGTATAGAACACATTCGATATACAACAGTTGTGCCACAATAAAACGTGTAAAATTCTCCCACTTCAAAATTTGAAAATCAATCAATCAATCAATCAATCAATCAATCAATCAATCAAAGAAACTAACAATACAATTTAATACTAAATAAAGGCATTAAATAAAATGAATCAGAGTACAAACAAAGCTTGAGTTGACTAAACTTTTTTCAAGTAAAATGGTACAAAAATGAAAATCTGATTTTCACTGATAAAAACTTAGTTATCTTTACTGAGCTTAAAGGGGTATTACATTAGATTTATAAAATGTAAACATTATTTTGCAATTGTGTTATATGATGAATCTATCCTATAAAAAAGATAGTTCTATCTAAAATAATTAATCCTATATTATTATATTATATTCTAGTCTATTAATATTTATCTTGACCAAAGAGTGGCTTGGTTAGTCTGACAGCGTGAAGTTTGCTGTTTAATCCTCTGGTTGTTCTAAAGGTGTTTCTGACGGCTAGTTCAGCTCTGAAAGTTCAGCAAGAGGTGACGTCTCTCAGAGAAACTCTTTTCATCTTTGAGTCAGCTGTGCAAACTTCTAGAACAAAATGAATTGCTGCGACTCGTGAACATTATTTTCCTGTGTACGTTGCCTTTTCCTCATCACCGAGGCCTGAAATTAATTTACGAAATTGTCTCTTCTCACAAATTAGTTCAGGATAAAATCTAAATTGACTCTAGTATAAGTCGTGTATTGTCTCAAAACCTCATCACTTTCAGTAAAAAAACTCATTTGCATTTACAAGAATTGCGGTCGGCCATTTTGACTGGAAGACACAGGAATAATTAAAGATCTGAGTAGAAAAAGAGGCAAAGTGGTTTACTTTATTAAATACGATTGTATTTTATTCAAACTTTTAGTTGAAAAAACAAAACAAAAGATGATAATTGAAATGATTCTCATAAATAAGCCAAGTCTGATTCTCACACTTGCCAACATTACAACTAAACCAGCGGTATTTTTGGGAATTTTCCAATCTTTATTTCACATATAAGGCACACACTTATTTATTGGACTTTAAGTGCGCCTTGCAGTCTAAAAAACATGGTAGTCAAACATTTTAACATAAATTAATACAAACAATAAATAAAAAAGATTAATATAATTAATATTCATATAACAATAAATTAAAATGTGCATTAGTAGATGCATAACGCCTTGTTTAAAATGCTCTAGAATCCAACAAAAAAAGCATAAATATGCAAACATCAAATTGAAAATATCAAATAAAATCTAAGATTGGTTTATTTTTTGAATGTCACAATGTTATTTAACAAGATATACTGTATTTTTCTGAGCATTCTTTTGAAGATGGATAACCAATAAAAGCTCACTCCCACATTACAATGAATCGGAGCAAGAATAACATTTTAAATAATAATAAAAAATGCCACAATCGGGCATAAAAAAGCATTCGCTACATTCACACCCAATGGATTTTCAGGTCGGTCAGGCCTACCGTGCATAACAAGCAAGCGTAACCGTCGATCAATCTCAGATTTTGGCTTGTATTTAGGATGTTGACAGATAGTCGGCACCGTACAAAAGAAAACCTGTCACCGTATTACAAAATGGCATTCGTTCTAACCATGACAAAATACTCGATCAATCATCGCAACAAGCTCCATCGGATTTACACAACTCCGATGCCACAAGATGACGAACAAGCATGGTTGATATTTCTCAGCGGCGTGTGCCATGTTGACATCTCTGGCTCAGCCAAAAATCCCATTTGCTAAATGGAGGAAACAAATGTGGGTCAGTGTGTTGAGTGTGTGAACCACACAGCTCAGCTCCAATCCAGTGTGATTTGTGGCCTCTGCGAACGTCAAGCGAGTACATCTAAAACGATGTCTGCCGTTGTATTCCAGCCACACGCTTGTGTTTACACACCGTTTTCTACTTAGCCACTTTTGATGTGCGTCGGCTTTGGGCGAAAACGTGACCCACCGATGAACTAAAACGCGCAAAACTTGTGTAATTGTGGACCATCTGGAACACATACCCCCGCTCTGGAGATGACGGCGAGGTTATTATCTGGTTCTCAACAGTGGTGGAGAAGAGACTCCCAACAATTGGGTGGAGAAGAGACTGTTAGAAGAAAAAATACAGTTTATCGTAGAAACATTAAGAAACAGTTGAGATGAAGTGATAGGAAAGGAAAGGCGACAACCAGGCCACAACAAGACGACTGTCGGAGAAATTTTATAATTCTCCTTTTCTGATAGATACCAAATCATAAGAAGGACACAAGAATACGAAAACTAGAAAAGCTAAATTTTTACACGTAATCATGGTTCTGTTATAAATCCAACAGTCAGCAAAAGACAACGGTTTGTAGCAAAATCACACAAGCTGCAGATCAGCGTCTCTCCCAACCAGCCAATTAGCATCCATTTAATCTTGCTGATCATAGCTGTCTTGCCTTGTATTTATGGGTGCTGATCTGTCGATGAATTAGTTGCACAGATGGTGTGTGTGTGTGTTTGGGTGTCTCCAACAAATAGGAAGGAGTTGTAGTAATTGGCTATGCTTTGGTGGGGAACGTACCTGCAAAAACGAACGCTTTAATTTCGTAACACACACTATGCTCCAGCATTTTGTGCAGTGTGTTTGGACTCTTTGACTACACTTGGCAAAAGCGGTGTTTATGTCGTGTAAAGGAAATGTCTAGAACACTGCGCTCGTATTCCAGAAAGAGGAATTCCAAAACAGAACATTTCTATCATGCTTTCCCAAATAACATTTTGTTCTGTTCCAGCAATTACGCAAAACGGCGAGTCTCCATCCTTTGCACTGAATGGGAACATATGGTTAAGCTATCTTATGTCAAGCCTCACTGCTAATTGCTAATACTTATTAGGATAAAGGTGAAACTTCGATGAATGAATTATCAATATTCTGTTCGAAAAAATCCAACAAAGTAAAAATGTCTATTTAGCTGTCGTGAGAAGTCCATGAGAGACGACAAAGTTAAAACGACAAAGAATTAGAGGTCAAAATTGGAATACTTCTATTACGTAATGGTGCTACTAATGGTTAAATTCGACGTGAAAGGAATTTAAGCATATATAATATCCCTAATACATTCTTGGCCCAAATAAGTGGCTGCTTTTATTAACTTATGGTCCAATTAACCAGATTCAAGTGTGCATATATGCACGTAGCCGTGGAAATACGGTAAAAGGGTTAAGTTGAAGTGTTTCAAGCGGTTCATAAAGATGATTATAAAGAGTGAATAAAGAAACAAAAAAGATGGGATTTTCTCCATTATTGTACTGTATATGACTTTAATAAATGAGTCATTGTGGGACAAGACAATGTGCAAAAAGTGTTGATTGATTTTTTTGTGCGTCTGTATGTGTAATGTAAGTATTAGATTAAGAATCTGTATGCAATTGGGCTCAATATTTATCTTTCACAAAAGAAAAAAATCTTGACAAACACGAGCAATGACAAACTTTGTGCTCCATCACATGCTTGTGACTTCCTGTAGGCGAGATTGCTGACATGAAGCTTTAAATCACAAAACCAAACCTTAAAGCAGCCTGAAGGAAGCTCCAGAATGTCACAGAAATATGAAAGTATTTTAAGAAAATATGGCCAACTGTAGATTCCAATGAAGTTCAACTGTCAGAAATTATGTCCAGTTAGACTTTCTAAAGCGCACTACAGTTTAATCTGAGCAATGCTTAGTTTCCATTTTCACAGAATGCTCCGCTTTTCAGTGCTCTTCACACCTTTAACTCCGAGATTAAAACTTCACACATGATTATATAATTAC
>CM051501.1:27658894-27723894 GCA_028031935.1 Paedocypris micromegethes | reverse complement strand
ACTGGTAATCCATCTATTGTTTTCAATCAGATGTTATTTGTTAAAACAGCTTCCACTTGATAACATTTCTTCGTTTATGTGTCTTCCAATTCCTTGTTTGAAGGCAATGGGTTGAGTGGCTGTTGAATTCCATTGAAGGTCTTAAAAATAAATTAGATCACCCCAGCGTGTGAGTACATGCAGTAACATATATGCCTCCTGCGCTTAGGAGAACCATTATATGTCATAAAGTCTAGCTGGTGAGAGACTAATAAAAAAGAACTTAAAACTGAATGTACGTACACGGCGTGCATAAGATATTTCAAAAACAGCTCAAAAGTCTAGATCCTGCTGTGGTTTCAGAAATAATCTCTATAATCTTGCCATTTCGGATGCATCTGTGGCAAGTCACATGGCAATCGCTTTAGTTATTCAACTATTATTTTACACGGTCACTTGGGCCGTATTACAAAAAGAAATGACTGTGAAATCACTAGGCCAGAGAAGGCCTTCATCTGCAGCCAGACACTTTTTACATTGTGGGTTTTGATTGAGGGAAATGACTGAAGTCAAAACGGAATAGCACTTTAAAATACTTCTCCGTAAATGCTAAAATAATATGAACTTTTTATACTTAATGTTAGTGGAAAGAAAAGTCATTGAATGTGAAAAGACGATGAGAAGGTCTGGGAAACTACCTTCAACTCAAACGCATTTTATTACCTGTCACAATCTCACATTATTACCTGCATCTAAAATCATCAACCGTTATAACTCTGAATTCTGTGTTTTGGTTTTGTCGGTTCACTTTTGCTCATGACTTCTGGATGTATGGATGAATGGGAATGATGGACGGATAAATGTATGGACAAACAGACAGACAAATAAATAGACAAAGAGATAGACATAGACAGACAGACACACATATATACATACATATATATATATATATATATATATATATATATATATATATATATATATATATATATAGATAGACAGACAGACAGACAGAGAAAATACAAGGGTGACAGACAGATATGTAGATGTATATATTTGAAAAATGATGCCCAGACAGACAGACACAGTAGATAGATAGATAAATAGATAGATAGATAGATAGATAGATAGATAGATAGATAGATAGATAGATAGATAGATAGATAGATAGATAGATAGATAGATAGATAGATAGATAGATACAGAAATACAGACAAATAAAACCTTTTTCTGCCACTTAAAAAACTAATTTCACAATTAGAGCAGTAATAAAACAAATACATATCCTAAAATTTAAATAAAGACACACAAAAAAAGAATTGTATCCTGATGCGACCCAAAAAAATGCTATTAGATACTGATGACGTATATGATCGCTCTAGTTTTTACTGTTTGAGCATCTTCTTTGGATTCATCGGTCTGCACTGTCTCTTTAAACCAAAAATGATCTGTTTGAGACGCAGCTGGGCCCGGATTGCTCTCTGTCCCGCTTCTGCATAATCTTCCTGTTTTTGCATTATAGCCTCTCGTCACAAGCCTCCCCACATTCCAACGACATAAACAATAGGTGAAATCGAGAGACTAAAGTGCCTGTAGGTGTGAGGTGGTGAGTCTCGCCATATCTGGTGTGTGTGTGTGTGTGTGTGCGTGTGTGTGTGTGTGCGCCCAGCCTGTCCAGGGTGTTTCCTGCTCCTAATATCATTAACTTTTCATGCTCCCTGACTCTATTTCATCTGCTATTCTGCAGCCTGTGCGCCTCGTGTGAAGAAAAAACAAATCAATTTAACGATATTTCTTAAATGAAGTTTTTACACACAATTCTACTTGAACGGAAAATTCTTTATACAACTGTTCCGATTATATATGAAGGACCAGAATGAGTATAGATCAATTAAAACGAAATAATAAAATTATATTTAAATATAATGACTTCTCTTCTCCAAAACTAACAGAGGTAACAACGACAGAAAATTGTACAAAAGTCAAAGGAAAGCAAACAATTAAAATATGAATAAAAATATAAATAAAACAAATTAATAAAAATACATTTAAAAATAATTACTATTCTACTCCAAGACTAACAAAGACATCAGAAAATTATACAAAAGTCAAAGGAAAACAAACACTTATATTGTATTTATAAACAATAATGTTTATAAATACATTATTGAATAATGCAAAATATTTTAAAATATTTACTTTTATTCTCCAAAACTAACAAAGACATCAGAATATTACACACAAGTACAAGGAATACAAATCAAAATGTATAAAAATGACATTTTTAATAAAAGTATACCAAAGAGTAAAAATGTCAAAACAAAATGTCTTTTCAACACCAAAAATACAACAAAAAGGTCATTCTAAAGCGGCAGATAAGCAGCGGTCAAAGTCCAGTCGTCAGTACAGTACAGATGTTTACACTAAGCCCCACGTGCGATAGGTTACATTAGCAAAACGCATTATTACAACTCTGTTGAGTGTAGAGGGGGTTAGGGAGACAACGCAAAAAAATCTAACACCGCATAGTCAGTCCGGGGCAGTTCCGGTCGAGCTGAACAGAGAGAAGAAAGACATTTTTAATTTGGGCAAACTGTGTTCACAGATTGAAATATCACACGCACCTAGCGGACACAGCTAAAGTATGCTAGCTCCATTGTGCTGGTTGGGCTTTTATTGTATGAAGTTGACAAAGGTTTTTCCCCGCAGCGATGCATTGGAATGGATTACTGCTGACCTCAGCAACCGTCCGCCGCATAAAATCAATGTGGCTTAAGCACGCGACTGATTCCGTACTAATTATCAACATCAAGTGGGAACTAACACTTGAGAAGTTTCCAAGAATGGGATTGATTGTTTGGCCAAATTCATCTCTGGGATTATTATTTTTTAAAGATACGTGAGATTGTCTCCAGCTTTATTGCGGAGATATGCGTGGAGTGTACAGTATAAATAACTTAGTGACACGTGCAACCCGAATGCTGCTGGACCAAGGCCAAACTCTGGACTCTGACTGGATAAACTCCAGTTTGGGTTTGTTTTCTTCTTTCAGCTTGAATTTTTAACTTTCCTTTGGATGAATTACAGCCACCGTGTAACGCTGTGTAAGTCCTACACGGAGGCTCACGGTTTTTATTATATCTATCCTTGCGTGAACTCTTTTAACCGAATAATGTTTTTACGATGAATGGCTTCTGGTCAGACGAAACAAAATGCCAAGCGTGTGGTTCAAACGGAGCTGCGCTCATGTATCTTTAACTGAGATGTTTGTTATGGGGTGTTTGGGATTCAACGGTGCAGAACGGCCTGATCCACACTCGTCAGTGAGGTCAGGATTCTTGCCAAGGACATGGGTGGAAATTTCAACTAGTATTGACTGACCAGTTCACGCGGATTGTGTTTGTATAAGCGAGAAAACTTCTTTAAATGACCTTCAGGGGTTCGAGAACCATTTTTCTTGAACTTCACTTTTCTTGAACGTGTTTGTTTTGAATAGATATGAGGTTATGTGAAGTTCTTTTTTTTATCTGAACTGCTGCTCCGAGATCAGCTTTGTGGGTTCTTCTTTTGATGGTTTAGACTAGTTGACTAGGACAAAACCGAACCTAGATCAACATTGAAAAGCCACCAAAGACAAACAGGAAGAGCATTGCTGCGTGCATGATGGGAAATGATATGTTTCCCAACATGCAGATCAAAAGAACAAAGCTAAGCCACAAGTAGCAAACAGCTTCTTAGTTTTACATGAGCTGCTGAATTTCCATTTTAATACAGTCAAGTTTATAACAAACACAAAACCAACAGAAATGTAGAAACAGCTTGAGTTGGGTAATTTATAGATTCATCAGCCGTGTCTGTGTGTGTGTGTGTGTGTGTGTGTGTGTGTGTGTGTGTGTGTGTGTGTGTGTGTGTGTGTGTGTGTGTGTAGATGTGTGTGTGTACGTGTGTCCTCAGAAACTGAAAATTGACATCAGTATCTCAGCCTTGTGAGGACGTGATGGTAAGTCCGTTTTTAATTTGACTGGAATACACAACAGACTATTTCCAATAAATAGAACTTGTACATACATCAACACACCGTAATTGCATTTACTTTACAAGGAAACTGTCTAATCAGTCTGTGAAGTTATATAGGCCTGGTGATCTAGGACAGCGCGACCTTGATTAGACTGTTCCACCTGCTGGTATGACCAGGATGTCCCTACAAACTGTTCATAAGTCCAATGGGATTACAGTAGAAAAGCTTCACGGCGCATGTGCAACTGTTATCAGCTGGTCTAATGCAGTGCAGCAAGTCTTTATAGTATAATGCGTGGTGGAGTCGTCTCATTTCTGTTTTGAATGTAATTCAACTTACACAAGAGCTTGATTTGGACCGAACTAAAGAGTGTGTTCTTTCAAAGAGCCTTGTGGTTAATTATTTCACAATTATTAGCTTTATGACAGGCTGCGAAAGTGCAATTTTGCTGATCGTGTCCAGATTGTAAATTCCATAATTTCTGGTTTCATTTTTTTTTCAGTCTGTAAAAAATTAGATGTAGCCGTGGTGTGAAACACAAACTGCTCCTCTTGTTAGGCTCTAGGAGGATTTGCCACAAAATCACTGCAAGAAATGCAGGAACATTCAGTTCTTGTGGTGCTGAAAAAAATATGTAAAGTAATACAACCAGATGGCTCGGTGAATGCCATGTTGCCAATGTCTCATTGAACATTTGGAACTTTCCGGAGAAGTCTTTTGTGGATAGGTGAAAGAGGGAAATGCTTTCCCAGGCCTTCAATAACCCTCTCCTGTTTATTTTTTTTACATAGTACATTGTGTATTTCCACTTTTACTGTGTAGACGGGCAGAAATAAAAAGTAATTTCTTCATGATTGACTCATTTAAAATGCTTTGTATATTTCCTTTAAAGCTCACACATTTAACACATTATGGTGGATTATGTGTATTTTCAATGGTATTTTATATATTGAAATTGCAATAAATTAGAAATATTTGTATACATTATGATTAATTCTGTGATTTACATATTTATTCGAAAATATTATATAATATTATAAATATATTATAAATATTTAGGATTTAGCATTGATACAATTGAAGAAGGAATATTCCGTACACATACCGTCGCACACGTACTACAACACATATATGCTATTTAATAAGCTATTTTTATATGGACTATAAAAAAACTTGACTCTTGAAAATTTTCAGTTTTTTATATACTTGTGTAACAACGCATTTAATATTTGCTTTATAACATTCCTATATACTGTAATTCCAAAATAAATGTTTATGAATTATGATTTTTACTATGAATTAAATAATTATTATAATATACAGTAATATGTAATATAAATACATTATAAATACATAGGTTAATTGTTTAAGGCTAGACATTTTTTTAAAACCAATATTGCATAGGTACAATTTAAGATGTAATGTTAATCAGCTAACCCCCACCCACACACACACACACACACACAAACACATACATACACACACAGTGGAAAAACATGCTTTGCCATACTTGTGTGTAGCAACGAGCAACAAGTTTAATTGCATTACAGCATATTCATTTAAACTCCCAATATCATAAAAAAAACTTGTCAAATATATTGACAATAACAATTCAGCCTTAACAAAGCTAATTTTAACAATTTAAACTATTCAGTCGTCGTTGTATTAAACCCACGTCAATTCCGCGTGTTACGTGTGCGCACAGACAGTGTGAAGTTCCTTGCGCACTTTGTAAAACTTTGGCGGGGGCAAGGAGTGCGCAGTGGGACACGTCGCTAGCCAATGATTGCGCGCGCTTACCGGTGACGTAGCCCAACGCTACCGGGCGACACGCCCCCAGCATGGATACAATCAGCTCTAATCGGCGCAAAGCATACTGTCACATTAGCGTTGTGAGGACTACAGCCACGATGGGAGTTTTAATATTCAGTCAAGCCAAGTTTTCGAAGCTCTCGTCCACGGAAAGTCGTCTCTAGAGGAGGAAGAAGGCAATCGGGGTCACGAGCACGATTCGATCACCCATGGTTTACACGCAAGATGTTGCCGAAAAGCCGGTGAGATAGTGCAAAAGTGAGTTTGCTCGCCGATTCAGCATCACACAAAGGCATCTCCGGAGTTCTGTGCTGTGCCACCGGGTTTGAATGTCGTAAAGAAGCCCGCCGGACTCCTCAACGACATGGATCACTTCGCAGCCGAGTGCCTTGTGTCAATGTCAAGCCAAGCGATCGTCCACGGTCCGAAAGGGAACAGAGACGTCAAGCCCGAAACTGCGGCAGCACAGCGGAACGGAGACGAACCCAAGGAGACTTTGAAAGACAACCCGTCTCTGTTCGTGGTGGCCAAGATCCTGGCCAATTTTAATCAGCAGACCCCCACCCATTTCGCCGAGCAGGACGGCGTGCCACTAGCAGACACCCTCACCAGGGACGATGGGCTCTCTGCCACACCTACCACCATCACCGGCGACTGTGCCCTGAAACAAAGGAGCAAACGGCTCAGGGGTCGAATCGAGCAAGAGCCCCCGCAGAAAAAGCACAAATGCCACTATTCAGGTTGTGAAAAAGTTTATGGCAAATCCTCCCACCTCAAAGCCCACCTAAGGACACACACAGGTCAGTTCGCCCTCTCCCCGGCAAGTGCGTCGCAGTTCTCGGGTCTGCTAGTGTAAACACCGCGGTGCACTTCGGGCACATCGTGTTCCGTAGCAGATCAGCCGCGAACTTGACGGGACAACTGTTGTTGGCTTAATGTGGTGCTTTTGTGCGTTGTGTGGCGTTTTTACAGATCGGACTGCTCGTCGCGTGAAGGAAAATATAAATCGCAGTTTAAAGTAAAAAAGGCATCGTAAATGTCTACACGCCCACTAAGAAGAAGCTAAGTCGTAAACAGCAACAGTTTTTTCTCCCCCCACTGTCTCCATCCCAAGTGCCTCGCCTATTTCAGCGAGAGCTCCACAAACGAGCCAGAAATCCACCTTTCGGTGTCCATTTCGACTTCGTCGGTGCGTTTTTCCATCAACAAACAAAAAAAAAAAATTAAAAAAACGATCGCATGACACACGCAGACAAATGGAAAACTGAAGTAAAGCGTCGTCAAGGTGATCAAAAGTAATATGCAGCACAGTCAATAACACCGCCGGCGCGTGCGCGCTCTTGACGCACACTTTGCGCGTTCAGAACGCACGTTATGTTGTTTTCAAAAGTGACTCCGTGCAAAACTCCCGGTTGCTATGGGGAAGGGCATCCCGTGATGTAATCGCCCTAAAAAGCTCAGAGTTTCAGGAGACGGTGCTGGTTTGCGAAAAGTCACTGGGAGCAGCTCCCGCTGGAGACCGTTAAACCCAAGCGCGCGCCCGTTTTAGCATCAGCATCACCTTTATGTTCAAAATGCGCGAATCTGTTAAAAACGAAAATAAATGTAAGATGGGGGGTTGGTGAGGCTTCTGCGGTTCTTGTTGACTCTTAAGCTCTTTGTTGTGATGTGCCACACCCCCGTCAGACAGACTGCCAGCTGATCTGGCCAGCAACAGACTCAACCAGAGGAGCGCAGAACCGAGCACGCGCGCGCGCGCCCCCCGCACACGCCCACCGCGAGCTCTCGCAGCGCTTGTGGAATTGACTAGCAGGAAGGGAAAGCGATAATTCAGTCTCGCGTTCAAATGAGAGGAACAATTGTAATGGAAACACTGTTTTTTTCTTATCAGTTATATTTAGGGATTAGATAGGGTTTTTGACAGGTAGGGGTCTCATTTGTGGGTGGATGGGTGATAAATCACTCACACATAGATATATCAATGCAGGGTTTCACAATTTACATAATACCACTTTAACCCCCGAACAGGCCTTCATAGTTGTGGGGCCCCACCAAACGTCCCCACAAGTTGCCATATGGTTGGTATAAAACCATACTTTATATACGCTAGTATAAAAACCTAGTATTTGAGCTTTTTTGTTCTGTCATTCTTTTTCTTCCATTCAATGTCTATCATTCTGCATTTTTAGCTTTATGCTCCGAGGGCAATGTAATTAGTGATTATGTTTTTGATATTTGACTAGTGATCAATATTTGGACTAGTGTATTAACATTTTAAATGGTTAAGTCTAAGGTGCTGAGATGTAGGACATATCAGAGTGAAAGGAATAAAGGGAATCCGTAAGCAGAAGTGTATATGTTTATAATTCTTCCGGAAAGTTCCACAATGATTTAAATGAAGTTCTCTAGCCTGTGTTGTTTTCTCAATCTGGCTGTGTCTGTAGCAGACCATGTGGTGACGTCACCGGTTGGTGATTGGGCAGTTATTCAATAAAACAATGGGAGTTTCTTCCCATGTGTTTTGGTAATAAGAGAATGTGGGTCATTTGAGTTCAGCTGCCCATGATCAGCCAACCTGCTCGGTTCTGTGCTCCTTTTTTAAGCACTCAGCAGATTTTCCCTCAGTCTCTACCAATAGAGCAAAGAGAAAATGGATCCTCCTAACACATCACTTTTGTACTATGAACACAGAGTTAAAAACAAAAAAACAATCGTGGATGGCCAAGAATATGAAGACCTCATTTGACTCCAGCAACGCCTTAAATTCCCTGCTGGTCGTGTTCTGAACTCTGTTCAAATCGCTTGCCTCAATTAGAAATTTGCCAAGAGGCTGCAATGAACTTTCAAAAAGCTTTTTCCCCCCAAATGTTTCAGTCTAAACACAGTATATATATTTTTAAGCCATATAATCCAAACCAACTGCAATGACATCCCAACTCATCACAGTTCATGTAACAAGGACTTTTATATAAGGACTCTTATATTTCCCCACTTTGAAGTCACTGGTTTACGCCAAAAGAAGTGTTAAAATTTTACTCGTGCTGGTGTGCGAGACCTTTGCAGTGTTGTTATATCTGGTTGGATGAGCAGATCCAGGGGAAAGGGGGAGGGTCCGAGCATTACATGTGCGAGCTTGCTGGAAGAGGGCATTTTATGGTGGAGCTGGAGCAGATGTACTGCCATTATTAAGCCACACGGCGTGTGAGATGCTACAAGGTGTTTCTCTTCAAGCGTGAAGTCGCCCTCAGCAGATTTGTGGTGCTTTTTACGAGTGTATCATTGAGATGGCAGGTCCAGTGGTAGTGAGTTGGACCTGCCGCTCAGATGTTGCTGGTTCGAATCTACCACTGAGTAAAATACGTCATGAGACTGCCCACTGCTCCGGGTCTGTGTGTGTTCACTTCACTGGATGGTTAAATGGTGAGCAAAATTTCGATATGTTCCCTTCTGGCCATAGTGACAAGCTCATCAACTTGGAAAAGTATATTAAAACGACCTTTTCTACAAGGTTCAGACTGGGCCGTTTGTAAATTATGAAATTTAAAGCAATTACGTCATGCTCGGGAACACAAAGTGGCGAATAAAACACTTCTTTTGTTCTGATCTCCTCAGCTATATTTTGTGAATGCTGATTGGATAACACTTTAATTATGCACAGTTATAAATGATGACGCATGCTTAAATAGCATTTCTGTGCTGATTGCGCAGTTTGGTCCAGTATGAATGTTGCTTTCTGAACTCTGGTGTTTACCAAGTTGAGGTTTATGGCATGTTCATATTAGCTCTCCATCTAGGAAAGCTTCAAGCATAATTTCTGACAGATGTTTTATGGCAGTTTGCAAAAAACCTCCCGGAAATAAAGGCACAGGAAAGTTGGAAAGGGAAGAAAGAAGGGAATTATTCCAACCAGCTTGTGGAAGATAAGGAAAAGGTTCATTAATCTTCCTTATAAGCACAGATGGACAGATTTGGAGATGCTTGGTTTGCACTCAATGACTTGCTAACTGTAAATGGTGCAAATTCGCGTCAGAACACGCCAGTAATTAATAACTTTCTTGTTGCATTAATAACTGGTGGGAAATGGCTGATAGTGAGGCAGCGGTTGGCGTGTGTGTGTTAAGATGGGTGTGGGGTATCCGGAAAATAACAAAAGTTTACTTGAAACAGGCGATTTTCAGCTCAGTAAGAGGAAGTGGTAAGGGTTGAGATGACTTCTACGCAAGTGACCGTGACGTAGTTGGGCTTTTGGTTTGACTTTCTCATAGCTTTAGTTCCTCTGAAGATATTTAAAGTGAATGTGAAGAAATTCTGGTACAGTGCCATTTCAAGACATTTTGCCCTTATTGCCACTTTGCCACTGCCGGTTTGATGTCTCCAAAATGGAACTCTGGAAAGGCGCATATAAATAATAATAAGTTATATTATTAAATATAACTATTAATAAAAATAGAATACCTCTCTTAATTCCATGTAAATATGAGAAAATCTCGTTTATGGCTGCGTGACCCCAGTAGTTGACTTTCTGGACATGAATGTCCATCATCACTACAAAGGGGCAGAAACTCAGACGATGAAGGTTCTCCAATTCTGAATGTGTTTAAGCGTTCGCCAAACACACCCCCTGGCCAAGCAGCTGTCAATCATATTCTCACCAGCCAATCAGTGTAAGTGCCATGTGAAAGTCCAAAAGCAAAAATTGTAAATGGCAAATGTGAGAGCAATTTTTTCAGTTTCTTAAAAAATAAAGTTTGATATTTTTTACGTTTTGGCAATAATTTGATTCCATAACAAGGTGCACCATAAGATGTTCAACATAAAAGACACACACACACATTTCTAAACTAAGGTGTTTTTATATATATATATATATATATATATATATATATATATATATATATATATATATATATATAATTGAAAAGCATTTTTAGGATTATAAGTGCACCTTATAAAATACAGTCAATTACAATTAAATTTAAATCGGTGGTCAGTTGGTTTACACATATCTTAGGTTGGCAAACCCATGACGGCCCTCGTGATGGGTAAATGTGGCCCCAGAATTCTGGGTTAATCTCTCTCACCCCATAATCTAATCTGCTCCCCGGCACAGTTCTGTAAAGTCATCTGGACCCGCTTCCTAGAGTCATTATCCTGATTGGCCCCTGTATCACTGCTTCTTGTACTCAAGGTGATATCTCCAAGGAAGTGGAAGAACATGTTACCACATCAAGTCGCTAAGCACATGAAAGACTCTTGAATATTGATAGCACGCCTCGGATCACTCTCTTGCATAATGTTGCTCAAGGGAGATTAAATGAAGTCCGCTCCTGGACCTCGGAGGGTTTTTTTTTTAATCCTCGGCTGCATTGAGATGGTAAGTATGAGCAAGCAGAGCCTAGCTGGAGAAGATGAGAGTGCACGCGGTGCACAAATTGTTCATTGTGCTGAGTGGGTTGGTGAAGTGAAGGGACACACAGCAGGTTGAGGGTCTAAGGTTACTAGACAGCTTTGTCTGATCTCCTTGGAGTATGAGGAGGCGGGGTTCCTCTGGATCGGAAAATGCTTTTCCTGAGCTATGGAGAAGGGGAGGACAGGATCGCTCACAAATTGACAAGGAAGATTGGCTGAGGTGGATTAGTTGGGGGAAGGATGCTTGGAAAAACATTACACCACCAAGGAAGGCTTTAACCAATCGGTGACCTTACAACTTATAGCTCACAGCTTAATGTTATTTAGGTTAATATGTTTGATATAAGTTCTTAATCACGACCGGTAACTCTTGATTTGTTAGGGTGGTGATTACAGGCCGTGTTCGTCTTGAATGTGGTCAGCACATGTAACTGGGCTATGAATTATGTTTCAATGGGATTGGACGAAAGCTGAAATGTCACAAAAACACAAACGAAGAGTTTGAGACGGCGCAAGTCATGTGACCTGACGGCGCAGGGTGAGATCCAATAAGATTGCAGAAGTTTAAGGAGTTTAACGAAATATATTTTCACACAAACACAACGGAAGTCTCGAACTGCGTGAAAGCGCCTCATTGGTTATTCCAAATTGACCAAAAAGACCCTTCAGATGACTTGTTTTTTTTTTTTTTACAGCTGATGTGTTTTTTGTGAAGCTTCTGCCTTTTGAGAACAATTGGAGATGTGGTTCAATTTTCGAGAGAACTAAGTCTATAGACTTTGAGCAAACCTTGCATGTCAATGATTTCTGTCAAACGGATAAAGCTGGTTTTATCTCAACAAATGGAATATTTTATTTTTAATTCCCCAGGAGCCATTTTCCCCTCAACCTATTTTTTTCAATTTCAAATCATTACTGATTTTCAAAATTGAATGTAATTGAATCTATAGTGCATGATGTAGTTATGCTACATGGACTGTAGAATTCTCGCCTCCAAATTCAAACCTCCAAATTTAAAACTTTTTGTATTTTGGCTGCTAACTTGGCTGTTTTTTCTTCAACTGGTGTCTTAGTGTTTAAAGTGTCTGTTGAGAGGATTTATGCATCAAACGATTTAAAAGCCATTGAGATGGTTTCCAAATGTTCTAAAAGTTGGGGTTTTACAGTAGAGTAGGAATTTTGATTAATTCCACAATTAATTCACTTATAGAAGGGAGGATATGTTTTTTAATCTGTTTGGAGTTTGCATGTTCTGTCCGTGATTCTAGCTTCCTCCCACAGTCCAAAAACATGCGTTCAGGAGTGTATGAGTCCAGAAAATTGCCTACAGGTGTGAGGGAGGGTATGAATGTGTGTCCCGCTCCGTGATTGGTCAGCCACCCATCCAGCGTCTACTGTATTAGCTTTACTCACCCCCGCTGTCTTTTCAGCTTACACAATCAAATTCATAATGGCATATTTAACAGTTGAATAGAGCAGCTTTGTTTGTCCGTTGAACCCTTATGTTCCTTACGTGCCCTTTGCATTGTATTCAGGAATCCCATGAGACTCCATACTGCTCACAACGTATAGAGAGATCGTTGTGATGTATGAACAAAAACAGTGTGCAAGGACAAATGTTCTGGCTTGAACAATGGATCGGACCTGGGGTTCTAGCTTGTACGAAACAATCCGCACCCAAATGTGAATACGTGCGAATTGAAGTGTCTTGTCAGCATTTTTTTTTGCTTTAGGCGTTTCAGAGACACAACATCCTGAGGTCCGGGACGAGAGTTCTGGGTTCTTCTACCCTGTGTTTGACTGACGACTTCACAACAAGAATTCCTCGTTTTTTTATAACCTTGAACCCATAAACTTGTTTCTAGTTACGTGCTGTGAAATATGCGATGAACCGCACCCAAATAGTGGGTGGCTTGGTTTACCATACCAAAATACCAAAACTGCTTCAGCTACCATCACCTTTGTGAGCTGAACCTTTTTGTAAAAATATTAAGTTTTGTGCACTATTCTGCAAAATTCTATATTGATCATCTGTTTGATTTGTTATACTGTCTTGAGTTTTAAGCACTTGAGTAAATGGACTTGAAGTATTTTTGAGCTACTTTGTACTTGTACCGGGTATCAAAAATATAAGCAACTTTTACTGAAATTTACATCTTTAAAAACAGGTCTGCATTTTTTTCTACAACGAATACTTTTTTGGGAGTATGAGGTGATATCACCATCTGCTGGATGCTGAAGGTACTGGATGATCACGTGAATTAGCAGTTGCACTTTTGAGTTCGATCAAGACTGACTTTTTGTCCTTTTGTATATTTTGTTTAGCCATTTTGAACTTTTGAGGTGTTAAATTTTCATTTTCTTTATTAGGAAATAAAAGCGCATAATTAAAGATCATAATACGTTTCTTATTTTTCACACTTCTTGGTGTTTTTGAGACAATTTTCAGTAGTGAATTTGAAGGTCAAAAGTACACAAGTTCTTTTGAAATCGCATACTTTGCAACTTTTACTCAAGTGTTCTAGGAATAGGTGACTTGTAACTTGTAATGGAGCAATTTTTACAGTAAGGTATCTGTACTTTTACTCATTTATGGTTTTGAGATACTCTTTACATCTTTGTTGTCTTTTATGTGTCGTAAATATGTGATATGGGACTTAGAAACCTTGTGGGTGTTTTGTCACGGATTCATCTGCCTTTTGCGGTCACCTTAGTCTACTAAAAGAGCCCTCACTGGCTATTTTCGTCTATTGGGATAAAAAAAGAAAAAGATGTCGGGGTAAAAAAAGAAAAAGACGTTCTAAAGATGCCACAAAGTCCATAAATTTGGACCTTGCCATTCATTAGATCAAGCCAGTCATGTCTAAACCACAAGAGTCAGCGTTTGGCCACGACTTCCTGTGAGCACCTTTCATACTCAGCTGAACTCATGTATACTTTAGTTAGCTATGGCAAAGTCTTATAAAAGATGGTCTGTTCGTACCCCTCCCCCGTCGCCCTCTGTCCTCTCTGCCCACCCATAGGGCCATAAGGTGAAAAAACCGCTGAAGCGTCAGATAGCTGGACTTGTTTTGCTTTCTTACTCTTGCAGTGTGTTGGTGTCCATTTCTCCAGGCAGGAAAAGGGGATCTGGAGCTTGTGTGGCGTTGCGTTTTGAACTTCCTGGAGCATGAGCTGTCGGCTTAGGATCTCACGCAAACTCCACGTGGGACAGCGACTCGACAGTTTGTGGGCGGGGTTGTACTGTACCGAGGGTGGGGGGTGGGGCAGGGCGGGATCTGTTGTCAAAGCCCTCTATTGATGTAGGTCATTTGCTCAGCTGCATCCGCTGGCAACCTGATTTGTTGATGTTCTCCTGCACAAATGCCCGAGTTTAGCTACGGAGAAGGTGTGCCACGCCCCGTTTTACCACCTTGGCTTTTATGTGGATGTCTTTCTGGATGTGGTGGTCCCGAGTCTTGGCGTGGCAGGGGGATGAAAAGGATCATTCAATGCTTTGGGCCTAGTGTTTAGTAGACTGAGCTAGAAGTAGCCCTTTGTAAATATGAAAGTGTCGTTAAGATTGCAGGATGTTAACACCTTGGAAGAATAATCTGCATTTGAAAGGCAACAGGAGGGTGTTTTTTTTTTATCAAAGACACGAGGATGATAAATTAAACATGGCTGCTTTTGTTACAGGGCAAGTCTGGTCCGGTCTTGGCTGTTACACTTGACCTAGGCTTTATGTCTCCGTTACACCCACGTCCATTAGCATTTATTCTCCGTTTCAGTCATTTGAGAGTGCAGAGAGCTGGATTTGACTCACACCATTTGTGTGGTTTTGGCAAAAACTCATGAGTTAATAGAACAGAATTGTGACTAGCGTATTTTTAGTATACTATAAGGCGCACTTACGTTCCGGGAAAATGTTGGAAAATTCTAGACTTTATTTGGCTTTATCTAATTTTATTTAGCACTGTAATAGTTTAGATTAGCTTGTTATCTTAGATTAGCTAGGTTAGCTTGTTAGCTTGCTACAGGATGCTATTCAGATAATTATTTAGTTGTTCAATAGCAGTAACTCATTGGTATATATAGTATATAATAATAATAATTATATGCTATAATATATATATATATATATATATATATATATATATATATATTAAGTAAATACATATAGTAAAAAATAAAACATTTTAAAATAGTAATAATAATATTAGAATAATAATAATTATTATTATTATACTATTTTTACTATATTCATTTACTTATATATATTTAAGTAATTTAGGTATAATATTTACCTATAGCTATAGCTAACAGCTAACAGCGCAGCATTGACATAAAACATTTAGTACAAATATATAGTACAATTATACAAATATTAAAATATTTTTACATTAAAAAAATATAAGTTTTTTTTTTTTACTTTGATTTAATGTGATTTTTGTTTGATATTGTGGAAATGAATCGCGATAATAATTAGGATCAACATTTTGATCACCATTCTCACAGTTATTATTTCTCTTATAATATCTAATGATTGAAGTGATAAAAGTTGAACTTCTAGTATACATCAAGAATATAAGTTTATCCAAAACATGCTTTTATTTTAATTTAATGTTATTTTGAAACTCATTTAATATAGTGAAAATTACAGGTGAGAACATATGGTTTGATAATATTTTTTTCCCTTTTTTTATATGTTTTCTATTTAATATTTATTTTATATTCTCAAGTAGCATGTGTTCTGTATTCTGATATATCCTGGTTCAGGTCCTAGTCCGTCAGCATTAGGAAATAATTTCTGAGTGGAGTCAAAAACGGTTTATTTTCCGTACTGTCATATTATTATCGTCATTAATATTATTACCGTATTATTATTAGGTCTTACCATTTCTTTCAGTATTTCAGTGGCATCGCACGTCTGAAACATTACACAATAATCTTAATCCTTATCCAAGATTTATTATTAGTAACTGAAACGAACATACAGCATTAGTTGTACTACACTGAAACTATTTGTAAAACACTCGGCTCGCTTTCTCACGCCGTCACTGCTTTTTCACCTACGTCTCTGTCTGCGTAAGCGGCCTCACGGTGAAAGAAACATGAGGAATTTTATCTGGCCGTCACAGAGATGCTGGTAGCTCTTGTTGAAACCCGGGAGTGACACAGAGACTCCTGGATCGACATTCAGTCGGCACTTGTGTTTCACAGATAGTGGCCTGATCAGATGTCTGTGTCGGAGACTCTTCACCTCGAAAAGCCCTTTCTCACTGGTTTTTTTATCATGATTTTTTTTAATCCTACCATCTTTTCTAAATTATTGTACTAAAATTCTGCTTTTCAGATAACTTGGTACTTTTTTACTGTTTTGCTGATTCTAATCCAAGCCAAGTAATTTGCAGCTTACTTTCTGTATTTAGCGTTTCTAGTTTTTGCTGTGAATGGATCTTCTGTTTGTTCCCATCATATAGAGAAGATATAGTGAAAATTATCATCAATATAATAGTCATGAACTGCTATCCTCAATAGCTCAGTGTTTCCAACATGACCTTTACTTTTCATAGATATTAGCAGAGGTGTAAAGAGTATGTGAGTCACCAGAACTCTTTAAGGAGAGTTAAAGTCATAAATTGTCCAATTTCAAAGGAACTTAGAATCACCACGACATGTGAAAACCAAGAACCTCTTTATTTAATAAGCATTATTTTCTAATATAGAAATGAAATGTAATAGCAGAACAAAATAGATAAAAAAAACAAACAAAAAGTCAGTCAAACTCGAAAACGTCTAACCGCTGATTCACGTTCACGTAATTTGAAAAATAAATAGCATCCAGTACCTTCAACACCCTGCAGATGGCGATATCTCCTCGTCCACCAAAAAAAAAAAAATCAGCCGCGGTAGAAAAAAAGTGCCGACTTGCCGCGAACAATCACAATGTAACGAGTAACGGTTCGTTTCCATTCAAATGTAGTGGAGTAAATAGTACAGATACTCAATCAAATTTGTAGCCAAGTAGAGTAAAAGTTGCTTATATTTTTCTATACTCAGTACAAGTACAAAGTGGTAAAATATACTTAGGTAAAGTAACAAAGTCCATTTACTCAAGTACTTTACACCAGTGGAAAAGCAGATTTCTTTTTGAATTTTTTGAATTTCCTAAAATATACATACAGTATTTGACTACTCAAAAGAAATATCATCACGGCAGATCTAATGCAAAAATCTGTAAAGCAAAATGTCCACAAACATTTTCCACAGAATCTGAAACTAGGCGATAATTATGCGAGAATGGACTTTTAAATCTGATCAAAATGACTCTTTTCTTTGTTCAACAAAATGTAAATTTTCCCAAAATGTCCACACTTGAAGAAAGCTGTTTTTTTTTATTGAATACCCAGAAAAGTACATTTCCTGACCTAGTGGCCTAAAAGGGAACTGTTATGTAAGGCTGCCGTGTGTGACATAATGGAATCGCCTTTGAAGGGAAACACTGTTGCTCATTTACTTAAGCTATGGGACGTCCGTGCTAGTGACCGTCATGTAACAGCCACAAACAAGTAACTGGGTCATTGTGTTCGTTAGCGTGGAGGTCAAACCTAAATCTCTGCTAATTACCACGCCCCGCTGAGCAAATTATATGGCCAAATGCAGAACGTGTTGCCCTGCCATACAGGAAATCAACCATCAACATGGCGTTTTGAGCCTGGCTGTTGTTTTTGCTAAAGGAGTCAGTAGCCTCCTCAGTGTCTCGCGTGTAGCCTCAACAAACTCGATATGTTATGAAACCGCAGCATGTCGGACAATGCAATCTCTTTACATAAGTCCACATCTGCCCCACGTCAGGAGTGCCCTCATTGCTGATGATAATATTCTGGGAAACGCAATACCTGTGGTCGTATTTTTGTAACCTTCGTAATTTTGTCTAGCCATATTTTTATGGTTCGTAAATCTAGTGCGTGTACCATAGAATTTTAGCCATGCGCTCACAAATAGGTCGGACCAGAAAATAAGATATACCCTCAAAATAAGCCCTAGTTTGGTCATAACTCAAGCGTAAAATAAGAAAATGAAACTAAATTACACCTTTGCTTTGAAAATAGGCAACAAGTAAAAATCAAAACTGTATTTAAGATTCAAGATGTGGAAACTCATAATTAAAAGCCAGCAAATTCTGTAAAAAATAATCTCGTATTTAAATTTAATGATCAAACTATACAAAGAGCATTTGGGTTTCCTACTTTTCATTTTCTTGAAATAAGCTGTTATGCGGTCTTGTAGATGTAAGTAATGACTGTAATCGTGGTTAATGGCGAGTACTGTACAGACTCCATTATGTTAATGTTTGTTTATACGTACACGCCACAATCATGAACGCAGCCGTAATCTTTAAAACGTTAAACTCTTAAATAATACGTTTCAAGTGGGTGTACCAGGTACAAAGGTTAGAGGATTTAAAATGGCTTTGTGTTTTTGGCCGTTCTCGAATGTGTTGAGTATGATCTCATGATGTAAGATGGAGTGTGTTAAGACACTGTTTGCTTTGTGTGTGTCTGAGTTGTTCTTGGCTTTTTTTTTCTTCATCCGCTGATATGGAGGTGTGTGAGGAACACCGCATAACCGTAGCAATAAACTTTTGATTTGATTAGTTTTACCACATATCCAATGTTATTACCAAAGCGTTTTGGTGGCATGTGTGGCCAAATTGTATTCGCCATTGCATTTACAATGAGAAAATTCAACTGTTTGCACACATTCTCAACTCAAATGCAATTTTAATTTGCAAGTCCTTACCAATTAAATGCAGTTTTGTTTATAAAGCGCTCTTCACAGACACATATATTTCCAAAGCTGCTGTTTTGAATATACTGAAAAATGAAAACAATGTAACAATTGTTATGACATTTGACTATAACTGGTGAGCAAGCAACATGGCTAGGAAAAGAAAATTAACTCATTAGGGTCTGTGGAGTTTTTTGATGAAATTGTGGTGGAACTTTGTAGGTTGATAATTATTTTTTGTAGATTATGTTACTCGTTAGATATTTAGTTGTACCCGTTCATCAGATGAGCCAAAAGGGAGTTACTCCATTTGAATCACAGTATCCAAACAGGTACAGTAGCCCCTCCCACTAATGCTGATAGGTTGGTTCTGTGACCTGACAAACGGACCGGTGAGTTGGGTGTTCTTGTTGGGTTTTGTGAAACTCAAAATTTCTCGTCAACGTTAAAATTAACGTTGCACATCACCACATCGTACCCTCAATCGGCACATTTTTCCAATTCTGACTGGAATGTAGTTCCATACGTTTACAAACGTTTTGAATTGAACTTGACGCAGAATTACTCTCGTCTTCTCAGCCTTTTTATTTTGCGAAATGGATCCTTCCTGTTGCCTCTAAGAGTATCATTCATGGCTTAACACTGCATTTTTAACGTGGTTACTAAATAATGTTCAGATACTTTCCAAGAGCGACTGGATTGTGACTACAGCATTTTTGTTTCCGTGCGACACAGGCTTTGGTTTCCTGTGCAGGTTTGGTCGTCACGAGTGAGTGACAGGTTTGAGATAAAGACGGTCGGTCTAGACTTTAAAGGTTCTTACTCATTTCCATAGTGGAGGGAGACTCATCTCAAGCATACGTTTGGCTTTACATACATGTTTGTTTGAAGTTGTTTTCCACCGAGGCCTTAAGGGGAAACCACAAAACAAAGGCAGTGGCAGAAGACTGTCTGGATCGCTGTGTGCTTTGCCTGTTCAGTCTAATTTAACCGGGTAATGACTTGAGACGTCTGGCCATTCAAACTTTTCAAAAAATTCTCAAATGTGCAGTTCCAGCGCTTCAATAGTGGTTTCAAGTAGCTGCACTGCTCCAGGAGCCGAAGGTCTGGAAAAATTCAAAGTGTTTTTGCTATTGTGGTGGACGCAAGCTTAACTAAAATACGCATTAGTATCTGACATGTGGCTCACGGGCACAAAGAAAGAGGGCGTTGATGCTGCATCTATTCATTTTACCTCAAAACGGGGAAACCACATCGAGATATATGGTCCCATCTGGCTTTGGGTAGATTTGTGTCAAAGCCCACTTTTATTGCCTGGAGGAGAAGGGGTAGGGTATAATTTCCCATGCTCTTGACTCATTTCTAGTTTCGGGCCTAGCTAGCCATCGCCACATTCTGTCCGTGCATGTGGCGCTAACATGCTACAATACTTCGCCACTCCATTTTAAGTTCCAAACAAACCAGCCTGTACGTGTTTGTGTGTCCATCAGTTATCAGAGTAATGAGATTGTAAATCCCATAAGCCTCTTTGCAGTCAAAGTGATACATGTCCCCCTTGTGTTCTCATGATTCCCCAATTAGCATGATGCAATGCTTACTGGGCCGGAACATATGGTTCATTTTGAATGCAGCCTGGTTTCAAATGTGGGCAATCACTGTAAACGAACAATGAACAGAAAAACCCATAAAATGTTGTATTATTTTCTGTACGGCTTCATAGGAGTGCTTCTATAATAGTCAGTCTATGTCAGTGGGTTGCAGAAGACCCCTAAGAACATGCCTTTGCACCATTAGTATAAAGTGTAAATGCACTAGGTGGCAGTAGTGTGCTCGTTTTTAGAGGTATAGATCCTTGCAAGTCAACATGAAAAGTGAAGGTAGAAGGCGACAAAGAGACGAATGACATTCCATAAAAAGCAAAGTGGAACGTTTGACGAACCCTGTTTAGCACTGTGACTTTGGTGGGAGATGGGGAAAGACCGCAGTGTTTACTTTGTTGACCGTAATCATTTTTTTTCTTCTATACTAATGATAATTCATTGTTATGTCGGTTCAAGTTATGACTATTTTCCAGACTGTACAGTATATATAGTGTATATACTATATATAGTATATATGTACGTAATCTAAGCAGTGGTGCCTCTTTTTACGAAATTAATTTGTTCCAAAAGCTGTTTCGTAAGGCGAAAATTTAGTAAATATATGTATATACACATATATACTTGTATACACTGTTAAACTATATGTTATAGTTTATATGTTTATTATTTAAACATAGGTCTCTATTTACAAGCTGTTTTGTAAGGCGAAAATGTTGCATTTTCCACTATAAATGCCTTAATTTCCAAATCCAAGCCCCCCTAAATTTAGACACTGTTTTTTTTTTATACATGATAAAATATTGAGAATTACTATAAAAAGCTGAAATCTACTGGACCCACAAAACAATGTGCTCAGTCAATTTAACCATTGGGCAATTACAATCATGTGCAATAACAGCACCTGCGTGGACGTGCAACATTTGTGCAACATATTTCCATTTTTTTTGTTCCATTTCTATTTTTATTTTTTTCATAACAAACCACTGTTTTTTATGTAAATAATTATTTAAACAATTTGTGTATTTCTTTTTAAACAATTTCAATTTCTTGTATTTTTTTGAACGAGAAGGAATAAAAGACTCAGAAAAGACTAAGACTTTCTTGACTAAGAAAGCTGATTCTGATTCTAAAAAAAAAGTTGAGGTACCACTGTGTACCTCATATATGTATATAAAGAGACAGGCCAGTACTAGAAGATATTCAATATGTACGGTACATTAGAATTACTATACAGTTATAGTTATTTACCAACCAATTGATTTAATAAAGCCTACACCAAAATATCAAAATAAATAATACTTTATTTTTTAACTATTGGCAATTTTTTGCAGGGTCATGAAAGGTTTCCATTTTATAGGGGAGGCCGTGATGGGGAAAATAATTAAGAGTGAGTGCTCTCTAGGAGAGGATCCCATCAGTTCAGGACTTTCACGTCTGCTTGTTTTGGGGATCTAAAGGCAATTGTGGCAGTTGAACTCTTGCGTGACCTGGATATGAATGGTCAGGCTTATTCACCATGGGTGTGTGTTGTTTCTGGTGTGTGTGCTTGTTTTGAAGTCGGGGAACTCGGTCCCCCGTGGTCTTTCTGGGGTCACCTTTCGCTCCGTGAGGACCACGTTAAGAGAAAAGACAACGGATTCTAGCTCAAGCGCGCTTTACAGACGAGGCGTGTTGACATTGGCTGAATTGGTGCCACGTTGAATAAGGAAGGTGGAAAGACAGGTTTTGGTCCACATGAGGGCTGGCGGTGGGTCGAGGATCACGTTCGTTCTCACACTGGCCCGTGTTTGTCTCCGCTAGCGATGCGTACGAGTGTTTATGGTGCAAACTTAACGCCACTTTTATTGCTTCCAAGACTGGGAGGGCAAATTACGCCGTGCGATGAGTGGGTAATCTTTAAAGTGTAGTTTTACAGCCACCCCTGCATTGAAAGCAGCGCCGTTGTATGTTTGAGTGATCGCCAACATGTGTTCTAAACACTAACAGCTGCCTTCTGCTGTGTTTTTCACAGGCGAGCGCCCTTTTCCCTGCACCTGGCCCGACTGCAGTAAGAAGTTTGCTCGCTCTGATGAGCTGGCACGCCACTACCGCACACACACGGGCGAGAAGAAGTTCAGCTGCCCCCTGTGCGACAAGAGATTCATGCGGAGTGACCACCTGATGAAGCACGCACGCCGCCATTCCGACTTCCATCCCGCCATGTTGAAACGGCAGCACGGAAGCAACAGCGCGGGGATGTCGAGTAGTACGCGTCCTGGCTCTCTCAGTGATTACAGTCGGTCCGACGCCTCCAGTCCCACTTTAAGCCCCACGCTCAGTCCAGCCAACTCGCCTTAACCTAGCCGCACTTTCTGCCCACCGCGCCGATGCCCGTGGGCTGATTCTTTTCTCAAATTGTCATTTTTCTTCTCACGGAAAATCGTTATAAGGCATTCATGCTCCTGTCGCTTGCCGTGCTGTACTGTACTCTACATAACTGCTTATCGTAGTGCAATTTACTCATGCGGCCCTGAAAACAGAACAAAGCAACGAAAAAAGCGTAACGCCTTTACACATGGCAATATGACGTACCACGGGTCTGTATTTTTATAGCTTCTCGCTATAGCTTTGTTTTTTCGTTCCTTGTACGACCTCTCTGTTCACGCGAATGAAAATGTTGAAAGGTTTGACAGGCAAAATTGTTTTTCGCCATCTTTTATTTAAAATGGGTGAGGGGGAACGGGCACACTCACACACTCACACACACCTCAGGATTCCGAACAGTTTGTTTCTTCTGTAATACTCACATAGACTGCACAATACAAACATACACTTTACTCGGAAGTTCAACCGAGTGGTTGAATTTTGCGCCCTGCTCAGGGATGGCCTAGCTTGAAAGAATGATCGTGATGAAGACAGACATGCGTTACTTAAATAGCCTTATGCTCGGACAAAAGGAAAACTTTGCACTCTTCATTTTGTTTTTTCATTCATGCATTAAACGAAAGTTCTGGGTTCCGACGATCATCGTTTTTCTTTCTCCCCGCCGAGTCAGCTGGCAGAACCACTTGCCCCATACGACATGGTGATTTGTAAGGT
Organism: Paedocypris micromegethes; assembly: GCA_028031935.1. Taxonomy (NCBI): domain Eukaryota; kingdom Metazoa; phylum Chordata; class Actinopteri; order Cypriniformes; genus Paedocypris; species Paedocypris micromegethes. Next base: position 27,700,224 of record CM051501.1, on the reverse strand, counting down.
GTCTGGGACATTTGCGTCACGTGGAACTGCGGTGGCCTGCGCTCTGGTTTCAAAGGGAACTCGAGTAAAGCTTGAATGTAGTGCGTTCTGTCCACCGACGAGGAGACCAGACTGCACCACTTCCCTTCCGGAAGAATTTGGGGAGTTTCAAAGCAGCTGTTTCCTGAACACTCGCAGCAAATCCGTCATCTTCACCTTTTCGTTCCTACAGTACGACACACTCAAAGGTGAAAAGCACATGAGCAGGATCCACCAAAGAGCTAAGTGTGAATGAGAGAACTGCTGGTTTTTGTTTTTTTTTTGCTCCTTCCCAGAGGAAAATGGAGGGAGGGACGTTGGCACCAGTTAACGGCAAATGTCCTGGCCCTCAGCCTTCTGCAGAGCTCCATCTGCAGAGGCTTTCCACTCAGAAACCTGCATCATCCTACACAGGGCTATTCATAGTACACTAGCCAGGAAGACGAGAGCCATTACAGTGGGGGTTTACACTTGGTGAGGAGAAAGAGTGGGAGTAAATAAGAATGGCAGACCAAGCCTCAACGTTTCAACAAAAGCTATTTTAGATCTTCATTTTTTTTCGCCTTCCCAGAACATGGTAAATTTGACTTTTTTTGTTGAAAACTACTTTGACAAAATGGCATTTTTCTTTTACACGGGACTTTGTTCGACATAGTTGCACTTGGACACATCAGTTCCAGTATGAATCGGAGAAGCCATATTAGGCGGTTTTATCTAATGTAAGCAGAAACTGCAAGTCCACCGGTGAAGCTACATGTAGGCCATTCATCAGATAACCAAGTGATCCTGCTGATATCTGGCTGTGCGACTGAGACATGGGTGACATCTCAACATGGACTGGATTATATATGATGTGGGTTGTGCCTCCCCGAGAACAAAGCCAACTATCAGCTGGAGGCAGGAAAAAGGGGGTTGACCCTCACTGAGACAGATAAAAACACGGCTTTATCACGAGCCGAGCACTCCAGCGGAAGAAACACCCAGTCAGCCTGACTTTTACAGCCAAGCCTCCCTCCCCTTTGCACTACTCGCCTCTCACCCACCAACAGCATCCCACAATGCACTGCAGGAGCTTAGAGAGAGAACACCGCCTCTTCTGATTGGATGGCATTCAATCTGGAACTGTGGGGTGGGGGTGTATACAGGAAGTTCGTGTACAATAGAATCAAATTATGAAGTGGAACTTTGGAGTGTTTTCGAAAATGCTGTCAATGGGGTTTGTTTTCAACACCTTTGATTTCTGTAGTCTCGCGTAAGTCCTCGTGCATTGTTTGTGTTCTGTTTTATTTACTGTTGCAAACCACTGTCGCAGTGACCACTCATTACCTCAACCGCACAAGCAGCTGCTTTCAAAACTTGACTGGTTCAAAAGGGGCGTTAGGCATTACTACACCATTCACTCATACATATCACACGTAAACCCACTGTCCTTTGTCGAATCCCTGTGATCAACTAGGCGGAAGTCACTTGAGGAACCAAGGCACTACTATATAGAAACTGCTGTGGTACGGTCTGGTTCTCCCATCACGTGGTCCATGAGTTGGCAACTGATCTGTCAAGACTTCTTTCACTCTATATTCCTATGCTCGTTGTTCAACACCAGCCAACTGATCTCATCATGCATTGTCTGGTGCATCCCTTTGCCCGCACTCCCACCAGCATCAGAGCCACCCAGCTGGACGGGCTTGAGGAGCAGGTGGGCAGGCCTGTCAATGCCACGCTTTGTCCCACGGAACTCTCCCCAATTCCCCTTCCCAGGGCCTCGCCGACACCCCCAAACACAGCTTTCTTGTTCTTTCTACTGAAGAAAACTCAATCCCAACGGACATTATTCCTGCAATAAAACCAAAAGTGAAGCCCTCTAGCTTTGTTCATGCCCATCCTTTGCTTTTTAAGGCAACTTCCCAACACGGACGCTCACCTTGTTCACCGATTTATTCCCGCGCAATAGCTTTTTTGTTTTTTGACTGTCTCTTGTTTTTTTTTCACACACTCCACTGCTGGTCAGCGGAGAGTCTTTGGACAAGGGAAGAGGCTGACCAGCCTGATTTAAGATTATCGCCATTTCGAAGCTCGTTGGTTTAGTTTGCGGAATAATAACCCAATCACTAAGTCTATTTGTTTTGCGCCAATAATTCCGGAAAAATCAATTTTGTCAAATACTTCACAAACCCAAGGATTGCATGGATTCCACGCTCGCGGTTTTGTTTATTCACTGTACCGATACTACTTGAACTTAAAGCAAAACCAGTGAACAGGAAGCGGAAGCAAGTCCTGCAGTAGATGCTGTGTTTCTCAGCAGTGCTCAGCAATGGATGTACTCTACTCATTTATCTCATACTCTTGGCATTTTTATTGTCATTTCTTATTATTTACTTGCTTCAGGTCTTGATTATGTAACTTGTATTTTACTTATCGATTTTATTATTGGTGTTTTTTTTCTGTTTGACGTGACGATGCTTGTCCTGCGATAGGAAGGAGTAAAGATGGACATTAAAAGACTGAATGCTCTCTAGTAGGAAGCGTGAGAAAAGGGAAACCCACCCTCACTTCTCAAAGGCATCACACGATCGAGACCGCTGTGTCACATGACCATAGGGACCATCTCATTGTGAGTAGTTAGATCTTTCCGTTTTCTTTATGGAACCTACCAGCTCCATCTTGGTTAATTTTCTCTATGTTTTGTGTCCTGTGTGTAAAACTCATACCTCTATAAACCGAGTAGGTTATGAACTGGTAATGAAGTGGGACGGGAATCTTTGTGTAATTCATATCAGAAAGATTTGTGCGTTCAAAGACAATATTGTAAACGAATTATCAGGGTCTACCGAGACACAGCATCATGCGTTTTTTTTTCTTTATTTTTTGTCCCATTGGATTGCTTAAACCACACTCCCCGCTTACTAAGTACTTATTTGCAAGAGTCTGATTTAATTTAGGTGCAATCCTGCATTTGACAAATTGCATGTTAGCTCAATAATGAGTGCCAAAGGCATTTGAAAGGTGATTTTTCATCTCCCATCACAAACCTTTTAGACCGTTGCAGTGGAAGGTAGATTAAATTGACTTTGTACAGTTTTTTTTATGAGTGTTTTTAAGTTTATTTAGCGGGCTGAATGATTTGTATTGGACGCGTGAGTGTTTTTCATCGTTTTTTCCTTTCTTTCCGTTTTTTTTTGCCGTGACCTTGATGTACTTGTTCTTCGTTGATTTCTCTCCATTCCTGGTTGTACAGAACAAACGCACATATTAGTTAAAGTGACGTCTCAGATCCGAACCCGTTCACCGTTTTGCGTGAAAGCTCGACCATTCCAAAGGATTGCTATAAATATGCTGCTTATATCCAATCGATGCATCGACGCTTCCTTTCTTTCTATATTTATTTGACATTTTGCTCCGGACTGTGATGCGTGTACTACATGACTTCTGTTACTACTTCAGTTTGGTACTTATATAATTCTGTCTCTGTTGCATTTGATTCCTTCCAGCATTTTATTTGTCGTGCTACTTGCTCTCCTTCCTCAGTAAAGACGCCGTCGCGCCACGTTCTGCGATTAGCCGCTCGCTTTTGACCTGGCTTCCATACCAATGTGCGGGTTTTTCTTGTCTCAGACATGGTCTTCCTTTTAAAAGCGCGGTCAGTTTGAAGAAGCCATGGTGTCGGGTGAAGGATAGTGATGCTTTTGCCAAGGATGATGTCGTGCCACGTCTAGCTCAAGTGACTGGATTTCAAACTCGCACATGCTACCAAAGGATTCAGGATTGGAATTAATGATTGTTCAAAGAACGTCCATTGAGGACGAAGCACCGCGGGTTCCGTTTTCAAAATGAACGCAGTCATCTCACACATTTAGAGAGAGACGAGTCTGCGAAAATCTCAAAATACAAAATGGCTTTGTGGCCTTTTTAGTCTCGCGGTGAGCGACTACATCGCACTTGCGTTTTAAATATTACCCCAAAGATCTTCAGCCATACATTTCGGCGTCCAGGTTAACAATACTTAGTACACGGCAAGCGCACCTTTAAAAACGGATTTCCAGCGTAACAATGGGCCTTCAAAACGTGGAAGTAGATTTGAGCTAAAGTTTGGTGATTGTTGATGTTCGGTCGACACTAGCTTCTTCTGAGAGTTGTGGTCATTTGGTCATCTGGTTTTTAGGTGTTAGCGCTATGCTAATCGTAGGGATAATCAAGTGGACGAATGACTTCCCTTAATGGCCTGTAAATGCGCCGTGACTCTTCCAACACTGTGAAAGAACATCTGAAAATGACACTTCACATCATCTGCTGTTGTGGCCCACTGAAATGCGTTTTAAAGGGAAGCGAGACGATTGGCTGTTTCTTCCGCAGTGAGCGCGTCACATGCTAACTCTCTCTTGTTGTAGAGATTTCACTAAGTGTTGTATAGCAAACTATTTTGGGCCGCAGTTGGCATCATGCTGTCCCGTAGACGTTCGCCGTGTGAACTTGCCTTCCTATTGTTCGTGTTTGTCTGTATTTTAACAATCTATTCTAACTACACCGTGTGATGCCTGCTCCAGTGACTAAACGCTGCTGGGTTTGTGTCTCAGCAGCTCTGTACTTTGTACAGTAGATCTTTAGCAATGGCCAGTTGTTTCTCCATAACCTCGTCCAAGCGTTAAAATGAGCGAGTAAAAAAAAACTGCCGCAAACGGAAACCGTTTCTTTGCAATCAACCAAATCACTACAGTGAAGTATTACATTTGTACAGTTCCTTGAGTTCTTCAGATTATATTATTGTCGCTGGTCTATGGTTGCTCTGCTGTACCTTTTTATGACCTTTTATTTTGTACTTGTTAGACAATATTGTGACCATGTCCTATGCAAATATGAGAATTAACAAGAATTTGTCCAATAATGTATGTTGTCTTAACTTGTATGCATGAAATAGTGAAGTTTACATCTGAGAATAAATTCATAAATAAGAAAATGCATTCGTCTTGTGTTTTTTTTTTTATGAAATATTCGATTTTATGTACCAGCTTAAAGTGATGTAGGACATTAAAATATATCAATGCTTCTATAAAGCTTAAACAACAAAAAATAAGAAAATGTAAAAGCATATATCAGATTATGCTCAAATTTTAGCAACAGATCAATACCTCTAAACTTTTGATAAATCACAAATTTGTGTGTTAAAGGTTTTAAACGACAAGACGTGAAATATCTCCGTTGTGCGCATCATTCGTTTATTTGATGGTTTGTTCACATGTTTCCATGAAGTTTAACAAAAATATAAAGTTTCTGTTCTAAATTAAGACATGTCAGATTTCTTAATGTGCAGTATCAGTAGCGTGAATGATTTTTGGTTGTAATATGAAGATTTTGTCCACAGAACGGAGATATAAATGAGGCGGCACTGGATGTGCTCTAGTTCCTGGCTGTTTATCAAAAACTCACAATTTTTAAAGATCTGTTCCTGCACCCAGTGACTGAAAAAGATATTACTGCTCTAAATTTTATATGCAAAATAAAAACAGGAATGAGGTATTTCTGTCGGGAGGAAGTACATCGAGTTCTTGGCATTTAGGTGTCCATGCAAATATTTACTGTAAGTGATGTGTAGACAAGTTGACAAAACCACAAGACAGATGGTGCTCAGTATTTTGTCGAGTCACATTCAAGCCGAACAAGCCCGTCTTTAAAGTCAAAGGTCAAAAGCGTAAGAGATCTCAGAAATGTTTGACCTTTATAGTGAGGTTTACTCTATGAATCCATTCACAAATTTGTTTTTTTTTTTCTTTACAAAAGATAGAGAATCTGTCCCGCAAAATGAAACTCTGATTGACCCAAAACTTTTTCTACTTATGTAACAAAGTGACACAATTCACAACCGCCACAATTCAACTTTTGCTTCTCTGGATATTCTCTTCAAGCGTAAAAAATTGAATCCAGATCTAGACACATACACATGTGTTAGTAGTCATTACATTTTCCACCCAAAAATATTATTAAATTCAGTTTATGCACTGCCTTAGAGAGTCAATGATCTGCACTTCTGCTTGATTAAGGGACGACGTCATTTCTGGAGCATCAGGAGGTAGAAACCATTGTTCTGACCATTGGGAAATGCTTGTTGTTGACCAATCAGGAGCAAGATGATGTTCATTCAGCCTCCAGAACCATTGTCACACAAAGGCATTGTGTTGTCTGAAAGCCAGAGGAGACTGGCACCAGTAAGCTGGTTCTTGCTTAATTTACGGTCTTATTCTTTCATTGTCTTTCTAGCGTTTTCTATTCCTAGTCACGATTACCTTTCTGCTTACCCACTATAGTCGATGTCTTAATTTTTGTTCAATTATACCCCAACAATCTTAACTTTCTTTTTGGTCTTTTATTCCAAAAATTTATTTAAGCATGTCTCAAACAAACTCTTTACTAAAATCATGATTTTTCTAGAACTTCATAAACCTACATACACACTTTCATACATCAGCACATGCCTATACGTGTACATCTGAATGCATGTGTGTATTTTCAATTTGATTTATTCATTTATTTTTTTGTTTACAGCACAAGAGTATATAGCAGAGTATATAGCACAAGACACACTATCCTGAAATCTGGATTACTTGAAACTAAACATTAAAGTTCAATGTTTTTATTTTTATTTTGCTCTCTTCTTTCAAAAGGCTTTTTCTATCACTAACCCAAGATCATTATGCAACTATTCACTTTCTGTAATACATACAATTTACATACACATTTTATACATAGTTTGTCAGTGTTTCCAATATGGCTTGCCAATATGTTAATCCATTTGTTTTTTTTTTGTTTTTTTTTTCCATCAAAACCAGTTCTGCATTTGCCCTTTACGCTGCCTTTTATTCAACCAAAAGAACTCATTTGGTTGAATAAAGTACGGTAATTATACAAACTACAATGAACAAGCGCTAGAACACTTCTTCAACCTTGAGTGTTTTCAGTCATGGAGAGAGATGGACACAAGACTCTTTGGGAGGAAGTGTGACGGAGAGACGGGGCGAGTAAGAGAGGGGGTGGCGGGGGTCTTCAGAAAGAGCTGTGTTCTTCAGAGAACTCTCTGTTCCTCTGTCTGTACAGCGACTGGTGGTGGGCGAGGAGTAAGACATGTCTGTCACATGGACTTCTTCTTCTACAATCCACGGGCTCAGAATTATAATGTATAATTGTGCAAGGTCAGCAATCATTTCACCAGTTTTTCAGTCAATTGCGGTTTCACTGTCGTAGACTGAAATCAGAAACGAAATATATATAAAGTGATGCGGGTGATAAAATATAGAGGCGGCAGGAAGAAAGAGTGGTGGATTTTGTACGGCTACTTTACAATCAGCGCTCTAGCTTCATGAACACTGACTGTGATGTCATCAGGGTGTGATGCTCTTCTTCGGGTTCCTCCGGCGTGACAGCCGTTCTACTCGTGCCATGAGGATTCAGAAAGTCATCTGGTTGTCATTCAGTCGGTTTGTTTGATTGATTTAACCATTTTCCTCTTGAGGCCGTTTCATCAAGTGCTTGGAAGGTCTCTGGAGTTTCCTCCTGCTTCGCCGAAAAACGCCCAACAAGCGAATCTTTTAGAAAGAGTGCCAGGAAGTGTACTGCTTTGCTCGCTCGTCCAATGAACGTGATCTGCCCACTGATCCTGAGTTTGTCTCTGCCGTCAGACCAGAGATGATGGAATTGAAGAGGTGTAAACAGGAAGTACTGTTTACACCTCATACTAGTAGAAGTGTGGATACTAGTAGAAAAAACATACTAGTAGAAGTATGGATGATATGAAAGTTACAAGTCACCAATTCCAAGACTTGAGTTAAAGTCGTTAAGTGTACAATTGGAAAATAACTTATTTTAATTAACTTAGGCTCAAAAACACCAATAAATTGAGTTTTTTTTTTGTTTATAAGGCTTTATTTCATAATAGAGAAATGGAATTCACGTAGTTTTGCTCATAAATAGCATCCAGTACCTTCAGCGCCCTGTAGATGGCGATATTTGTCATTATGGCCAATAGGGACCACATCGAAATTGTGCTCTGCTTTTAACCATCACATTAACCCGTAGCAGTGGGCAGCCCTAAGCCAGGTTACGCCTGGGTGGCAAGTTCAACACCCACAGAAGATGCGTCTTCAAAAAGTATGTGAAATATACTGAAGCCTTTAAAAGACTCTAAGCCTTTTGCTCCAATTATCACGCGAGCTGATGCCTTTCTTGATGAGACGAGTAAGTGAGCAGGGAGCAGATGTCTCTGGAGATACGCACATCACAGACACACCTTAACTCGAGTCTCCGAGCAAAACAGGGTGAAGAGAATGAGTCAGACCAGCAGGATTATAGCACCACAGTTTCAGGAGCGAAAACAAGTCAATCTTGACTCTGAGTCAGTGCAGTCTGACGAAAAGAAATGCTTTTTGTTTTCTTTTTCTCGTGAGAAGCAGATGTAGATTGAAATTTAGACGTGTACATAATATACTTTGACAGAGAGAGACAGAGCGAGAGAGAGAGAGAAAATAGTTAGAGAAAACAAAGAGAGAGAGAGATAAAAGAAGACAGAGAAAAGGTTGATTAAAAAAAGAGAGGACAGAGCGAGAGAGGAGAAAGTCAGAAATAGAATAGAGAGAGAAGAGGATAGAGAGAGGAAAGATAATAGACAGAGAAACAGAAAGAAAGAAAGAGATAATAGGATGAGAAAGAAAGAGACAGAGAGTACAGAATGTGAGAGTGAGAGAGAGAGAAGAGTGAGTGAAAAACAGAGCGTAGATGAAAAGAAAGAAGAGAGAACAGATTGAGAAGTAAAGATAGAGATATAAGAGAGGAAAGAGAGAGAGACAGAGATAATAGGACGAGAAAAAAGAGAGGACAGAGCGTGAGAGAGGAGAAAGGCAGAGACAGAATAGAGAGAGAGAGAGAGAGAGAGAGACTTTTTTTTACTTTTTCGAGAGAGAGAGAGAGAGAAGAGGATAGATAGAAAAACAGAGAGAGGAGAAAGAAGAGAGAACAGAGACAGAAAAGATATGATGGAGAGAGAGAGAATAGGAAGAGAAAGAAAACGACAGAACAGAAAGAAAGAAAGCGACAGAACAGAGAGAGAAAGAGTACAAGGAGAGAATGAGAGAAAGAAAGAAAGAAAGAGAGAGAGAGAGAGAGAGAGAGAGAGAGAGAGAGAGAGAGAGAAAGAGAAAAAGAGATTTTAAATAATTTATAGTTGCAATGTCAGATGTGAAGACAATGGCCAGGCTTTGATTTTTGTGTGGAACAGTTGGTCTGTTTGAATCTAAATGCTCAACAATCACATCCATATTTATTAGACGCTTCATGTTCTTTTTGATCTAAACCAGACACAATTGTACCAACATAAAACGATATTTAGCATTTCCGACGGCAAATGGTTTCACCTAACACGCAACAGTTGACGAGGCGTCTTTGTCGTCTCCAGTCTCCAAGAGACTAAAGCTTTTCACGATTCAATGGCAACCATGAATTCTGTACACACACACACACAAATCTACAGTATTTGTGTTTTTACCCTTTACTTCATTTCATGCTTTTACAGGTACGACGACACGCCTACGGACAGGGTTTGGTCGTCTTTCTTCGGCCCACATAAACTAAAAAAAAAACATGGTTCCCGTCACATTCTAAAGCCTGTAAAGCCCATCACATTCCTGTAAAGTGTTTATGGGACAATTGACAGAGGTTTATTTTCAAGTTTTTATGTGCTATAGAGTAGCACTCTTATGTGCTCACATGAGATGAGACGTCATACTTGGTAAAATTACCAATTTACTTATGGGTAGACAGACACCATTACGATACTCTAAAACTAACTAACAAACTGATAAACTAACAGCTTAAAAAAAGTTCCCTGAAATTTGTAAAACCTTATCAAACTTTAATAAAATTCCGTAAAGTTTCATAACAGGATCATGAAAGTCTGGCATTCTTTTCCAAATTGAAAAATAATTTGACCAAAAGAAGGAAATACCAAAGAATTGGGACAATACACATAATTTGGAAAAATTAGTTTTTTGTCTCCAAAAACATGTGTTCAGTAGAATTGGAGTCTAGACAATTGACCATATGTGTGAGTGAGAGTGTGAATGTATGTGTGTCTGTTTGTCCTGCTCTGTGATTGGTCTGCCACCAATCCAGGGTGCGTCCCACCATCAGCCCCAGAGTTGCTGTGATTGGCTGCAGCTCCTCGTGACCCAGAAATGAAAAAAGTGGCTCATAATCGTATGGATTTTGAATTCAGCCTTGCTGTGGCTCAATGGTTTTGCTGTGTTGGCAGCACCAGCGATCACTAGTTCGATTCCCGGTGAAAGCATATAAGGTTTTCTAACCTAATGAGATTCAAGTCTCTTTGGATAAAAGCATCTTTAAAATTCCCAAACGTAAATCCATTATACCAGCTAAAATCAATGTCAATCTTTTAGGCTATTGATCAGCTTTGCTTACCGTAAGGCGCTATACAATATTTACAGTGATATTGAAGTCTTCCTAAAGCTCAGTCAAACAGAAACATAAAAGACAGCAAAGAGGTGCAAAGAGTATCTGAAAACAATACTTGAGTAAAAGTATGGATACCTGTCATAAACGCGCACCGCGTCAGGCCGAGGGGAAGTGGTAGGAGCCATGCCGATGCCGCACTTCAGTGATGGAAATGTATTTACAAAGAAGGAAAATAAAAATAAAATCTCCTCCAAGCAGGAGTAACGGTAACCAGACCGTCAAAGTGCTTCACGTTCAAACCTTAAATATTTCTCCTTAATGCAAGAGAAAGGTTTACTTGTTCAATCGTCTGTCTCAAAGCAATCAACCAACCTTCCAAACCTCCCCTCACAATCCAAATGGACTGGATTTTATAAGCCAGTTTTCCCGCCTAAACTGATTGGGTGAAACCACATTTGTTCTGGAGGGGGTACAGGAAATAAAACTAAATCTTTACAAAATTAACCTTAACCTTAACACAAGGCAAAATAACCCGAATCTAAAGAAATAAGGAATAAATTGGAATTAGCCAAATCAATACACAATACATACATCTGTAATAAAACAAGACAGAAAAACCACCCACTACCCAACATGGACTCAGCCCAAGCATTGAAAATGGCTGATAGAAAGGCCACACCTTTCTTTGATCAAACACAAACAAGAAAGTGGTGAATATGCAGGATTTAACTGATTGAATAAAATGACTAAACCAAATGGCAGAATTTTCATTGACCTAAAACATAGTGACCAGAAAAATTAAATGCTGACTGTAACAAAAATCGGTGAACACAGAACATTAAGCCTCGGTGATGGCCCTCGTCATCGCAATACCTTACTGTAAAAATTACTGTAAAATTCACCAATGTACCTAAAAAACATACTTGAGTAGAACTATGGATACCTTATTGTAAAAAGTACTGTAAAATTCACAGATTCCAAGAAGACTTAAAAGTCATAAAGTTAAATAGTTAATTAAATTAAAGTTTAAATTAAAGTAATTAAATTAAAGTTAATTAAAGTTAAATAAAAATTAAATAGAACTTAAGTATTTTACTCTTTCTGAATTATTTTTACTCAAAAAACAAGAAATGTGAAAAATAATAAACTCTTTATTTGTGAGGTATATTACCTGATATAGACATTAAATTTAGCACCTCAAAATGGCAAAACAAAATGGAGTAAATCCATAACAGATAGTCAGTCTCAGTCAAACTGAAATATGCAAAAAAGTGCAACTGGTAATTCACGTTTACAATTATTTAGTTCATAAACAGCATCCAGTACCTTTAGCACCCTGCAGATGGTGATATTGCCTCATCCGTCTAAGAAATACATTGCGTTTGTAAAATAAATTAAGATGCCGACTTGTTGAGCACAATCACATAGTAACAAGTCTAGTGGAGTAATAAGTACAGAGTCTCAATCACTCTAGAAAAAGTAGAGAGTAAAAGTTGCTTATATTTTTGATACCAAGTACAAGTACAAAGTAGCCAAAAAAAAAAAACCCAGAAGTTCATTTACTCAAGTACTTTATACCACTGCGACTGCCCCAGTACACCGTGTGCTCTCCTTCTTCCTTCTCACAGGAAAGAGATCACTGAATCACAAACACCAGCGTAGCAATAAACCACATGACCTTACACTCCGTAATCCGGTTTTCTTTTTTCCTCCACATTTCTTATGCTTCAAAAGACTGCAAGCTGCCAGACTAAAAATTCAGATTATTTGCAAGAGACATGAGGAGGGGAAAAAAAAAGAAAACGTGGGCTGGGTGATGTTTTGAAGATCACTACACGCTAATGCAAAGTAGGTCATGAGCGAGCCGTAGCGGGGCCGGCGAGGATTGATAGATGGCTGTCTGAGTGTGCAGCCTTGGGCGGAGATGACAGTTCACGTGGCTTTTCGTAAGAGAAAAACATTTTCTTCCTCCTCGAGAGGTCAGGGCCTTCCACATTTGTCACTGGTGTTTTGCTTCGTCTTCAACGTGTCGTTTTTCAAAGCTCTCAAAGGATGGCGGACGCTCCTGAGCAACAGGCTGAAGACTCTACCTACTCAAAACGGACAACGCTTCCGATGAGTTTACGCTTAGAATTTGGAAGTCGAATAAACTCTTTATTTCAAAATGAGTCAGGACCTAGTGCAGTTACATATCTGTTTCAACTTTTTAGGCCAAACACTCGACTCATCCCATGTAAATCTCATGGACATAATCAGAGGTGTAAAGAGTACCTGACAACCATACTCGAGTAAAAGTATGGATACCTTACTGTAAGAAGTACTCCAATACAAGTCGCCAATTCAAAGAAGACTTAACCCTTTATTACTTTTTGTATCACTGGTTTGTTTATCGACAGTTTACAGGGACTTAAATAAAAAATGTTTTTCAAAACAATTATTGAATATAGGTATACCCTTGTAATACATAACTGGATCACCAGGTGGCAGCAATTAGTCACCACGTGGTGTTTCTATTGCAGTGACCACTAGGGAAGCGGCTTCAAATTTGGAAAATTTTTTTCAAATTTTCAAGGGGGGAAAACAATAACATTTTTACCTAAATTTCTGGTGGGTTTCTTGATTGTGGCGTGGTAAGTTTTTGTGCTTGAAACTTATCCCTTCCTCTTAATCACCTTGTATCTCTGGAGCTACATTTAAAATTATTTTTAAAAATTCTTTTTTTTTTTGCTTATTTTTAAGAGAACTATCATGTAGAATCAAAAATAAAATTAAGCTTTCCTTCTGGTACCCCACATTATAGTTGTAAAAAACCCACGGTAAGTGTCACAAGAAACAGTAAGTGTCCATTCACATGTAGTGGAGTAACTACTCTACTTGACGCTTACAAATCAAGTAAATATGGGTTGTAAAAAAAAAAAAAGTTGTAAAGTTAACAATTTAAAAATAACTTGAGTATTTTATGAATATGGATCTAGAAAAACAATAAGGCGATTATTCCGGCAGTTGTGATTTATTTGTCCATTTATAGCAATGTTTGCCAATAGCCCAGGAAAATCAAAAGAAAAATGAAAAATACCAATTCATCTATTTTCCACCACTAATTCCATGGTGGACAACCATTTGCAGAGCGGGGAACACACACTCACCATTTTCCATCTCAACTCACCTGAAACGCATATTTTTGGACAGTGGGATGAAACCGAAGCCCTGGAGGAAACCCATGCAAGCATGAAGAAGGAATCTTACCATGTCATCCAATATTCCAATTTTCACTACTTAATGTAGAAATATTCAGGTTGCGTATGATTGATTATGATTTGACTAACAATGTATCATTAGTCATTCTTGTAATTCAATAATTCTTGTAAAGTGCCACAAAAAAACAAATAACAAGTGGCCATATATTTGTGTGTGTTATAACATTTACAAGTGTGGCCCAAAATACTAGGTTTTAATGCACTTGCGGGGACCGTTGCTGAGGCTTTTGAGGGTCAAGATGGATCTTCTGTTAGAATTCTGTGCACTACACCACTTGCGGTTATTAATATATTTTATAATAATGAGTATTTGTAAGGCGCTTTTCACAGTTTTAACTGTCTCAAAGCGCACATGTAAATATGTAAAGGAAATGATGCTTTTTATTCAATTTGTCGTCTGGATTGTTGGTGTTGACTAAGTGGCTGCGGTTATGACAAGACAAAGACAAAGACCTTTATTTGTTTATATATTTATGTATATTTTGTCAATTGCATTTTTCTTGTGTTCTATTTAAACAGTTTCTTGTTTTCTATATTTTGGACCATATATTAATATATTGTAGTTATTTATATTGCTTATTTGGTGTGTATATTTTACCATTATCCCGTCTTTCTTTTTGCACCAAACTTAGCATGACTAATATCATTGTAACCCTTTGATACAATGACAATAAAGGCGTTCTATTCTATTCTAATTTGATTTAGCTCAGACTTGAGCAGTGGTTCAGCCTCGGCCTTTAGTTGGTTAAGAGGGTAAAGGGGTAGGGGACTTATAATATCTATATTTGATTTATTTAGAAGGCTGTGTGTGTGTGTGTGTGTGTGTGTGTGCGTGTGTGTGTGTGTGGATAAAGGAGAAAGATTGTTTGGCCATTTTGAGATCTCATTTCAGGACAGCTATTAAAACCTCATCTCAAACGACACGGGTTACTTTTGTCTGTAGGACAGAAGCTACAGCTCAACTTTGAGACCTGCAGGGAACTTTGACTTATTGTTTACGTCTCATCCATCATGATCACATTTGGTTTGAGGTCCTTGAAATCTAAAATCCGTACATTTTTACATTCGCAAACCATCATCTAGAGCAGGGGTGGGCAATTATTTTTTCTATGGGGCCACATGAGAAAATATTGTCATATTCATACTCATTTAGGCATCATATTAATTGTGGAATAACAAATAGAATAAGCTGCCTGCCTTTGTGCATAAACCTTACCTGCTTTTAAATCACTACTCAAAACTCATTTGTTTTCATTTGCGTTTCATGCAAATTGGGTTGTGACATTTTTTTACATTTTTTATTTGGTGTGTTATGTGATTTCTCTTTTACAATATGCTGTTTTTATGTATATTATATTTCGTTTTTCACGTTATATTTGTCTGCACAACTTGTGTAACCTTTGTGTTAAAGATCTTAATAATAAAGTTACAGTTTCAGTTCTGATAAGAAAGCAGCATGGTTTTGACAAATTGGTGAGACTGGTATGAGCACACATTGGGCCACATTGGGTTCTAAAAAATAGTTAATAGGTAATTATTTTACGTACACTTTACTCTTTTTAAAATGTGTTCATATAAAATATAAAAAACCTTCATAGCGCATAACGCGGATTTACATGAAAAATAAATTAATCTGACTTTCATTGAATTTTACATAAATTACATTGTAACTTTTAAACATTTAAAGTTAACAGTTGAAATTAACAATTAATTATAAAGTTCTACTAGAAACTGGCGAATCATTGGCACTGGTAAGAGTGGTTGTAATGTAAAATTGGTAGTAAAGAGTGGTGGTAAAATTACACTGGCAATTTTAAAGTTCGGTGGGCCGGATTAAAACATTTAACGGGCTGCATGTGGCCCCTGGGCCGTATTTTCCCCACCCCTGATCTAGAGAGACGGAACAGCACACCATGGATCTGAACAGGTGACCCAAGGGGCTGCTTTACATGGCAACGCTGCTAGCAGGGTTCCAGAAATGCTAGCAACCAGCAGGAACGTAGAAGCTGAACAGCATGAGACGTGGCGTCAGCAGATCAATCATATGAAAGGTCTACTATATATTGTCGGCTGAAACAGCAGCCTAAGGCACTTCTCAAATTACAGGACGACGAGAAGAAAAATCCCACACAAAACCGTAGAAGACTTCTAGCACATAACACGAGCTAGCGAGCAAGCACAACAAAACACACCCACACACACACACACACATATAAAAAAATACACAGACACAGTTTGTAGCAATAAACTAATCTTATTTTGTCTCTTTTCTCTTTGCTATTTACATTTGTACCTAATGTGCAAATTAATAATTTAGTGTAAAACTCTCAAATGAATACAAAATTATATTTTACAATTCTAAGATGGTGAAGAGTCCCTAGTCTTGTTGGATATAAAGAAGGGAGATGGGGAGGTGGTTGTAGAAACTTTGGAAGATTACGAAGCAGTGGTACACTCTTGGACGGGAAGGACGGAACACAGACACACACCATGGCCCTCGCCACATCGCACAATACAACACGCTCTTATGGAAATCATGTCTTTTGAGTAGAAAAGCACTTGGTGGGAAGTTTTGCTTAGCAGAGGATGAATATGCTAGCCGCAAAGTGATCGTTTGAACTACCATAACAAGCAAACAAAAAAATTTGACTTGTATTTTGACCATCAACATGATTGCTATATTGTGTCACCGACAATGAATGTGAAAATAAAAAAAAAAAATTAACATTAAAATTTAAATTAAAAGAGTTTTTGTGTTGGCTACTAGGCTCCGAACGATGTCATGCAGTTTAAGTCGATGCTTTCATGACATATTTGTTACGTGTTTTGCAACACTACATTGTCACAGAAAAATGAAATTCCATCCGTTTCAAGTTTTGTAAAAAAACAAACAAACACACGTAACAAGATCGTTCGCATTTGTTCTGTTTTTTTTGTAGCGATTACATGTACGTGGCTCTAAATTCCCGTGTAAATGCAATTTTCTTCTGTCTTGTTGTTGTATCAACAAACTGACAGGGAATAAATCAGCTTTACTACGTCGGTTTACTCATGAATTACGGTGTGTGAAAGCGTCCTGGTGCCTTTTGTCAGTTTCTTGGCTCGCTTTACACGGACTTTACAGTTCAATCGATAAACTTGCATTTTCATCCAACCATGTTACATTATGAAAATGTTACACTAGTGATAATCTCAATAGGTTTGTGCGGTCAAAAAGAGTGCTACTAGAATCTGGCGAATCATTGGCACTGCTAACCGAACATTATATACCATTATTAAAGAAAACCAATTGACTGGTAAATATTTTGTTCCACTTTACGTCCTCTGCTGAAGCATACAAGGGTTTGCATTTCATGCCAATATTCGAAAACAAAGTGCTCTTTGTGATCCAGCATTCACCGGCAGGATCAGTTTCCTAAAGTGCAAAAACAAAACCCCAAAAAATAAATATTGGCAGCACACGCTCAAAAATTCACTTGTCTTGACGGTGAAATGCAAACCCTTGCGTGACAAGGCCTTTTATTCGAACATAACGCATGGTGAAAAGTCAGTATATGTTCATATGACAAGATCATTCCAAAAGCACACTTTAAAATCCACATATTTACTGTTTACCACCACTGCAGTCGATTTACAGTAGAACTTCTACAATCTGGTCAAGATCCCTTCAAACCGTATGGGGACAAAGTAGAATATGGCTGACATTATGAATGCATAGATAAAAAGAGGAAAGGGTGGTGGTAGTTATCAAACTTATTGCTTCCAAAACAATTCCCGTGCTGGACAGTGATTCTCCTTTCCTTAGTAATTATTTGCAACGCGACAGCAAAGACGATGCTATTCGTGTTGAGATGTCAAATAACTTTGCCGTGTAGTATTGCATTAAAGTGATTTCTACACAGTCGTCCCCGTCTCAATTTTATCAACTCGTAAAGACTAACATATGCGTCTACATCGCCTTCTGCGGGTACAGATCATTTCATATGACACTAACTGAGCACAATGCACAGATGAGGACTTTTACTCTAGAACAAGTAAAAGACCGGATTTCATCAAACATGGGGAAAACAATAGCACAACCTCTGGCCAGTGCTGTAAACGCATTCTTGTTGCACTTCCTGTCGTTGTAGGGCAGTGTTTGCTCACTACTGAGGGAAATGCAACAAGACTACAACAAGGACTCTCTTAAATATCGTAGGAAAAGTGTATGCCAGTTCTTTGTTTAACTTGCAAAGTGCAAAAGAGGGATGGTTGCAGTTCTCACACACATTTGTGGTAGCCATATATTTGTGTATGTGTGTGTGTCTTCGGGGCTATCCAGGCCGGTGCACCTTCATCTCACGCTCCCTGCGTTTCAGCTCCTCCCTATAACAGTAGGAGCAATAGTTCTCAGTTTCAGGTCGACCATAGAAGGTGCAGTTTTCCTTTTTGCAGCGTTTCTGCTGAAAACAGTACATTGGACAAACCCCGCTCTGCCCTTTGGTTTTGTCCTGCCCGAGCCAAGCATGGGGAGGGTCTTCATCTGCAAATTCCAGGCAGTCCCGAATGTCCCCAGTATTGAAGCCATTGGTATAGGTGTGGGACTTGTGTTCCCCGGGCATGTTGTACGTGAAGGTGTCCATGGCATTGATGGTACGGATGCCAGATATGTGTGCTGGACTGTAGCTCTGAGAAGACAGTGAGCGGTTTTGCTGGGGGTAGGTGGCACAGGTCTTGAGGGTACCAACCACTGGCTTGTAGGACTCATCCTGGTAACTAGATGACTGGACGTTAACATCCCGCAGGTGGATGACACTGTGCCTCTGGATAGGTGGTGTATGGCTATAATGTGCGGAAACAGGGACCGGTCTGTACCTTTTAGCACCATTGCTAGGGGAGGAAAAGGGAATGGGAGACATGGAGGCTTGGACTTGGCTTTGAACGGAGGCTGGGATAGGAATAGGGGATGTGGGAAGCTGCGGGCTTCCCTTTTCTTTCACCATAAATGTCTGCGATGGAATATGGCTAGGGTGCAAAACTGGCGAGCAACTGTCTGGTGGGGAACTATCTGAGTGATCCCGTTGGAAAGCACTCTCTTGCTCCGGCTTCTTGAATGCCACTCCATTAGGTTGGGTTTTCTTGTCAGCCTCGGCTTTCCTCTTCTGTTCCTGCTCAGCACTGAAGCGCTCTTGGGCGCTAGTCAGATAGAAACTAATCATTTCTTCATGGAACTGGTGTCGGTGACTAGTGAGCAACAAGCCGGCAAAGATGAACTTGCGCTCACCTTGCATCGCTGCCCGAAGAATGTTCAGGCTTAGTTTGACATCAGTGCTGTACTTCCAATTGTCTAGTGTCCGGTCACTGGAATTCTTGCCTGATCCTGGCTGTCTCTCAACCGGCGAGCTACCAGATGCACGGTCAGTAGGAGACGGACTAGTGGCCTTTTCAGAGGAAGATGTGCTAACTGACTGGCCTGATTCCTCCTTGCTCCCTTTTCGTATTTTAGATTCCTTCTTTTTGGCTTTAGTCTCTCCATTCTCTACCGTTCGACCAGTTGATGAAGTGGACTTGCTAATCTTCCCATGGACAAGTCCTCCAAGACCACCCATGTTCTTCTTCAGTTTGATACCCAAAGTCTTACTGAAGCTACCCAACTTGTTCGCTACAGAATCTGCCCGTGTTTTGTCTTTGTCCTTTCTATGTTTATCCTTGTCCTTTTCTTTACTGCATTTGCCATTATTGATGTTGGAGTTACTGCAGACTGATTCCCTGTCAGAGTCCATGGATTCGGCCAAAGACTGGACATCCTCACCTGCGGAGGCAGTGGGCGATTCAGGCTGAGCCAAGGGAGCCTGAAAAATCAAGATTAACAATTACAACGCTTACTTGTAATAACTTACAAACTACACAAACTCAGAGGACTAACCCGTGTCTCAGAAGGGATTCGAATCCATGTTACATTCATGTAGTTGTGCAGGAGGTTGAGTTTAGCTTCTAGTGAAAGAATCAGGCTAGTGAGAAGAGAGAAAGGCAAAAATTGATAACATGGTCAAAGATATGTATCCACACAGAATTAATTTGAGGAAAAACTATTGGTGCTATTTAGCAGAACGCAATTCGTGTTTTGCCACAATTTTGTATTTCTCACGTTTCTTGGTCCATGCCAAAGGAATGGTAGAAATCACAAGTTGATCAATTATTGCAACTAGAAATTCAATAAGGGCCTTTTTTTTTATTAGTCGGAGAATGACAACAATCCATTTTTTATGTATCCATTATGGAACCAATTGACTTGGAGCCAAGTTCTTTCTTTGGTTCCCTACACATGTCTTTCTGACTTACAAACAGTACTGATTTTAACAGTAAAACCATACAAAGTACTAGGAAAATCTTGGAAAATGTACAGGCAATTAAAAACCAAATACTCAACCTTTGAGGACATTGTGACATGGACCATCTGTTGGTTCCTTTTGAACTGATTTAGAAAATCCTTTCCATTGTGCTGATAACATGAGTCTCACGTGACCATGTTTAATTAACTAATTCAAACATAAGCCTTCGAAATGGTTTCAGTTTACAAAGCTTGTTGTTTGTGTTAATGGAGCATATGGATGAAAAAGACAGGACTCTTACTTTGCCAGTTTCGCATTGTCGTTGTCATCCCTACCCCAATCCCAATCTCTTCCAGGGTCCATTGCAAAATGCAATGATAGTAGCTTGTGCTCAGAGTCAGTCAATGGGATGACAGCTGAAAGAAAGAAACCAGAGAAGGTGGAAGATTTATATAGGAGATTAAGAGGCACTTACTGACATTTGAAATCAGGTTGAAACTACTGTTAGGCAAAGACACTCTATGTGGCAAGATTAAGGCCTAGCTCAATGGTTTCATTATTGGCATAATGACTTAACTTGTTTAAAAGTATTTAAGGCCCAGACAGAAATGTGAACAGTATTTCTAAAATTGAAATTTTACTGTGGCTACTTCACCTACTGTCATTTTAAATGCAATACCACATTAGAGCTTCTACAAAAGAACAGAACTGGCTAGTGCCAACACTTCACACCAAGATCGACTTGTTCAACGTAGAGTTTTCTCTCTTCTGTGGGACACCATATGCAATAGTTTCCTGACAGTATAATATTTTTCTCAAATTTCCCATAGGTGTGACAGTATATGCTATGTCTGTATGTTCCTCCTGAGATGGGCCTACCATCAATCTAGTGAGTTTCCTGCCATCAGGGCCAGACGCTGAGAATGACTCTGGCTTCTTGTGACCCAGAAACGGAAGAAGTGGATGGATGGACTTCAATCAATTGTTTCCCAAACTCTGGAGCTTTTAATTCCCACTTTTCCACAGATCAAATTACTCCAGTTCGCTTTTCGAGGGATTTTCACAGTTCCTCGCCAAACAGTGGCATTGCCTTTGAAAAGCAATATGCTATCCATAATAAAGATTTTTTGTTCCAAGAAAATAATCAGTGAACAACATACGGAAAAAGATGGAAAAAAAATGATGCTTTTTCATTTCACGAAGATGACACTACAATTCAATTGCTATGAGAAGTAAAGTGCATAAGTTAAAGTAAAGATCACAATTCTTTTCACAATTCTTTCTGGATATTTTATTATTTTAAATATTTAACCTTGAAAATCAGGCTTTCAATCAGCAATATAATAACACATATTACTCTTTGCTTTACATTTAAATAAATAGAATGAGAATATAATGTAAAAGTAATGTTGTAAAAAAATCACTATTAAACGTAGTAAATGTTCTAATAAAATGTAATAAAAATTAACGTTCCATGGTACAGTATATGTAAAATTGAGGACAAAATTATTAGCTCTGTTTAAAAGAACTTTTGAAATACTTTTCAAACTATGATTATTTTGTAGGGGGGCTACTAATTTTGTCTTCAACTGTATATGTTTGCTGTATGTGGTTTGCTGAGTGTCATCTTCTGGTTTGAAACCGTAGTAAACACGATGACAGAATGACAGAAACCGCTCGTCGTAGATCAGAGAGTTTGGCACAAAAAAAATTTAAATAATGCTGAAAAAAAAATAAAAAAAGTAAACATGCTGAATTAAGATTCAGCGAGGTAGTAGAATCGAGATCGCAATCTTTTAACGTTAACCGTGCCGCTCTAATGTCCAATAGGGACCACATTTAACCATTTGGTGAAGTTCCACACATCAGTGAAGTAAACACATGCACACACCAGGAGCAGTTGGCAGCCTTAAGCTATGGCACTTGGCGGGCATATGGGTTTCAGTGTTTTGCCCAAGGACACTCAGACCAGTCGGAGTGCGATTCGAACCTGCAACTTCAATTCCCAACCACTGGATCAAAACATGTAGAGGGGCATATATGAAATACCAAATTTCATAACCTTAAATCCTAACAAACAACTTTCTTTTGTACTTTCAAGTCATCGTTTGGACCACAGACAGAGGAGAGGAAGTGAGGGTGCAGTGTGGGTTGACTGAGGCAACGAGAGACATCCAGTTCTTGTGACTGTTGGAAAATATGTGATGTTTAAAACTCCTTCATTTCCAAGCCCTTCTGTCTCAGCCCTCTACACACACTCCCGCTGACAGAACAAACTGTCTCCTCTCTTCATGAATGCTCCACTACTTGCCAGGTGACTGCTGGGTAGAGCTCGTGGCATAGCAATGAACATACTGCTCTTGGGTGACTCATTTAAATGACACTATTCAGGGTGGGAGTGAGTGAGAGAATGACAAAAATGAATAAGTGGATGAAAAAAAAAACGAAGGTCAAGGACAGATGCCAGGAATATTTCAACTGAAAGTTTGCTTCAATGATGCTGGCTTCTCGCTTCACTAGCACGTTTATTTCTTCTGAAATAATCACCAAAGCTATAGCGAAACAAGCCTCCCACCAGCATTCGCCTCAAAATCTGGCAGGAACAAGCACCAAATCTGCCCAGCTGGTCTACAGACCAACATTTCAATGGGGCTGATAAGAATACGATTGATTTTTTCATTTAAGCAAGGAGTTCTGCTCTGTGCATGATTCTATATACACACATTTCCACCCAACCGACAAACAGCACAAGCACCGGTTTTATTTCATCCTTCAGTTCACATGATGCCAGAAGACAAGATAATAGAACTGTAAATATGTACTTGTATGAAACAATCTAGCAGTCGATGTCAGGATGTCCATCTCGTCTTTGACGTTTACTGAAGGATGGAACGTCATTGAAGGCCTCACATTTCTGCTTATATAAACAGAAAGTTACAGTCTCTACTCTACTCTACAGTGCTTCTAGATGTGGATTGTTTTGCATTAAGCAATTGATTGTTGAAGTTCTTCTTCTCATCATGACGTAATAACATTTAACGTATTTTTTTTAAACGTTGTTAAAATATGTAATTTTTTTTTTTTTTTTACAATTTCACACATGCGCTTTGAGACATGTAACTGTGAATAGAGCCCTACAAATGCACTGAACTTGAACTAATATGTATTGCTTTGCAACAAAGTATTTAAAATACAAGCCACTTAAATGCTACATTTTAATCTCCCAAAATCGTTTTTATCTGATCATCTTCATTGAACATCTTCTCATCATAATGTAATAACATTTACCATATATATTTTTTAAACGTTGTGAAATTATGTAATTATTGTTTATACAATGTATATACATTGCTTTGGTAACACAATATTTACAATAAAAGCCACTTAAATGCTACATTTTACTCTTCCAAAATGTATCTGATACTTCATTGAAACTCATTCAGAGCTCAAAAGAACTACGGCTTTATTTTCCGCTTCTTTGAGGTTCTATCCAAGGTTTTTTTTTTTGGAGTCAAATTCTTGTGGAGTCAAACTAGGATAAGAAGGTCCATCCAAAGTTTAAACTGAAAGAAATGAAGGTGGAATTCTCCAAGCAGATCATTCACACTAACACAGACTGTACAAAACTCTACAACCAGGCTTGCCCCCATACAGAAAGACAAGCAACAAATGCCCAATTGTGTCCACCCTCCGCCATGACATAAACAAAGCTACAGTTCCCACCAGAGCTGGGTCAGACGGTCACCACTGGAGCTATGTGGGGTTGTGTCCCGACTCCTACACCGCAGCTGTCCCTCCTCTTCCTCGGCCCGGCACACACTCCAGCTTGGACCGTCTCCAGGTCCAAACACAACTCCTGCCAGTTGTACCCTGAGGGACTGGATCATAATTTGTTTTGTTTCCCTTCTGGCACTGGTGGAGACCTGTCCTTGACTGACCCATCCAAGCCACATGGAGCGGTTCAAGCGAGGCCTGTTCAGAATATTCCTCGAGAGCTTTACGGAGTTAATCAAGACCCAAGCAAACCGCGGGACTTACTGTATCGCCCTTGAGTGGCTGTTATTGTAGCTTAACTGGTTTGACTGGGTAAACGGAAAGACACTGTAGTGAGGCTCGCGTAAGTGATAATGGACGACTTATGGAGATAGTAAATCAGGTCAATTTAGCGACTGAAGATGCTGACAGACGCCATTGCTCATATACTGTAGGCACGCAAGATTACAACCACTTTACACGCCGAGCTGATCCGGTTGGCACCGTTTGCCTTATGGGTTTGGCAGCAGAAAATGGCACAGGCTGCAAAAAGTCAGGCGATGGAAGGGAGTCCATCATGTGAGGTATGTGTGATATAATCCTTCGGAGAGAAACTCCCCAGACGTTATTTGTGAAGTTGAGATCATTGTGGTTTTCTCCTCAGCTCATCTCCCCCTGCTGGATGACATGCATCCCTGCAGCTGATCCCAACACTGGGTTTGTCATCGTCACGCAATTCGTGCTCCTGCTTGATGAGGTGTGAATACAGAAGTTTGGTATTTCCAGGCATGGCTGTAGACTTTACAGCCGCCGTAAACAACAATCATGTGGCACACGAAGCTTTGTTCTGGCCCGACTGAGCACAAGTGGCAATCTGAGTGTTGGCTTTTCAAGGATCTCCACAAACCTCTGCGGGTTCCTTGATGTGTGAAACTGATTTTGATCTGAATGATTTTAACCACCAAATTGGACTTGAAAGCGTCATCTATTTTATAATCTACCTCATCCACTTTTAGACTGAAGCTGAAGACTAACACGCAAGGCAAGCACAGACACACAGGTTTCATTGAGTTGCCATTGGAGTCAAATTCATGTGCGTCTTTTCAGATTTTCCACACTGAAATGTGGTAAAATGGCTATGGAATTGAGCCCACAGAGCAAAAATGTGTTTTTTTTTAATTAGATTTTCATCAGTAGAAACCATTTCCAGAAGAGAGATTTCCATAGAGAAGTTCTTAAGTTCTTAAGAAGTTCTTAAACTGTGTGCTTAAAGAAAACTCTTTTTAATCGGAGTTGGAGTGCAAAAGTTGTTTCGAGGTGAAGGAAATCCAGACATTCTATGGAATGCCTGATTGTTAGGCAAAGTGTAAACTGGCTTGATCAAAATGACCTTTGACAACAAAACATCTAGGAGTGAAAGAAAAAAAAACCTTTCTTAGAATCTACTAGAAGATCGCTATACTCCTGTATTAGTTTTCTTACAAGGCTATTTAGCCTACTAGATTAAACTTTTTTGCGAAGTAATTTTCATTGAGCGCAATCTTTAATAACAAGAATTATATATATTACATAATTATAGATTGTTAAAAACAAAATGGGAAAAATACAAAACGCATTGTTTTTGATCTTATAATTCATCTTTAATAACAAAATAGACTTGCTTCTTGTTTCCGGGAACCATAGGTTTTTACACTCGAATGTCTTAAGTCTAGACAACGTGCAAATTTTGAAACATTTCACACTTTGCCTGCTTTCTTTTTATCACTTTGCATGGCTCCTTCATTACTGATTTCATACTTTGACTTTAACAGATATATTCTTTTTTATAAATGGCAAGAGCATATTGCGAATAAGTCCATAAGTACCATTTGATTTCCTAAATTAGCATATACAATAGTAAAAAAAAACATATACAAATGCCGTGGAACAAAATCATTCTTATTATGTCTCAATATTCTGAGATTGAGATGTTAAGACACGTATACATTTTACAAAATACTGCCAACCGTATAAAACATTGATCAAAATCACCAAAATAAAATCTACTATAACTATACTACACTCACATTCTAGTCTAAAATGAAACAAAAGTTTGGAAATCGAATTGGAAATAACTGTCATTGACATTGTTTTGCTAGATTTTGCTTGCCAATGGATGTCAAAATCCCACCAATTCCAAACAACGTCATAGCTACGGAGATGCACAACGACAAAGCTTGAACGGCGCAAATATATTTAAGTTAAAACGAGTGACGTTGAAAAAAAGGAGCAAATTTGGAGCCATTCACACATGTCCTACACAGCCTCACACACAGCGAGACACGAGCACAAGAGCGTCAGTGTTCTGAAGAAAACCACTGGCACCTGAACACACACTGGGCAGACGGACACTCCCTGGCAGAACCAAGCGGAAGACCCGGGGGGAGGGGGGGGGGGTCACCCTGCCACCCCGAGAAAAACCCTCCACCGGGAAGTGTGGAGAAGGACCCAAAGAGCACGTTCAGTTAGGTTGGACTGACCAGTGCTAAGTGAGAAGACCCGAGTGGTTCTTTAGGGACGCAGGAGAAGAGGAAAAAATGGGTTGTGGGAGTAGAATCAACACAAATGGGTGCGAGTGAGAAGCTCTTCGGTGCGTGAGCGTACGAGTGTGTACGTGCGGCCTCATAGCGCTAACCGTCTCCAGACACGCGGCAACAGATGACCTCATTCGCTCAGAGGGAACTGAAGGAGACGCTTCTTCTCTCCGCAGAAAACACGCCAGTGATGCCGTGAATACTAAAGAGGGTTTTTACATGCCACAGAAAGGTTTGCGGAGAGAGAACATGCTCAACTGAAATAAAACACGCGCATCTTGACAGTTGAAAAAGGCGGAAACGCGATTTGAATTGTGTCGATTTAAAAACGGCAAATAACAGTTCGCTCATTGCCGTCAAACGTCTTTACATTCTAAACATATGGTGCATATAGAATGCTATTTAACGGGAATTTTGACAACTGGTGAAGAATGACAACCCACATCATCTTAAGTGGTGGTGCCACCTGAATGAAATAGTTTTTAGAATATTGAATTCTAAGAAGAGCTCTAATTGAATTCTAGAAAATTCTTTATATTCTAATAAAGAATATTATTTCATTTGTATCACTGGATCATGGGTTCGATTCCCAGGGTAAGCAAGAATTTGTTGAATTGTGAAAGTTGTAATGAAATGTAAGTCGCTTTGGATAAAAGTGTCTGCTAAATGATTGTAAAGTAAAGAATAGTGGCGGTACTCCAAGTTGAATTTGTCTTTCGTATATAAAATACCGTCCGTACGTATACCAGCGAAATTAAACTAGAGAGTAGGCCTCTAATCCATCAGCAACCCGCTGCTTAGAGCCAACCACGTGCTCTCGGGGTCAGTGGGTGCACAAGGGTGCGCTACAAAAACCTCTTACGGGGGAAACGAGGAACAGCGCCATCTAGTGAGCAACCACATTAAGCCCAAAAGTCTCCTCAGTGGATTATTTACATGAAGTGCAGACAGAGCAGTCTGTGCCCGTTTAACCCAGATTCAAATCAGTTTCACATACATTATCTTAAAACACGAGGGCATGAGTGTGTTCAGTTTGTGTACAAGGCAAGCAGGTTCTTTCCCGGCACCAAACTGAAATCAAGCCTTTTTTTGTGCCTTTTAATCTAGATTTTCGAGTGCTTGGCTCTTCTTTGTGTGTGGCAGGTGTGAAGCCCCGAGTGTGAAAGAATAGCAGTGCGTGCAAAGAGAACAACGTGTTCTGAGCGCACAACTTCAGAATGTTGGAGAATGTGGGCTGGAGAGAGATAAGCATGTGCAGATCTCCGGCAGCGTTGTGTTCTCGCTCAGCCGTGGACAACATCAGCCTGCAGTGTGTCGCTTCACCTCACAATGGAACCAGCAGGAGCGCAGTGTTTAGATGCACTTGCACGAACCTCTGAATATTGAAAGATCAATCACATGTGAGAGCATTATTTATGTGGCCAGACACTTAAGGAGTTTTTGAAGCAAGTAGAACGTTTTTGCTTTTTAGTTCAATATATATTTATTACACACACACACACACAGACACACACACACACACACTGCAAAACCTCTAAAAGAACGCCGTGGTCTATTTTTGGCACTCTTCCATCAAGGTGGCGCTCTATTAGAGGTGGTGTACTAGTACATGTTGGTCACAATCTCATACAATGATGTTTCCTTCAAAAAACGCTGCTTTCATTTGCATGAAGACTAGAGACTCCATTATTTCAGACACACAGTTCATTAATTTTCCGTGACCAAGCCACATGAGTTTCTATTCAGATTTTATGACTTGGTATTAGATGCACTTATAGACATTATTATTATTATTATTATTATTATTATTATTTTAATTCATACTTATGTGTATGTACAGAAATCCCAGAAGGACACAGAATGTGAAAGAGAAGTTTATCATTTGTGAATACATACTGTATATGCATGTACAAGGGTGGCGGTTGCTATTAGAGGTGGCGGTCTATTTTTCAGCCAATCAGATTGAATTTTTAGTAGATACTTCATGCTACTATGGACTTACATAGTAGATCTACTAGATACGTCATGCTTCCCTCTGTCATGATTGAACTCCCATTTCTATATGAAAGTCATTCCCATTAAAAATTGAATAAAGTTACTAAAAATCATTGAAATAATAGTTTCCCCTGTTTGGACCTGATCCCATAACAAACTATTAAATACTACAAATGCAAAAAAAACAAACAAAACTGTAACTGTAGTCCAGTTAGTAGATTAGTAACTACAAGATTTAGTATAACGGTATATAGTAAATCTAGCATATTTACTACATATAACTTTATATATTAAATATAAGTACTAGCATCAATACATTTTAATAGTTGTATCAGTATTACTGTTCTTATCCCAAGCTGATAAAAATGTATAAGTGATAATTGGACTTTCTACATGTTTGCTACGATTAATATTAATACATATTAGGCAATTATAATTCGAACTATCGATCAATCCATCCATCCATCCATCCATCCATCCATCCATCCATCCATCCATCCATCCAACTGTCTATCTATCTATCTATCTATCTATCTATCTATCTATCTATCTATCTATCTATCTATCTATCTATCTATCTATCCATCCATCCATCCATCCATCCATCCATCCATCCATCCATCCATCCATCCATCCATCCATCCATCCATCCATCTCACATATTTTTGACATGACCTGTCTAACAGTAATAGTAAAGTGCCTGTGAGACCTACCTTGCTCTCTCTGCTGGTCTCTCTGTTCCATGGACACCAGGGCGGAGAAGTGAGCCTGATCATAGGCCAGCACCAGCGGGGAACAGTGACAGCGGTTGGGTGGAACCTCCAAAGGCAGGTACAGCCCTCCAAAGGGAATGGGTGCAAAGGCTGGGGGACGCACGCAGAGAAATGTGGAAGTTACATGCTGTTCTTTTCTTCCTCATTAGGATTTTGTTGAAAACACATACATAATTGAAATCCACTCAAACGTGTTATTATAGCTGTACGTGGGTTTCTGAAAGCAAGTTGAGTGTGAAATGCTGAAACACTGTTGAAGGTGGCCCCCTAGTGGTCGGACTCAAACTGTGCACTAGGCTTGGGGATTGCAATTAGTTTTTCTCAGTCGCTTTAGTACAATTCTCAGATCAGAATTGAAATTCTCAAAACTATTTGTTCAATCTTCACATCATGGTGTCACTTGTGCACATCATATAAGGAGTTTCTCACTTCTTTGAGCAAGTTGCAATTGCTTTGGTACATCATGCAAACGATTATGCACAATTCTCTGCTCTTTGATACATTATCAATTGTTTATGTCATGTTGATCAAAATGTATTGTACAGAATATAGAGAAAATATATAGAGAAAAACTGTAATGCTTTTTAACTCCAACTTCACATTCGCTTGTACTGTATAGCAAAAATAAAATTGGGTAGAATCTGTACTCAATCAAGAATTATAATTACAATAATAACTGTCAATTTAGTTGTAAGTGTGTCTTCTCTTTTACTACCTTGTTTTATTTGATACTGCTTATATTTTAAATAATTTATTTACGTATATGTTGAAAATAATTTAAAATATATGTACGTTAAATACATTTGAATAATAGTATATTGTGATTAAGGTCAATTTAGTTGTGAAGATCGAGTTTATCCTATCACACAAATACATAAGGAATTCATAAGAGATTATGAAGAAAAGTCAGATTGCTCTGTATTGATAAAATAATTAGTTTTATCTTAAATTAGTTTAATCTTCTTAGCACATGAAACAGTAAATCAAATATTCTGCTAATATTTTACCTGTCCTAAAAAGTGTGTTCTAAAATATATCAAATCTGAGGAAATGTCACTAATGTAAAAAAAAAAAATACCATACTACAACATACACACCAAAAATATTTTATAAAATATCTTTTAAAAATAGTCTTTCTTTTTTCTTTTTCCAAATAAACATATAGAAAGAAGACGGAAAGTGGGTGAGTTAGGCCACTATGAACCAGAAGTACCAGAAGTATAGAATCCCAACATAGAGTTGAAGAACTTGCACGAAATCATGTTGAAAATAGTGGGGCTGAAAACTACCTTCCCCTCCAGAGTCTCGGAGCATGGTGTCGGCGATCACCACAATGGGTCGTCTCAGGACATGGGCCAGTACGAACACGTGGAACTCCTCCAAACTTTCATATACTGGATCTTCTGAGTTATCCACCCTTCAAAACACACGAAAAAACCAGTGTTCAAAATACATAATAAGTACTTCTTAAAATTAAACATTTCAGTCAAAAGGTTGCACTGATTTTGTCATATGACCTGTGGTGTGAAGAACTTCACTAAATGGACTTTGTTACGTCATTTAAGTATTTTCGGCAACTTTGTACCTATGCTTAATATTAGAAATTTAAGCAACTTTTACTCTCTACTTGACTACATTTGTGATTGAGTGTCTGTACTCTTTACTTCACTTCATTTGAGTGCACACTTACCATTACTCAGTACACTGTGATGTGCATGACAAGTCGGCATCTTTTTGTACCACGGTTAATTTCTTGGCAATCGTGGCAATATCGCCATGTGCAGGATGCTGAAGGTACTGGATGCTGTTTATGAGCTTAATCACTTGAATGTGAATTAGCGGTTGCACTTTTTTACATATTAGAGTTCGACTGAGACTGATTTGTTGTTCTGTTTCATCTATTTTGTTCTGCAATTTTGAAACCGAGGTGTTAAACTTCATTTCTTTATTAGGAAATAAAACCTCATAAGTAAATAGTTTTTTGTGTCACATTTCTTAGTGTTTTTGAGACTACGTTTTAGTGAAATACAATATTAGAGTAGTATTAGAGTAAAATACCTAAGTTTTTTAAAAATTGGATACTTTTACTGCGACTTTTACTCAAGTCTTCTGGGAATTGGTGACTTTTACAGTAATATTTACAGTAAGATATCTGTACTTTTACTCCAGTATGGTTTTCAAGTAGTCTTTACATCTTCAGACTAGCTGTAAGTTGACTACTTTCCCTTCCAGTCAGTGGCTTCAGAAAGCAGTTTGAAGATAACTTTCTCCCTTTAGTCACAACAGCTCTGTTGTGTTTGTCCAGGATCTTAAACCACATCAGTTCAGGTCAGCGTACTCCTTTCTGCAAACTCAGCGTTTACACTCTACTGCGAATCAACAGATCAAATCTAAGCAGCCTGTTGTGACACGTTTAGCCAAAAAAAAACAAGTTTGTTCAGAATATATTTCTCAGCAATCAACCAACAAACCAACTAACTAACCCATAAACAACTAACCAACCAACATATACATGTTCTTTAACTAAGTTCATTGTTAGTTAACATGGACTTTTTTGTTTTTCTTTTTGAAAAACGTAATGAATTCAAGAACACACTTGTAATACATAATTGAATCACCAGGTGGCAGCAATTGTCGCCACGTGGTGTTTCCACTGCAGTGACCACTAGGGGAGTCGCAGCAAACTAGGAAAAATTATTTTTTCTTATTTGCAGACAAAAACTAGTTCCGGGGGTCTAGTGGAGAGAACAGTAAAATTTCTACTCAAATTTCTATGAGAAGTGTTGTCTGGTGAATTGCTTGAATGTGGCGTGGTAAATATTTGTGATTGAAAATGTAACCCTTTAAAAGCAAATTGTATTTCTGAGGATATGTTTAAAGCCTTCCTTCAGGGACTCCGCAATAATGGGTTAAAATGCAAACATATTATGCAGTATTATTTCAGTATGCTATAAGTGACAGTATTGCGGAAAAATATAAATATTTGATCTGCGGTATGTTGACTGAATAACTGTTGAAGTTTTTGCTTTATGTAGTATAGCATGTTTTATTATTATTATTATTATTATTATTATTATTATTATTTATTTGTTTATTTTTTTTATTAAATATACGTATACTAAATACATTTCCAAACGTAACAAGATGCAAAAGTGACACGGGTATGACCACTAGATGTCACTATTGCTATCAACCTATAACAGAAACATTCCATTACTATACTGTACTGTTTTCTTTGATGCCATGTGCAATGCTCAACATCTTTATGCTTCAATGTGCTTTCGCGAAGAAGTAATGCCAATCACAGATGTCCAGTTACAATAACGCGTGCTAAGTATTGCGCAGGCCGTTCCTCCCAGTCACGGCCACCAGGTGTCACTGCAAATCCCCTAAAGTCCCAGTGCAGGGCATCTTCCACAGGACAAAACTATTAGCCCCCCTACAAACGTCATAGTTTCTAATTGTACTTTAGAAAAGAGTCAAAAGAGCAAAGAGTAAAAAATAAATAAATCAATCACAGCTTTTTTAGACACCCGAGTTAGATGTGGGCTTTGTCATAAACAGCTGTGGCCTTTTTTAATAATAATTTAAATAATAATAATAATAATTCTTATTATTATTATTTACATGATTTTGACAAGACTTCCAATACTGACTATGTGTGTGTGCCTTTAACAGTATATCTATCCATCTGACTCAAAACCCAACATAAATATATTGAATGTAAATATATTTACAACACATGTGTACAAACATGTGTGCAGAGATGATGGCAATTTGCTACAGTGCTTTATAGAATATGTTGATATAAGCTGAAAAAATGTATTTTTTTAGAGAGCTATTAGCTCTATTATTAGCTATATTATTAATATTGTATTAATAATAATATAAATAATAATATAATACTAATAAATATAATTTCTTTGACATAATCATAGACTATAACACGACCAGCTTTGTATACTTACCGTATTTTCCGTATATGAGGATTATTAGGCGCACCACTGGAAAAAAGTCTATTTCCTCAACTTGTTTCACATATAAGGCACACTTTTGTTTTTGGATTATAAGGCACACACTCGATTTTTAAAAGTTATTAAAGTGTGCATTAAGTACAAAAAATAATACAAGTATTATATTCCTTAAATAATAAAGTAATTATCCCCTAGAACCACATTTAATTTTTAATCGTAATGGTTTTAATGGTACTGCCACACATATCACACGCTGATAATTACTAATACCCTCACAGTTAGTTTGAATGGAACATCTGCATCACAGGTGTAAATGGAAAGGCAAGCGAAAGAGGAGGAAGAGGATGTGTGGGTGCGCGTTACCCTCCAGCGGAGTTGGCGTTCTTGCTTGCGTGTGTGCGCGGCTCACTGGAGGCCAGCTTGAGCAATTCGTTCCATTCTCGCTCCCATTCCTCCTCTGTGTACACCAGACCCGACTGCCAAGATAAAGAGGGCATTTTAGACGTCGTTGTGCTGAACTGTCCTTACATTCACACAGAAATGCTTATACACACACAAACACACTTTCAAAACCGTCAAACGCTCTCTGAGCTCGTCTAGAACAATTTTTGGCTTTATCTCATCATTTGAGAAACACTGCCATCAATACGCACAACTTTCAAAAGGAAACACACCCACTCATTATTTCATCTCCACCTCTCACACTCCCATGTGAACGTGAAGATTTCCAGTTTGTCGGTGGAAGCACGTTACACACCCACTTCTTTATTCCACATTTAATCACTGATAGTCACTTTTCTCGAGCTGAAGCGTGAGATCTAAGCCTTCTGGACAATCAGTGCAGTCACTTTCATTACTCAAGTAGAAGTATTGATAATAAAAGTTAAAACTCAACCTTTTTACTGCAGTAAAGGTACTTGATAACTACTTTGAAGTATAAAAGCAAAAGTAATGCAAGGACAAAAATGCTGTTAAAATGACATTTTTAATGATATAGGATTATATTGTTATATTAAAATGTTGCTGAGTGGGATGTATGACAACTAGTATTGTAATATTCGTGAACCTTTATTAGAGTGACGTAACAAAATAACATAATTGAAGCCCACAACAGATTTCCAAATATGCTTTGTTAAGCCGCAAAAGCTGCTGCTTCTCAGCTTTGATAAGTGCTTATACGTCTCATCCAACCACATTCAAGTTTATTATTGCACATTTCCGCAATTTATCTGGATGTTTTTTTTGAACGACAACAAACTAACCGAAATGAAATAGGAGTGATGTGGCGATTTTTTAAATGTAAATTAAGGAGTAGAAAGTACAGAAATTTGCATAAAATGTAGAAAAAAGTGTGTAGGAAAAATAATTATAATTAAAATATTTCCTGTCTATTGTGCTGTTACAGAAAAGGGAAAAAGTGTCATGTAGGAAAAAGAAGACTAACCCCTGTAAACCCAAATCGATTGTAATCATGCGTCCAAATAACCTCTCTAAAAAGTTGAGTTGATGAACCTGATTCATGATTCATTATTTTGAACTCCATTGATTCACATGGACTAAAAAACCCAACAACCAGGCGATTTTCTTTCTGTTGGTTATGTGTGGCAGAATAGTGAAGGATGTGTGTGTTAGCAGTCAACCTCTTTGTTCTGTTGTGTCTGCTGCCACCTCCATCTCCTCTTCAGAGCTTCTCTCTCAGCACCACTTTTCATCATGGCATAAAGACTCTTTCTCAGCACAAGATCCCGGTCATGGAAGCCCCACATTCCTGAACACACACACATACACACACACACACACACACACACACACACACACACACACACACACATAGCCGTTGAGTTGGTAATGTACACTGTATTGAATTAATGGAATCTGGTTTGGAATCTAATACTAAAAGCTTGTCTTCTGTTGGTGGTTACTGGAATACACGAGACATCTGAGAAAGTTGAAAGTGAATTCCAGTTAGGAGAGGGTGTTACCTAATGAAGCCGCGTGTAGAAGGCAGTTTCCATCTCCCGTCGTTGCTAATGGTAGAAGCTTCTTACAGCTGGTGCACATGGTGGACCACCAGTTCAAACGTCCTACCATGTACAGAAAAAGAAAAAGCGTATCGGAAAATGAGATTTTTTTTTAAAATAATTATTAATTTTTTTATTTATAACTGTGTGGAGTTTGCAAGATCTCCTCATCCATTTAGGGAAACAATTAAGACTGGAAAATTGCGCACAGGTGTGAGTGAGAGTGTGAAAGTGTCCCGCTCAGCGATTGGTTGGCCACTAATTAAGGAAAACCAATTAGGCCTAAACTTAACTGAAACTAAGCTTGAGTTGAGCTAATCACTTATCGACCTCCTTTTACTTCAGATTTACATCACTATTATGTAAATGCAATAATAATGCCCGCTGCTCCGGGTTTGTGTGTGTCACTTCACTGGATGGTTAAATTCAGAGCACAAACTCAAACTCACTCACTACATATTCAGCATTTTTTGTTAAAGCACAAACAAATTTACATTTTATACATGTTACTTAAAGTTTCCAAGAGACTTGGAGATCCATAATGTCTATAAAATATAGTCTATATGTATGTGGTATTTACTGAAGTCTTGTATTATCTAGTACTCCAGTAGATTTGGCGAATGCAAGAAACATGTGACATACGAAAACCATTGCAAACCATTGCATCACTGTAAACTAGTCATGCATTATTCAGTCTTTAAAACAAGAAGAACAATATGGACAGACGCAACTGGAAAGCAGCCAGATCTTTCGTTGGGCTGTTGTGGTGTTTAAAGCAACACAGTAGAGAGAGTTGGACTTGCAATGCGTGTGTTCACCTCAGTTTCCCAGATGAGTCCAGTTAATGCAGAAGAAACATTCTAATATGAATTCTTCTTGCAATAATTGGCAAATACAATTAACTTTAGTGACCAAAGACTGAGAAATACAAACACCATAAAGGCAGGTGAACAAAGCAGGTGATAAACCAAGTGAACAAATACAACCATATACAGTGGTATCTCAACTTACACACGCTATGAAAATTTCACGTCTTCAAGAAAACCCTGACTGTAATTACGATTTTTTTTCGTGATACGAAAGACAATGGTTGTGATGCGAAAGTATGGTAAATTGGCCCAATTTTATATTTATTACCAATAATTTATCTTTTTTTTTTCATGATAAATAATTTTTATCATTTATCAAAATGCATCCCACGTTACGAAATTTTCGCTTTACAAAACTGGTTTCGACATGAATTAATTTTGTAAAGTGAGTAATATAAAATTTCGAATTTTCTTATTAATCTTAGTAATGTTAATTCATTTATAGATGTTTGTTTGTAATTCTGCAATCGCTGAATTTTTTGCAAAATTAATGAAATGTTAAATTTTCTTAATTTCAATGCAAACTGTGCCATTCAACCTCAAAAACAAAATTGTCGTCATTTCAGAAAACTCATCACCACAAAATCAGTACTTTTCACAATGAATTTTACATTTCCTTTACTATACTTTTGTATTTACAGAATGAAGCAGAAGGATGTTAGATAGATTGATTAATTAATGATCATTAAGAAAAATCAATCAAGATTAAAAGCAAGAAAGTCAAATTCTAAATCGTCGCATTTTGAGATGCAAACCGGCAACTTTTTGGCCAAGAGCACAACGCCCTACTACAAAGCCACACATGCCCACGGAATTATCTAATGGCGCTTGACCAGAAACAATTATCCAGCATTGAAACAGGAGGAAAGTTGTGTTTTTAATACCCAACCTATCTTTCATGAGCTGTAGATAAGCTGAACACTGCAGCTCTTAGGCCCAAGGCTGTTTACTTCTGGCACAGGATATTCGCCTTCTCATTCCTCTGGCACTGATACCACGAAAAACGCCCCCGATCTTTGTTCCTCTTGGGAAAGGGTCTGCCTCCCACCATTTTTAGGCATTTGTGAATCTATCAGGGCATTTTAATGACACATTCAGACCATTAGCTTTGAGCTACTGATTATGTTGTTCTCAGTCTTAGCTGTGGTTTGTCATAGCTGCTCAACTTCCTACCAGTGTGTCCTCGTATCAGCCTCTGTCATTTTTCATGTTCTTAACTATACTTTTCCTCCAAATACACAGTTTTTAATCAACATTTTATTATTTTTCTTTTGAATGGGATCCATCGTTCAAGCCCAGTTCATCACACTTTTATCAGTCCACTGAAAAAATGATGTTCCACTTTCTTCCTTGATTCGGCTTCTGATCTTTACCAATTTGATTTCAGATTTCAGATTCTATTCATCATGTCTCCTCATCGTTCATCATAGAAATAAAGTTAAAATACGATCAAGACACATTCTTTTCCACAGACTAAAATCAGCTTCTTTATAATCATTATATTTTATGAATTACCACAGATTCAGTTTGTGCTCCAATATTTACTATTGGAGGGTAATTACAATTAGGTAATACCTAATTATATCTCAATTCATTTCAAAAGAGCCTCTTTAGTTCATGTGGTCAACTTTTATCTCTCATGAACATATATCATGCATTGCAACGTGTTGCCTTTAGTGTAGTGTTTAGTGTTTCAGACAAGAGTCATTTCTTCATTGCATTATCTTCTTCAAGTGCATTATCTAGTTGCATTAACATCTTTCTTGCATAAGCATTTGTATTTTCCGTGTCCCAGTTGGATTCTTTTGTCTTATTTTTGGTTCCTTCATAAGGTTTCAAAGCTTCAGTAACACACCAGCAAAGTGTCCGACTGTAAAGGCGTGCTGAATAAAAGACATTCACCTCATGTTGGCAAGTAAAAAACAAACCCTCACGATATGTTTATCTACTTTGATCTCTTTAAATAAAAGTTTGCTTTGACATATGCAACGAGGCCTGCCTTCATCTGAAATGATTGGTATTGCGCTCCATCCAAGATAAGGGATTAGTATAATTCTGCTGCTTTGCCTCCTGCATCTAGTTAGTATTACACAATCTAATCTAGGCATTAGTACTGATAATAAATGACTGATCTGAGACCAGCGCTTGGTATTTACCGGCCTGCTCCAAAGCCACCATGGTCGATTGTTCAATGAGGTCACGCTCGATGAAACTGCGGAAGTCCTCACTGTACACGCTCAGGTCAGGCAGCTGGAATGTGTAGATGGGCATCTCCAGGGGAAACTGCTCCCTGGCACAATCCCCTGAGACCTGCAGTCGGGCCAGTGACATGATGGCAGAGCTGGCATGGGAGATGCCCCGAGACAGACGTTTCTCTAAAAGAACCAAGACAGAGTTTTCAAGGTCAAGTCTCAGTTTTTGATTGATTTCACAACACACTTTT
Source organism: Paedocypris micromegethes (assembly GCA_028031935.1). NCBI lineage: Eukaryota > Metazoa > Chordata > Actinopteri > Cypriniformes > Paedocypris > Paedocypris micromegethes. Next base: position 27,661,788 of record CM051501.1, on the reverse strand, counting down.
CATCTCAAAACAGCTTTACAAAACTATAACAATATAGGAAGAACAAAAAAAAACAAAAGTCGATAACAGAAGTAACATGACAAACTATTATTATTTATAGTGAGCAAACCATTAGGTCACAACGGCTAGGGAAAAAGGCACTCTTATTTATTTATTCGTTTTATACCGTATATCTTCTATTAGGGGCCTGTCTCTTATAGTCTCTTATGGGTAAAAGATAAGAAATAAGGTCTAGGGAGATGTCAAGCGGGCCGGACCATTAAAATTATTCCATACTTTAATCCAAATAACCAAAATATCATCTTTCCTTTGTTTTGGTGTAAAGAAGCACAAGAACATTGGGAAAATATTGATATTTAATTAACAAAACATTTCATGAATTGACTCATTGTCATTCATATACATGCAATGCAACTGATCCCACTGATTGTACAAAGGTCACAAAACGTTAATTGGTGCTGAAAAATATAGTAATGCACTTTTAAGATTAAATCAGACTTTTAAAGAAATGCATTTTCAGAATCAGAATCTGAATCAGAATCAACTTTATTGGCCAAGTTGCAAGTGACAACAAGGAATTGAGTTTGGTCTGACTCCGCCTTTTCCCTCTGTTTTGCAGATATTAACAAAATATAATATATAAATAAAAGAAAAGAAAAGTTGCATTGAGCCACACATTGTTTTACTGTTATTAAAATAACAACAGAGTTAACAAATCCTCTGCTCACCCTGAGTGCTGTCCTCTTGCTTCTGGAGACATTGGTCAGGCTTGCTCATGTGCTGCGGGGTGTTGTTACGCTCCGGTTGCCTGAAGAATCGGCCCTCGTTGAAGACATGGGGCAGGTTGGCAGTGTGGACTTGCCGGAGCTGCTCGTAGTCACTGAGAGCGGCACTCAGGTCCCAGTTTTTACCTATTCAGAAAATACAGAATCCTGCATTTAACCAAGTGTTACATCCTGCATGTAACACTTTGTCACATTACTTGAGTAGAATTTTAGCTTATTTATACTTTACTTGAGTAATCACATTTTGGCCTACTTTCTACCCATCCCTTGTATTTTTATGCAAAGATCTGTACTGTTCTACTGTTCTAAAAAAAAAAATATCCTTGTTACTCCATTATCTTTTGCTTTGGTTTTATTTTTGTCTTGTCATCAATCTAAAAAAAAAACCATCTGGATAAATTGTGCCATTATATTACGGTAACGTGATTGGTTTGTAGTCAATCACACCCGCGCATCAGCTAGTGAAAATGCTCAAAGAAGATTTGAGAATCAGCTGCTTTTGCGAGTGAACAAAGCATATTGGCAAATCTTTGATGATCTGAGCTTAAATAATGCTATTGTTACATCGCTCCAATAAAGGTCATTGATGACAAGCTTCTGAAGTATGATTTTGTCACTAGGGCAATACAAGTTATGAATGTTTTCCACTCTGAAAAACAAGTTAATGCTTAGTAGTGCACACATATGTTTTTTTAACGAGTTATAGCATTATAATATAATAATATAGTCATTTTAATGGCATTTTTTCATTGCATTACTTTTACTTTTACACTTAGGAAGGTCGTGAACCAAAGTAAAAGGGTTAAGTTGATACTTTTACTTTCACAGAAGTCTTTTTAACTCTAGTATCTATACTTCTACTTATACGTCTACTTAAGTAATGAATGTCACTACTTTAGGCGGCACTGCATTAAACTCTCAAGTCAGGGCAGAAAACAGACCTAAACCAGTGGACTATACAATCACCAATTCACTTTTAATGAGCAGAAACCAATGAACTCATCTCAATTTTCAAAACCCTGTTTCAAAATAACATGGACGGGCAATAAAGGTTAAAATGAAAGTTGGTTGAACTTTTCTATACTGTCGACATCATTTTAAAAATACAAAAGTTGTGTTTGTCAATATGGCCACTAGGGGCAATATAGAAATTCTGCTCCGCATTTAACAATCCAGCACAAGTGACACACAAACAATCAGGAAGCAGTGGGCAGCCCTAAGCCGTGGTGTTGGGGGTCATGTGGGGGTCACTGTCACTCAATCAAGAGCAATGTTTCTGTGGCTACTAAGTGCGAGATCAATGCTAATGAACATGCCCAGAGATCTCGCCTTCATTTTGCCACCTGCCAACTCCCATAAGGCTTTTCAGCATCGTCCCAATTATACCGCCTGCCAACACAAAAACCACCAAACGGTTACAGTTGACATAAACCCCAAACAATAGTTCCGGTTCACATCGAGTTCGAGAGTGAAGCGCGACTAAATGCTTATGCTTTCCCAACCTGCAAAAACCATCGCAGGCTCAGAGCAGGTTCAGACCAGTTAGAATCGAAGAGAGATTACAAGAAAAGTCACTGAAGCAAAACAAACCTGATGTGAACTGACAGCCATACACACACACACACACACACACACACACACACACACACACACACACACACACACACACACACACACACACACACAGCTGCGTCCTCCAGGTACTCCAGTCCCTCTCTCATCTCTCTAACCTACAGGTCCTGCAAACCAGAGTCAGGCTGGTCCATAGAGAGATGATGAGTCAGATTTACCTTCTGCTTTTTAATCTGGGAAAGAACGTTACAATTTTGCCATTCTAGCGATTGAGAGGAGCAAGAAATTGTGCAGAAACTACGAATGGCTCATTGTGTTCTCTTAAACTGAAAATAAATACGTATAATAATTTTTTCTTTATAGTTGATAGTATCATATGCGATGTTACAATACAAATCATGTCTTTTCATACAAAATATGTATTTGATGGCAGCTGTTCCCAATTATTTGTACAGTAAACTAATTAGAATAGTAATTATAATAACTTTTTTTTTTTTAATAACTGTGTGTGGGTGTGTGTGTGTGTGTGTGTGTGTG
>CM051501.1:27634735-27658881 GCA_028031935.1 Paedocypris micromegethes | reverse complement strand
GTGTGTGTGTGTGTGTGTGTGTGTGTGTGTGTGTGTGTGTGTGTGTGTGTGTGCATGTGTGTGGCAGCCACACATTTGGATACTTCATAAGTAAAACATTCCCAAAACAAATCCTTGTAAACTTTTAAACTTTTACAATTTTTTCAAACTAAAGTTGACTTTAAATGACAATTTAAATCTCGATAGACAGGTGGACATACGGACAGATAGGTAGATAGACAGATAGATACACTAGACAGACAGTCAGAGAGACTGTATACTGTATATATATAGACCAGTGGATGGATGGATGGATGGATAGACAGATAGAGAGATAGACAGATAGATAGATATTGTATTTTTAGAGCACAGATACCAGTCACGTTTCGGAATACCAGTAGAATAACAGATGTTTGACAGTGCGAACAGCGACATTATTTGCACATTTGTGGTATTTTCAGATACAGTAGGATTGAGCTGATGTGGCCGTCACATACGTATATATATATATATATATATCACATTCAGCAATGCTTTTCAAACCCTGGAGAGGGTGTGTGTGACACCGGGATGTAGTCCGAAAGGTTTTTGTCTTCAAACCTCCACCAGTCTTTAGCTATTAATCCCAGTTTGTGTCCTTCTCCCTCATTACATGTTCTGTAGTTACACACGCAAGCCTCGCCAAGGCTCCAGTCAAACGGTTTTATTCTTTGTCTCATCCCTAGGTGTTAATCTGGTTTCCCCTTTTACAGTTTTCCGAGCCCCTGAGCGGGATGACTCCAGCATTCCTGCCCTTTGCCTTCTGGGAACTGGCAGAGCGATGCGTGCTTTGTAATATACGACTGACTACATAACCACACAAGTGTGAAGCAATCAGCGCTTTACTGCCAGACAATAAAACACAAATTATTATGAAAATAGATTTTTGTTTTTAGTGTTTTGGGAATTGAGCAATTGACAATGCTTTATTTGTTATTCGTACTTTCCTGGTGTTCTGACTTTCCAGAAACCAATTATTCTGGCTAAAGACTCTTCTTAACAATACTTTTTTTGCTTCTCTTACCAAACGTATCTTGTGACTCTTTTACTTGAATAACTAACAAAAAAAAAACAAACAAAAAAAAAAAAATAGAAGCTAAAAACCGTATTTACGCAAATATAAGCACCCCCCTAATTTTTCAGGCACAAAAAAATGGAAAAAAAAAAGTTTGTCTCTGACTAAATTACGTAGATTTTTTATTTAAAATACTATGTTTTCTTTATTAACAAACCTAACTTGTGACTCGTTTTCTGTTTTCTCTGAAGCTTTTGCGGCTGCTGGTTTCGTTTTCAAGCGCTAGGCAGTTAGCCTTTAGCACGGCGATCTACCGGATGCAATATGGTCTGTCTGTTCAAATATTAATGATTATTTTTCACTTAATCTTACTTCCAGTGTTACTTTTTCCCTGTTTAGTGTCGCGACATTTCTAATGTTTCTTTATTTCTGTTTTTGAGCTAATAAAAACTTATATGCACATCTGCCCCCAGAACCATTATTTAAAGAAATGAGCGCTTATATTTACGCGAATATTTGAAATCTGCGATTATAAGCACCCCGCAAGTTTTTGAGTCACTTAAATTGTAAAAAAGCGGGCGCTTATATTCGTGTAAATACGGTAGTATTACTAAATGTAGTAGAGTATATTTCCAGCTATGATTTCACCTGTCCATATATATTTTTCCAGTGTTTTTTAGCCACTGCTAATTGTCGCTGCGTGGACAAGGCTTCTTTATTTCTGTTATTGTGCCAATACAAACTTGTATGCAGGTCTGCCTCTGGAGTCATTATTTATAGAAATAAAAGAAAACTAAATAAAAGCCAAAAAAAAAGAAAATGCATCACAGTTTATATGTGATTGCTCCTGACTTGACATACGAATAATTGGGCGATTATATTTCCGTGCATATTTGAAATATGCTCAAATAAGCGTACATTTTTTTGAGCTTCTAAAATTGGAAAAAAGGGTGATTATAATTGCGTAAATATGGTGGTCGCTAATTTTACAAAACTAGCCTCGGGAACGTGGCACACTTGGTTGAAATCGTGAATAGCTGATGCTTTAGCGCAGATCCATCTCATCTCAACAAAACATCCCGGCGCTAAAGTATTTAACAGCAAATCAATAATAAAAAAGTCATTAGGGAAGGTTTTAAATTTACTTTAGGACAGAGTCAGAGAAAGAAAGATTGCTTATGCAACATTAAAAAAAAGCTGCTTCAGTAAATAACATATGGAGGTATAACATGATTTATGGAGAGTAAATGCTGGATCAGACAAAACGTTAATAAAAAGTGCTTAATTGACTTTTTTGCGCACGTGTGTGTGTGTGTGTGTGTGTGTGTGTTAGCAGCCACACATTAGGATACTTCACAAGCAAGTGAAATCATCCCAAAACCAATCCTATTGCATTAGTCTAATATTGTCTGCTATTACTAACAAATTTCAGCCTAATTGGGAAAAAGAACGTGAGGGAGAATCTGAAAAAATGCGAGTCGTCCGTAAAATTAGCTGCAAAGTCGGTAATTGTGTCATTTTTAAAACCTATAACCGCTGTCAATGCATCAATGCCAGGCGGAAAAAAAGATCAGTACATCTTGTACAAAATCAATAATAAATTGCATAGTTTTGCGATCCTGCATAATTTGTCGTTTACCCGGAAAAAATCGGTGCATTACCGCAAGTCCAAAATGAAAAGAATTTAATCTAATTATACAAATAGATTATACATTTTACGTCATATCGGACGCCTTAAACGCAGGTTTGAACAATTATCACAGTGAATCTGTTGAGCGCAGAAACTAAAATATAAACATAAAACTTAAAAATAAGCAAACGTCAAAGGTACTTTATTAAACATTGTTTGTTAACTAACACCATGTTGGCTTGAAACAGTCGACTTGGACACAAAGATTATCGTCAAGATACACTGCTGTTATTTTATAAGAATTTGTACACTTTGTTTTTTTAAGTGAGCAAAGTTCAAAAGTCTGTATTGTGTACTGGAGTGGAAAAGCAATGCTTTTGCTTTAAGAAGTGCGTTTAACTCTTCGTTTAACTTAAGTGTTCTATGTAGTAAAAGTGATCTTCTATGTGATTTTTTCCCACACAAACCCAAGAATGTAGAATAATATTTGTAGAATTATAGTATAGAATAATAATAAATAATACTAAAGAATTGTCAAATTTGAAATTGAATTTATTTTAGATTTTTCTTTTAAGAAGCATCATTTGTTTTAGGATGTTCAGAACTTCCTCGGCCCTCTTCTCGATCCCTTGCATCATCCAATAGGTGCACTAGTTTCTCCTGCCGGCGCTATTCTAGTCCATTTCTCAAGAGTAAACATTTCACATTCTTCAGCCATGCTTGTTTTAAAAAAAAAAAAAAGACTCTTCTGCACAAAATGTGCCCTCCTGTAGGAGTGGTGGTGTCCCTCCTCTCCTCGATAAGTTCCACTCGACGGGCACAAAGTCCCCCGGGGGGATTCCGCTCATAAAGCAGTCAAAGCGAGCCCTAAATCTGCCCTGCCACCCACCCAAGTCGACCCTCCCCGCTGCCAATCAGAGCAGAAAGAAGACCAGTACAAAACCCTCGTCACGGTGGAAAACTGGAACCCGCATGCCGGGCACTATTAACGTTTTCACAGGAGCTATAGGTGAATCAGATCTCGCAAACCATAAGGGACTAAATGCCTAAAATGTCACGTTATAATATTGACCAGACAATTGGAATTTATATACCGTATTTACGCGAATATAAGCACCCCGCGAATATAAGCACCCCCCTGATTTTTCAATCATAAAAAAAAATTACTAAATTAATTTTTTTTTATATTATTATTACGGGACTTTTAACTCAAACGAGAGGCGATGTATTGCTGCAAAGGTCAGTCAGTGGCAGTGACAACATGGGGAGAACACGTCTGATTTGTGGGAAGCTTCAAAAAGATCGGCATTTCCAACGCACTGGACGGAACTGAAGAAATGAGAGAAGTTGAAGAGCAGCTCAGCCGATGACGTCAGCGCTGGGTCTTGTTCCTCTGAGTCGCAGCAGCGAAGACAGAGTAAAACAGGTACGAAAATCATTTCTTATAAATCGGATATTAAGTCACTTGTTGTAGCGGTTAAAAAAACAAAACCCTAGCTTCTTAGTTTCTAGACTACCGCTGTTTGTGCAATGTCTTGCGGAAAAAATGAACTTACTCGTTTTCATTTCTTTTATTCGCAGGTGTCAAGACAAGTTTAAAACACGCCACCTGAAACATCTATGCATGTTCATCGTTCGCACTGTTCACTTTAATGCTGTTGTGCTTGAAAAAATGGATACAAATGTATTAGGAAGGACGGATGTTTTAATTCGCCGGTGTCAAGATAAAACGTAATCAGCGTATTAGTAGCGCAATGGGAAAAAGCAAGCGCGGATGAGAAGTCCACGGTTTTCACAGGCACGGCTGGCGAGACCGCAGTTTTTAACTGGACATCTGAAAGATCTACGCGTGTTCCTCCTTCTCATTGTTCACTGTACGCTTCTGATAATAATTAATATAAGGAAAGACTACATGTTTCCATTTAATTGTGACTGCTCCATGCCTGCCGTGGCTGAGCCCTCGCGCACTCGGTGCACTCGCGCCGTCATTACACTCCGGACTTGAAATGTCGAAAAATGAGCGTCTTGAAATACGCAAATTTTTGAAATCGGCGATAATAAGCACCCTTCAAGTTTTTTAGTTTCGAAAAATTGAAAATAGGGGGTGCTTATTTTCGCGTAAATACGGTATTATCATTTTTAAATGCCAACGAAGATGCCACATTAGAATAGATTTGGAATTTATAGGAAGTAGAGATGAGTTGCCTAAATCATAAACACATAGTGAGTACGATATTTAAAACTATACCAAGAAGAGTATTTGAAAACCATAACCTCAGTAAAAGTACGAACACATTATTGTTAAAATTACTCCATTACAAGTAACAAGTCTCCAATTCCAAAAAAGACTTGAGTAAAAATTGTAAAGTATCCAATTTTAAAAGAACTTATTTTCATTTTACCCATTCTGAATATAGGCTCAAAAAGCACCAGAAAATGTTAAAAAAAAAACATAAACTTTATGAGAAATTTATTATCAATGTTTCAAAAAGTCAAGGAACAAAGAACAAAAAGTCTCAGTCAAACTCAAATGTGCAAAAAAGTGCTCTAACAGCTTCCAGTACCCTCAGCATCCTGCAGATGGCGATATCGCCTCGTCCGCCCAAGAAATTAACCGCGGTAGAAAAAGATGCCGACTTGTCGCTCAATGTAACATTACGTGTCCATCCAAATGTAGTGGAGTAAAGAGTATAGATACTCAATAGTCATAATAATTTAAAAAAATGAAAATAAAATGACAAAAGTTATAAAATCATTTTAAAAAGTGAGAAACCACAACAGTTTCAATAATTTGAATAATAACATCTATACCTTCACAAAGGGTAAAACTAGAACAAGAGAAATATTTTTTATATTGTTTTTGTTTGTACATGACAAGTTTGAATTTACATCTGTAGATGAATTTAACAAGTACCATAGCTTATTATTATGAACATAGTTATTAATAACTAAACATATAAACACTTTTCTTACACTAGTCACTTTACAGTAGTTTACTTTACATTGGTCCCTAAAAATGATTACTGGGATTTTTGTACATTATATCTTTCGTACTTATTCATCTTTTTTTATTCATTATCATAAAGTTGTGACCTTCTTCTTCTTCTTCTATTTCTATTTCATTCCTTTTATCCAACCATGTTTAAATCCTGTACGATTAGAAAAACATTTCCATGCACATCGTACTATGCGTATGCAACAAATTAATTTTGAACCTAATTTTTAGACCCCCAGGTGAAAAATTACAATATTTTTTGGACTATAAGGCACACTTAAAATCCTAACAAATGTTTAAAAAACAGATGTGCGTCTTATAATCCAAAAAAAGGTGTGCCTTATATGTGAAAAAAGATTAAGAAATAGACATGAAATATAATGATTATCAGTGTGCGCCTTATAAGGAAAATACGGTACAGAATATAATAATTTTCAGATAATTAAAATAAAAAAAAAAACAGATAATTTTTGTAGAGTGTAATTCAGGTCTTACCTTCCAGCAGGTCTCGTGCCAGACCTGGTTCAGCCCCAGTGGACCGAACAAAGTCTGACAGGACCGCATCCATGTCCAGAGTCATGGGATCATGTGGCTGTGCTGCCCACCCTGCAGCTTCAAGGTGTCATCTGCACATATCACACAGAGCAAAATATAAATCAACGAAGAGCAGAAAAGTATTAGTACTGCAGGTGTTGTTCACATATAAATAAAGCAGAAATGCATGTCGTCCAAAGAATGAGCGATAAGTCGGCCAGGCTGATCTGACAACAGCTGACGGAGAGACACATGAATATGAGAAACAGGAGAATGAAAAAAAGATTTTAATGAATATATAAACTATATTAGTGCCATTTAAAAAGCAAAAAAAATCTTTTTTTTAGATTTAGAGCCTTTTTGCTCAAATATCTTTCCACTGTACACTTCACTTCTTTTCCGGTTGGTTTCAGATTTTTTTTTGTTGTGTTTTAAGCTTTTTTTGAAGTATTTTATTGCGCTTCAACTTTTGGGACTAGGTTCAATGAACTCGTACCCCACTTCCTGTTCAAGGAGCTGCCAATCACATTCTCACCAGCCAATCATACTAAGTGCAGTCCCCATGTGAAACTAGTGCACAAAATCGGACTGTGAAGCATTTTTATCAGTTTTTTTTTTATTAAATATTACAAAAACATGGGATACTATTTGTAAATGTATTGTATCTAAATTACTATTGGGAATTTGCAAATTGCCAGAACTGATAAAATGCGTACCAATTAGAGCAAAGTTGGCAATGCAATTGTGTACTTTGGTAGATTGAGAGGGACGTTTTGTTTTTGTTTTTTTAGTTTTTACTCAGTTTAAAAAGTTGTTGTGCTTGTTGATATATGTATATATATGGTATATATAAAACCTCTTCCATAATGGTGGCCTTCTGAATCAGAATCTGAATCTGAAAGCATTTCTGAATCTGAATCTGAATCTTCTATTGGAAGTTTTTTATAAAAAGTTGGGTTTAATATTTTAAGGCTTAAATTAAAAAAGCGTCAACAGGGAAAGAATAACGATTTTGTTGAGAATGTTTTTTTCTATTTTATTAAGATTGTATAGATAGAGAATAATGAGATTTAGTGTTCTTTTGGATAGCACTACCATTTAGAACTATGACATCAATATTACCTATAATCACATGTTTTTAAAACGGAAGATGAGTGTGTGTGTGTGTGTGTGTGTGTGTGTGTGTGTGTGTGTGTGTGATGTCACACAGCCGTGCGAGTGAGTCAGGCTGCTGGACAGTGGACATGCTGGTGTGATGTTCTGTCCGAGTTATTGGCACTTTTCGACACTGTGATGACAGTATGGACACAGCGTGTGGGATTCTTGAGCTGCCCATGACATTCTACTGAAGCCTCTTTGTCAGTGTTTAGTAAAATGTGCTGTTGTTTCATACCAGTGAGATCAGAATAAACTCATCCACGCTGGGGGGATGGAGCAACACCTACAGGGTCTGTATTCAGGCGGTACTAGGGTCAATGACAGGGTCTTTATTTGTTTTTTATGAATCTCTGGATAAAAAATTATATAAATTTTTCAACGTTTTAATGTTGGAAAGATTAAAATGTTTAAAATGTAATCTAAATGTTAACATTTGGCATTGCTTTAATTAATGTACTAATAATAAAGTTTTCTACAATAATAACATAATTATATAAAACAATATAATAACTTAATAATCAAAAACTAAATAATAACTTGTTAATGATCTTAATATTACATTTTTTATAAACGGCACAATGCTTTCTGATGTGAGACCGAAATACAACAAATTCATAAATAACCTTTCTGCTAAATTACACTGTGAATTCTTGCGTCTTTATTAAACCTGTTTAATCAAGATTCCTAATTGCCATTAATTGCTGAATTTTCAGTTCATTTGTTTAGGAATGTGTGTGTGTGTGTTAATTTTTCCTCGGCCACATGAAAAATGTTCTTGATAATAATTAACAACAGATTCCCAAAACACTTTAGTCGATCGTTACATCTACAGTAGCAAGTTTTATTGTGCTATGTGCAAAGACAGTTCTGCATATTTGACATAACTTAAATCATTATTCATAAGCAAGTGAGGTGGTTACTAGGAAACATGTTTGGAATTTCTGTTTTGCATAAAACCCATCAAGCAAAGTATGAATACACACACACACACACACACACACACACACACACACACACACACACACACACACACACACACACACAATGTACTCTGCTTCCTAGTAAGCACCCCAGGTATGGTATATGAAAAGTATTAATGGTAAAAAATGTAAAAACATTTTTCTTCAAAATTTTAACTATATGATATTTTCTCTATTTATTAACTCTCTAATCTTAATTGCTGAAATCAGTAGTTAGAGGAATATAAATTCAACAAAATTCCTGAAAAGCTGCTAACAAAACTGAGAGCTCATTTTTGACCTTGAACACTTATAGAGAGCAAGCATAATTTAAGATTTAGGGCCTAGTGTTCAGATTTAGGACTGTGCTAATTATTTTTGTATTGCACACACTGCAAAGAGTGACGTCTTTCAGATTAGTTGTTCTATTATACATATTAGTCTCAATTTACACGTCTATGACATGAACTGTGCATCTCAAGTCAGTATTTCTGCAGCATCTCTGTTTAACCGTGGCTTTAATGTTCGCCATCTGTTGATATATATTTTATCCTGATGAAGCTTCTTTTTTCATCTGTATGTAAAGAAACAAATATTGTTTTATTCAAATACATTTTTGAAAAAACGTGGAAAAATATGACTCCTGAAAATAAGCTCTAGTGCATCAACATAGAGATTTATCAGTAAACGACTTATATATTATTATATAACTATTATATAATATATTATATATTATCGTATAACTATGATAACACACAGATTTGGGGCAAAAAAATGAATGTCATGAATTCATGCTCAGTACGTACACCAATATGACTGACGATGGCATTCTTACTGTCTGTCTTCAATGGGTGTTGAGCAGCAGCCTCACCTCCATCTTCAGGTCTGAGGTCACATACTCACGATGACACGATGCTCCAAAAGTCCATCACTGAGATTTGAGGAAGACTCAGGCTCAGATCCAGGCCTGAGAGAGAGAGAGAGAGAGAGAGAGAGAGAGAGAGAGAGAGAGAGAGAGAGAGAGAGAGAGAGAGAGAGCGACGGACAGACATACATAGATCAGGAAGAAATAGGACAAGACAGAGTGAGAGAAATAGAGAGTGATAGGAAAAAGAGATAGAAAGAAACAATAAGTATGAGAGAGGGAGGGAGAGAGAGAAAATATGAAGAGAGAGAGATAGACACATTGAGCATGAGGCAAACAAACAGATTGTTCAGGAAGAAATAAGACGAGGGAAATGGAAAGTGATAAGAAAAAGAAAGCGTTAGACAAGAGAGAAAGAGCGAGTAAGAGTGACAGAGAAAGATAGAGAGTGAGAGAGAGCCATAGGGAATATAGAGGAATGGAAAAAGAAAAGACAGAGAGAGAAAATAAGAGAACAATAACAATATGAGAAAGCACACGAGACAGAGAGTGAGTGAGAGAGAGAGAGAGAGAGATGATAGATAGATAGATTAGATAGAGAGAGATATAAAAGGAAAGAGATAGAAAAAAACGGGGTGGGGTGAGTGAGGAGGATGGGTTAGAGAGAGATAGAGAGAAAAAAACACAGATAGAGTAGAGATAGATATCTAGATAGAGAGCCAGAGAGAGAGAGAGACGTGAACCTTATGCAATGTTGAGTTTTAGCATGTTTAATCACCTTATGCAACTGCGACTGAACATCCCACTGACCCTCTTGAAAATCTTATGAAGGTCCTACAATTTCATATTGCAGCATTTTCATAAAAGAAGCTAAATAAGCAGTTTCATTCATACGCTGTGGTCCTAGCTCCAGACACCTGAGACAGCGACAACAAAGAAAACCCAAAGGTTGTATTTTTAAAACGCAAAACATTACACTTTTTTTCTGGACTTGACACACGCACGTGCACATTTACTCCGTTCAGCATTTTTCAACACGAGGTGAAAACGTCGACTGACCGAGGTGGTCAAAAATGTGTCGCGAAGTCGTGGATCAATTAATCACTGACCAATCATCTACATACTCATCGATCTATATAAAGCAGCTATAAAGTTATAATAATAAAAATTCATCGATCCTTCGATCTTTATTTTTTATAGAACAGGCTGATTGGCGTTTGCTGTCAAAATAAAAGTGTAGGTGTGTGTTTCCGTGCCATAAAATTATAGTTCTGCAGAAAAATCGTATGCACATAATTACGGCGTGTATAACTCAGTACATATTTAGTATTCAGTGGTATAGAGGCGTATTATATTAAACCTAAATAAGCCATAACGTGAAATTTAGAATGTGAAATTAATTAGGAAACAGATTCATTGATGAGGATATGCTAACAGTAAGTGTGAGAGCCAAAGGAAAGGCCATTAGAGAAACTTTCATCTAATCATCGATCCATATACTGTACATTAGTCTTAATATTATGGTTTGGTTTATGTTAGATAAATAAATAATATCTTCTGCATCTTATACTACTATACCACTACATTAGCATAACCAAACCATGGGAAAAAAAACCATACATATACTACAATACAATATTAATTATAATAATACACTATGAGACTAGATTACCGTAACATATTCCAAACAGTGGAAAATTATATTTTACCTATAGCACATAGTATGTGATATAATAATATACTACAGTACTAATAGCCATTGCATACCCTGTTTATATAAAGCAATACAGTGATAAAGAACTATATATATATATATATAAATATAAAGTGTATATATATATACACTACAATATAGTATATTACAAAATAATACACTATACTACTACCATAACATATTGCAAATCTAATGTATGGGAAAAAATACCACAAATAACACAAGATAGTATTACATTTAATAATATACTATACATTACCAAAACATAAACGGTGGAAAGTAATACAGTAATATTCTATACTGTACATATCACACAAAATCATAATATACTATACTAGTCCCACAACATATTCCATGGAATTTAGAAAAGTATACTTATATTACATTATATAAATTAAAAACAGTATTAAATATTAAAGCAAAATTTAATACGTAGAATTTCGTAACATAATCCAAACGGTGGAAAATAATTCTATACATTTATCACAAGGTATGTGATATAATAATATACTATAGTACTACATTACAAAACACTACAATAATACACTACTACATTACCATAAGATATTCCAAAACATCCAGGAAACAATTATGGATATTTTTCTCGAAATGTTCAATGTTTACTGTTAAAAAGCAGTGACTGAGCCACCAACAACCAAAAAGACTTTCTGCTTTACCAATCATGACTGAACCTGTCTGTAAACTATACACACTAAAAATAAACATAATATTTTATTCTATCAACAGTCTTTACAGCAAATGTCTTTCTTGGACGCTTCGCCCCAAACATATTTCTACAGTCGAAGCGAAATTTGTAATTCTTTCATAGTCTATTTAAATTCACCTCGCTGGTGACATTTTCCCCTGAAAAGTCATGAAAAACTCGAAGATGCGACACTGCGTGATGAACCGTCTCCATTCAGTGAAAGCGAGAGACAGAAAAAAAAAAACCGAACAACCTCCACCCACCTAAACATCCGTGTGTAGTAACACACATTCACACAGCACAGGAAGGAAACAGGTTCACACACACACACACACACACACACACACACACACACAAACCTGCCCTGGAGCGAAGGCCTTCAGACTCAACTAACAAGAGAATGAAGATGTTCTCACCTCCACCTACAACATCAGCAGACCAGCCTTTACTTTCCTGAGGAAACAACACTCGTGCGGTCATTCGTTACGCTTCCCTGTTCTCGCACCGATGATCAAAGTTTCCAACGCAAGGTTTAACACACAAAGAGTATTTACGAGATGTCAACCGCCACGCAGTAGCAGAAACACAGGCCATCGCTCATAATCCAGACGCGAAATAAACGTGTGAACGAGGGTGAACGTTTATACGTGTTCTCAGATTTCTGATCTATCTTGGCTTCCTGTGGTCGAATATTTTGGCTGAATAAATACAGTACATTTTGATTAAAAATGCCCCAATGCTAATAAAGGCTAAAACCTTCATTCTTTGAGAAAAGTTCATTTCTTCTTTAACGATCAAATACACCTTCAAGTAAAACCATATTAGAGAGTAAAAGCATATTAGAGAGCATAATAGATGATTTTTCAAAAATATTTTACATTTGCACCCAAGGATATTACAACATTTTAATAAAACTTAGATCATGTAGATGCAATTAAAATATATTGTTAATTAGACAGTGTAGATGCAATTGTTATGTTTATGTAGTTTAAAGCATTACAATATTTACAAATATCTTACGTGTCAAAATCACGTGCTTTGTGCTTTATGTTCATTTTATGCTGTGAACAACTTCACATTTTTTATCGTGATTATTTGCTTGGGTAATTGTGCTTAATCACACTGTTAGTAACACCATAATTCATTTATCCGAGTGCTGCTTTGCTTGACAACCACATTAAACACTTATTCAGCTAACACAACTAACACGCCAATTTCTCAAAGCACGCAACAGCTTTAACCTGTTTGAGACCCGAGTTTGAGGACGGATCGGGTTGGACTTGCATGTTCCTCTAAAGGCTTGCTTAAAATTTTACAATTTTCCAAGTCTGGAAAATTGGTCTTGTGGGAGTGAGAGTGTGACTGTGTGAGTCTGTGTGTCCAGCTCTGTGATTGGTTGGTCACCAATTGATGGTATGTATTCAAATACATTTTACATCCTGCTCCCTGTGACCCAGAGATGGTAAAAAAAACTGTTTTGGAAAATATTGGAAAAGCCAAACACATCAGAATTTGATGACAAGATCCACATGATGTTGGACCTAAAAGTAGAGAAAGTTGTACAATGGGTCTTTGTTTTTGAAATTTAGAATATTTAAATAGATTGAATCATCAAATTTGAGGAAATAAAAAGCATCGGAGGATTAAACATGACAAATGTTTGTTGTGTGGGAAAGTGCTGGTCTGTTCTCTTGTTCCTTTGCTAACATTGGGTACAGCAATTCAACAAATTGGTAAAAATGCTAATCTACGAGACATTTAGTCATATATTTTGTCATATATTTCTTACAATGCCAGCACACTAGTCTACAAAAAAGATGAACTATATAGAAATAGCTATAATTCCTTACAAAATTCAGAAACACCTTTCAATTCACTGGTGGCACTGTCATCGCAAATAATTGGTTGATACTCTTGACTGACAGATGCAACAATCAATGAAAACACACTTCCCGAGATGAGAAATTTCTGAATTTTTGGTATATAGAGTTTGATATGTCTAACAAAAAAAGTGAATTAATCGGCATAATATTACCAGCTGTAGGGGTGGAAGTTTTTGAAAATAATTAGTATTTCGTAGCCAATGAAATGCAGTATAGACGACTAGATGTCTTGTGTGCACATACATTGAGGTGAGTGTCTAAGCCACCAGAGGCCTTAATTAATTTGTGCTCTGCATTTAACTACACAGTAAACTTACACACACAAACCCGGAGCAGTGGGCAGCTTTAATCAGTGGAGTCGGGGGGCATGTGGAGGGCAGTGTCTTGCTCAAGGACAATCAGTTGTAGAACTAACCACACTGGGATTTGTTCCAGTTCAAATCCCGACCAAGTTCAAGTTCAAGTTCTGAGCGTTTGTAAGGCGCTTTTTACAGTTTTAACTCTCACCACTGGACCACAACTGCTCAACAATGCCACACATTGTGTTACTATTTACCCGTTTATTCCATGTACTATTTATTCCATGTATATTCCTGACATGGAAATAAAAATCCTTTTTGTTCAATTGTTCCACAAGTTCATTACGGGTTAAAAAAACATCCTTGGAAAATCCCCAGCTTGAATTTACAAATTGCTGCATTACAAATCCCCAAAAAGACTCGGCTGCAGGTTTGGCTTCCCCCAAGAAATTCTGGGACACAATCCCAGCAACGTAAAGAGGACTGGGGATGTGGCCTGCAGTGCTCATTCATCCATGGATGCTTTAACAAGGCCACACAAGCTTTTTAAAACAGGCGACAAGAGGCTTGCTACAACTCACGCAATCAAAAAACAGATTGGGCACTTAAAAAAAAGGTACATTTTTAAAGTGTTGTCCGTAGAATGAAACCTTTTTTGCTGTAAGTGACAAGAGATTCAGTTATCACGTACAGTTAGTACACACAGGAAGAAGTCCTACTCAAAAAAGATATGGAATAAAAATAAAACTTAAAACAAACTACTGAGATAAGAAGCTTCCATTGCGTCATAGCACAAGCGTAGTACGCTTTCGTTTTCACGCTGGATAAGAATCTACACAAGCAAGTCTTTACAACCCGGTTCTGGGTGACTGACACATTTCCAATGAGGGTGTTTCAAAACTTTTGTCCTTGAAGTTCATGCAAACTTGACTAGTTTTTTCTTATATGTATTCACAAAATGACAGATAAGAGGGGAAAAAAACAATTATTAATTGACTAAAGAGCATACTGTTCACAAAATTACAGTATGAAAAAACTCAATTTTTTCACAATGAACTTCAACTGTACAAAATAGCTTTCTACCACAAATGGTTATGAAGGTATTATTATTATTTATGCATTTTTATTATGTTATGTACTGTGTTCAGTGTAGGTTATTTAAGATGTGTGCAGGGTTATTTGTCTATGTTCATGCATGTTTAACTACCTTTTTAGTTGTAACTGTGAAAAGCGCCTTACAAATGCACTGAACTTGAACTTATTTATTTTCTTTCTGCTGTTGTGAAATGAAATTTCCCTACTGTGGGACAAATAAGGGCATTTTCATTCATTCATTGATTCATTCAATCATTCAATCAATCATTCATTCAGTTGCTTGTTTTGCTTATTCACAGCATAAGTTTTGATTATTAAATTTTTATTCTTATAGCTTTACGATTTAAATCCCAAGAACAACATTACAATGTTATTACATGAATATGATTTTCACCTTTTTTTTCTGCCATGGGAAACCTAAATGAAGATACGCTCAGATGTGAACCGAGTCTGTCTCTGCGGACCCCCGGGCAAGCAAGAGAGATCTGGGTGGTACGGTGTGTGTTATGCTGACTAACATCAGCTGACACCCAGGTGCAACACACACACACACAATTCCAGCTTTGTTCCCAGAAAACTATACCATAAGCATTTTATTCCAGAAGTGATAGTCAAACACGCTACTGTAATGAATTCTCCGTGGGGAAAAAAACTGGGCATAAAGCGAACACAAACACTTTAGGTGCTGTGCAGGAGTACAGTGTGTGTTCTGTGTGACAGGAAGTGATGTCCTGCGCTCGGTGGTGGCCAGGCACAGCAGATGGAA
Organism: Paedocypris micromegethes; assembly: GCA_028031935.1. Lineage (NCBI taxonomy): Eukaryota > Metazoa > Chordata > Actinopteri > Cypriniformes > Paedocypris > Paedocypris micromegethes. The sequence goes on along the minus strand of CM051501.1, from coordinate 27,643,244 downwards.
CATCTCCACCTCTCTGCTGAGCTCAGATCACTGCCAAACATTTTTCATTGGACTCCATGGAGCAAATACAGGTGATGACATAATTGTTAATGCCGCCCGGGTTTCTGGCATTTGTGAACATGTGCAGCAATTTCAGGTGTGAAAAGGTCTGGAGACTTTAATTTCTTTTCTATGATGTTCTTTTAATGTCTCGCTTTCTTTATAATGTCTCTTTATAACTTTCTAATGTCTCGGAAAAAGTCTCAAATTATGCAAGAAGAATAGTAGTCAATCAAACTACAAAATGAAAAAAACATATACTGTATAGTGTATATATATATATATATATATATATATATATACACACACACACACACACACACACACACACACACACACACACACACACATACACACAGACACACATGTATAGTTATGCTGTATACAGTATATGCATAATTTCTCTCCCTCCAATCAGGACCAATCAGAAGAGAGACGACAATCCAGAACGATTTATCCTCCAGACTCTGTAAAAATGAAATGTCTGGTCCTCCCTAGGTGTCATTTTCTCTCATCCACCATCAGAGGGTTTTATTTCCTAGCCACTGCTGCCTTTCTGCTTGCCCACTGGCCAAAGCAACAGTCAGTGCCATAGTCGCTGGTACATTATTTAGTGTTTGTTTTATTTTGCACAGCAGTGTTTGTCCTTTTTAAAGTTCACATGTTTTATAAAGAGCAATATGAAATGCTGCTTCTTTGAGACTTGATAAATTCTGTGCATATATGTTGTAGACAAAAAACAAAATGTAGATAGATAAAAAAAAAGAAACGTCGGTTCAGTGATATTAACTGACAGACATAAACACACACACACACACACACACACACACACACACACACACACACGAACTGTTTATGATGAAGCAAGACGTTTAAATGTCAAGTCATGTGACATTAGTAGCCGTGTTGCTTCTGTGACTGGGTTTGTCGTGCAATTTCATTCTCAGGAACAGATTTTTCACTGAGTCAAAGCTTCACAGACGCTGGATTATTCACACTTGGTTTACACACATGTCGCTGGTTTAGCACCTCGCAGCGTGTGCCATTACAGAATACGTAGGTGATTATGCTTCTAGACTAAAACCAGAGGGTCACTGTGTTGGTGGAAAAGCAAAATACAAACTGATTATTCAGCTTTAAAGAAAAAATGTAAAAAACAAATGGGAGTATTACATCACTATATTACTATGCATTACTGTATATAGTTCATATGCGTCTTGTATATCAGTGTGTGTCTCTATGTATATCAGTTCTATGCATCTTGTATTGGACACTTTAAGACTGTAATTATCGTTTAATTAATGTTCAATGAGACAAATCATACGTTAATAAAAACAAAAGCATTTTATAACACGCATGTAACTGTAAAGAGGGTCTAACGTATGGGCGGTGAGAAAGTGTCACATCTGGTTCCTTCCTGAGGTTCACGCAACATGACTGATGAGGTAAGAGGCTTATTCAGAACACCTTGTCTGCCCAGATACATTATGATAATGTGTTTAGGCATGAAAATAATGCCACTAAACGCCACGCAAAATACCAAATGCCACAGTGTCACGACTGAGTTATTACAGTAGTATTAACCTGTACTTACAGCACAAACGGCTCATAAAAACAAAGAGCCTATAAGTTCATCTTTGTTTTTTAGTCTTCATTACTAGTTCTAAAACTTTGTGTGTGTGTGTGTGTACATATACAGTACATAAACAGACACACACGCACACTTTTTCAGTCTATAAGGTGCTGTTATAGTCTGAAAAAAGAAAGATTTTAAGAGAGCCTTATAATGCCAAATGATATTTATTCACCCAAAACACACATACACACAAGCATCTTGAAAAACAGATTTTGGAGGGTTTTTTAAAGTTAAAATGATAACACAGTCTGGAAATGGAAAAAGGGTAATATTTCCTGCCATCATTTTTGTAACTTCTGCATAAAAAATATTCATGTTTATATTATGTATATATTATATACACATGTACATACAGTACTGTAAATAAATATATTTTTGTTCCTTTTTTATTATAGCACAATTGAGATGTGTAGGCTCCATATGAGTTCCAGAGTCTGAAATTCTTATTACTCTGTCTCAGACCTTAATCATCTAGTCACATGATCACGTCTGATGAAGCTTCATTAGTAAATGTCAATGTCCAAGCTCTTCAGATTTACTTTGACTCATTTAATACAGTTGCAAACAGCGAGACTGTAATACTAATTTCCGAGTAAAAGTTAAAGAGATACAGTTACACTAGACATTAACAAGGAACTGCTTCCTGTGGGAGAGCATCAGATTCATCAGTGAATTTCAATGCAGGGAATAAAAAGCTCTGACTATTCAGCCTCTGAATCAATCACTCACTTCCCATCTCCCTGACAATGCTAAGCTTGTTTGTGTTTTATGGATGCTAATGGCTGGACGGAAGTATGGGAGAATACGTACTGGATCTGCTAAAGACTCACACCCATTATCTCCAGAAAACCAGTGTTTGGCCACAATTCAAGCTGTACAAGGACTCCATGTCCAAAGAAACAAAACCCGTGTACCAACCAGTACCTCAGTCAGGCCTTGTTTGGTTTCAAGACATCAATATTTTGGACTTGAATAGAAGGAAAATACAGGAAACTCAATGGACATAATTGAACTTAAATGGTTGATTTAATAAAAAATTATGAACTCCTTGTGCTATTGAAAAATCTATGAAATTGTTGACTAACCGCTTTTTTTTAAAAGCTGAAAAAAAATCACTTGGCCTCATTTACAATGTCTTGAAATAACCACATTTATCTTGAAATGTCACCCAAAATATTCATCATCAATGTAAAAAGAAAACATTCTCTAAAAAACAAACATATTGGTATATATTTCAATTTTTTCCAACTCTTTTTACATACATAAAGCAACCAAACATCACTTAAATACTTTTTAAGATTGTACAAGTATGTTTTTGTGTTTACTAAATAAATGAAAGAAAAAACTATAATTTTAATAGTTGCAGAAGTGTTACTTTTTTTTAGTAGTACGGAGTTTGTTATTGTCTTGTTGTTTCTTCTGTGTCTTATTCTTGATGTCGTCAAGGTCAAATCATTTTAGAGCGTTTGAAATGATAGAGGTTAAGTGTTAAGAGTAAAAAACTTTCTTTGTTGGTCACTAATGCCTCAATTTGCCAGATGCCCCGTGACGAATGTCTGGAAACGTGGGTAACAGGTCGGGCCCGTCTGGGCGTGCGAGCTGCGGTGGCCTGCTGAAGTCATCTTCTTCCTTCTACGTGACGGACATCTACACCAACCTGACAGCGAGTGATTTATGCGCCACCTGTTCACACAGTAATGAAGTAAAATTCCTGTAATGACTGAAATATTGCATTAAATGGCACTTTTTTATTCAAACTTTTTATCTCAACCATAATTCTCAAGAAAATCTACTTTTAAATTCTTTTAAAATTTTCGAAAATAGTTTGTAACGCGGGACACAATTTTCTACTGCAAAATGCATTTTATGTACTGCAAGATGTGTTTTTGCGAGTTATCACTTTTTTGTAGTTTTGTACACTTTGTAAATTTTGTTAGCAAAGGCATTAGAAAGTCCAGGTACCACTGTAAATAAAACACGTACATTTTGTTTGAAGCGTGTGTGACTGACACATTTCGAATGTTATTTTGTTTGATTTGATGATAACAAACTAACAACTAATTAAAACCACAATTTTAGTATTTCCAAAAATTATGATATTACTTCAGATAAATAAAAAAAGGATTTCTAGAAACACACACATGCATTTTTTGAGCATTTATAAATTACGTAACTTATCAAACACAGTTGATAAGTCTTGCATTATCTACGCATTTTAATTAGAAGTGCCTAGCACTGACCTGAGAGCTCAGAAGCAATTAACTCCTAAAGTTCCCGGTTTGGTTATTATAATTAAGAGGTCAGATGATTTTTACAGAATAGTGATTTATTTTTATTCAATCCTATATCGAGCGCATAAGGTTCCTCCTTAGTTCTCAGCTGTGGAACTTTTCACAGCAGTATTTCAAAGTCCCCAAAATGTATGAAGAAGAAGAAGACCAAAGTTCACAAAGGCCATCATTTAAACTCAGAATCAAATGACCAAACACTTCTGGCCGGCCATTTGGACGTGCGTTTTGCTAATGGCAGCCAAAGGTCTAGGAGCACATCAGCATTCTCTCCACATCTTCAGTCTGGAGCTCTTCCACTGATTAGCAAAACAACGGCTTTGAACGCAGCGGTAAGACTTGTCTAGAACCCGGCCTCTTTCTTTCTCTCATTGTGTGTCTGTCGTGTTCCTGTCCTACTTTTCATCCATCTGAACAAGCACACAGCTACAGAGCTCGACAACATCACTTGACCCAAATTGAGACGGGTCTATCAGGAGGAACACGCTAATATAATTCCAAAAGGCGGAAAAAAAAGTCGTTCCCCTGACGTATTTTATGACACCTAGAATGAGGGTCAATTTCCCAGCTGAATGTCTCACGGCGAGAGTTCTCCAGGAAATGAGCAAATGCAATTTCGTAATAGCGTTACAATAATAGGCTGGTGCCGATTTTTGATTGGTTACAAATTACAAACACGTCTCCCTAGGCAACCCAACAGGACAAGAACGGTAACGCGGCTTTCGTTCATCGGTCCTTTGACAAGTGATACCAAGTGACTAGTTAAAACAAAAAGCCTGACCGAAGCTTTCAAGCCGAGTTGAAGAGCAGAAAGGCATCGGTTGTAATCAAACCAGCCTTGTTCAGTTCCACGAAGCGCTCTTCACCGAACCCGGGAATTCTGCGAACTCAACAATTGCGGGCTAGCATTGTTCCGGCAGCTAAAGCAAATAACCTCCTGGCATTTAATTCCGAGAGGTCGAGCGATCCCACTGACCAGCTTGCTTCTCTACCGGTTTTTTAATTTATATTTTATTTACATTTAGAAGATGCTTTTCATCCAAAGCCAGCTACGCTACACTTAATCCATGACTTTTGTAATCTCAAACACAACTGAGCTAACAGCAATGTGATTCCTTTGACTTTTACAAGGTTCATTATATTCGAAATATTGCACAAACTCTGCATTTCCTGAATAATTAGTTTATTAAATAGTGTGTGAATTTTGTCAATTAGGCCACTAGGGACCGTATTGTGCTCTGCATTTAGTCATCCGGAGAAGTTACACACACAAACCCAGAGCAGTGGGCAGCCTTAAGCCGCCCACTATTATTTAAGATGATAAATTACAATACCAAAAAACCTCTAATAGAAAGCCACCATGATGGAAGGGAAAAAAGGGACTAGTTTGGAATTACGTTTAATTTTATATTTCATATGAAACATTTAATTAAAATGAAAATCATGTTGTATGCAACTTATTACAGAATAAATAATTGTCGAAAATTTAAACAGTTTGTTGTAAATTGCCACTTTGGACAGCACAAGGGGCATTAATAAACTTATTTGCTATTTAGTGCACAATATTAAAATCAACTAACAACATGTTTCTCTCTCTTGCAAGAGTTTGCTGCAGCGTGAGTTGTGTTGGCTTAGAAACGAACTCTCTGTACTCATTGTGGTATTGGGATTTTAGGTGCTTGATTAAATTACTTTTGTTAAACGCGCTACATTCTGAGCTTCAACAATTTCGTTGAGCATAACTTGCGGTCCGCCGTTTTGTCGTCTTCATTCACCTGGTCTCGAGCAGCACTCTCGCTCGCCTGTCATTAACGATTAATACGCCACTCAAACATAGACATTTCTCACTTACGGTGTCGGCGGACATTTAACAAATACGAGAAACATTAGAAAATGTGGTATCGAGGTCGATACTAAATATGGTGCATCCCTAGTAATTATTTCTATCAAAAATTAACAATCAATATTTCATCAGTTTATTTTGTCATTTTCAGTAAAGTTACAATGTCCAAAAAACTAGTTTGAGGCTCAGTCAAGGACTTTCTGGGAAATAACTGACTGATTTGTGTTTACTTGGGTTTCTTCCAGGTCTCCGGCTTACTCCCACAGCTTCCATAGTGATAGGTTTTCGACTTTAAAAGACCATTGAGGGGGATTTATAAGCTTGACTTGGTTAATTCGCTCTTACTGAATGAAACACGTCAACTTGTTTCTTGTCGAGACACTGCAATTAGAAAATAAAAGCTCAGCGGGACTTTTGGTGGCAGAGTCATGTTGGTTGTGTTTGTTTAGTCTCCCGTCGATTCGAGTCAGGCTAGTTATTTTCCAGAGCCCATCCTACAAGGCGAGACCACTCTACACAATACCAAAGTCACTGCTGGACGATTGTGCCAACAGAATCTTGATTTAATTCTCACTGCTTCACGCGTGTCTTTGTTTGGCTCTTTTCCAAATTTGATTGACATTGACAAATACAATCAGTTCTTCTTCTTTTAAATTCCGATTTAAACTCCCGAATCGTCAACCTTCTCTTTCCAACTTTTTATTGTCTTGAACTGTCAAGAGATGCTTATGGTCTCATCCGATATTTTTCCTTTTTAATTCACGTCCTACTTTTGCCTAGTGAAGCACGGATTTTTATACAAAATGACGTGACATGGCCTAGTTAGTTCCAGTGCAAGTAATAAGGAAAAGTTTCCTGTTCATATTTATGAATTCATATACAAGTGTAAAACAAAGTAAGGCAACATTTGTAACTTTTAGCGAGACAGATGCTTCACACAAATGCCAAACTATGAATCTTTCTGAGTCACGAAAAGCAAAACCAGCCTCTTAAAGTCGGAAACAATTAGGGAATTGAATAGTTCAGTGATTTATTATTTATCGGTAGTTGAATTTATACCAAATACCATGCTGGTATAACAAGTACCATGCCGCTACATGCACATCACATTGTTGGCAAATAGTATTGCTAATAGTGAGACTTAAAAACAGTCTCACATTTTGAGACAGATAGATGGACAGACAAACAGAAAAGAGAGAGAAAAGAAAAAATATTAAGATATATACAGTATATATAAATACATACAGTATATATACACATACATACATAGATACAGACAGACAGACAGACAGATAGATAGATCTGTGATGCTGTAAATGTATAGCATCCTACACTCTGAGTCACACAAAACCACCTACTATCGCTTATCACACATTTGCAATTTATTTAAAAAAACATGGCGTGTGCATATTGCTTTTAATCATCACTGTTTTGACCTGCATCCTTATTCTCCCTGTAATATTTTTTGCACCTGACCTGATGTAGCATCGGACCTTGTTGTCAGGTTCTCCATCTGACAGTTTCCATCCCTGGTTCAGTCTCTGAGCTGTCAGTTGGATTCTGAGTCTCTTGCCTGATGGACCTCATGCGGAGGTGAGGAAGGTCTTTAAGGACACCACAACTCAGTTAGAAAGAAATGATTCATTTATGAAGAGAGGCTTTTTTAAAATATCTTCTGGAAATTGCTTAATTAAAGAGTAAAAAGCCTCAAACATTGGGTTTTCATTTACCTGACAAAATCTACACTTCCAACATTAGGTCCGAAAAACAAACCAAAAACACTGTACGTACACCCACTCACACTGCAGTTTGCTTGTTAAAAATGTAACTTGAAGTTTTATTCAGATAATCTTGACTCCAAAATAGTGAAATAAAACATAAAATGAAATACAGCTTGGCATACTGTATCATCTGGGCAAATCCCCACAGGCTTGAAAAACTCACAAAACTATAGCTATTTAGCTGCTGTGAAATATGAGTTTTAAATTTTACAAATTATAATATAGATATTATATTAACTAAATATATACAACTACAAACATTGTATACACTGACAACAGTGCATATGTACATGTGCTAAAAACTCTGTATACTAAAATGCATGTACTATACTAATAATAACTACTGTAAAATAACACTAATGAGTATTATTTCTACAATTTTTAAATTTTCGTACAGATTGAACAGACCATTGACTTTTTACTGTGCCAGATGACTTTTATTCGCTTTGGTAACTTTTGTTGCTTCAATTTAAGAAATGTAAATTCCTCATTACATATAATCATTTTCTACAATAATCATAATCAACTGATATTACAGATAATAAACTATGCTAGTTTGTCACAAGGTTCTCACTCAATCTATAGAAATGTGTATATATATATATATATATATATATATATATATATATATATATATATAGTCCACTTACAAAATGGTTTCAAAATTACTTAAAAAGTGCTTTAAAACACAGAAGGAAAAAAATAACAGTGGTGATCTAACTAGAATGTCTAAAACAAACCTGTGTTCTTTGCTCTATGCACTTTTGAAATACTTTTGAAACAATGACTTTGGTATTTGGGGCAAATAATTGTGTCATTAACTTTTTATACAAACATATGCCTATAATATATACCTATATACTTAGGTATAGGCATATATTACAAACCGCCGCCTCAAACACACACACACACACACACACAC
>CM051501.1:27628227-27634719 GCA_028031935.1 Paedocypris micromegethes | reverse complement strand
CACACACACGTGAAATCAGTCAAATGTTCATGAAAAAAAATACAAAAAAAAGAAGTAGAACCATGGGTAACAAGGACCCAAGTTTCGGCGCCTAGGGTAAAAATAGAGTTTCTGAATGAAGCTTGTCCTCCAATATTTCGGCTTTATTTGCATTCACATTACAGACAGGAGAATCCGAGTAACTAAATGGTGTGTGTGAGAGTCTGTCTGTGTTTTCTGTCTAGTAAAGGGGTTTCCAGAATTGCCTCCAGCCCCTCGGAACCCAGAAATGGAAGAAGCAGAGTAGAAATGAACAGATGGAAACAACTCTTCTTGTCCTGATTCCTCTCCACTTCCATTACCCCTGTCTCTTCCCTTCTCCAGACTGACTGTCCTGCTCTCTGAGTGACCTCTTCCTGTCCCTTAACATTGCTTTTCCACCTGTGGAGCCATGGTGGCTGTGGTTAACACTACAAAGCAGTGATTGAGCGCTGATTGATACGGACCACTTGACTCATTTCATCTCAAGGAGGAAAATGAAACGCTTCCATAAAACAAGCCGCTTGGTCCTTTGATGGGACAATGCTCATTTTGTAAGCACGTTTTCATTACATACTATTACATTAAATACTATTTTTATTTAAGTTTAAATATTTGACATTATTCTAGACTAAAATCATTTAAAATGGTCAATTTTCAAATAGGGTATTACAAAAATGAATTACGCATCTTAAGTTGAGAGCACATTTGTTTTCTTTGATTATAATGTGCTATCATTTTTTTTACGTTTTATATACAATGATACTTTTGTAGACAATTTTCTGAGAAAAGTGGCACAACATATAGCAAAATGTGTCTTTAAATGCCCAATTAAATTTTGCTTAAATCACAAAATCACACAGTTTATTAAATATTGTTTGATACAAATCATTACATAATGGCAATGACGATTGAGTGAATGTGAGTAACTTGTCAAAAATTATGAATTAATAAAAGCTTGGCATCATTTTTAAAGTCAGTATAGTTGTGTAGCAACCGTTTACTTAAGTTGGGAGGGGATTTATGTTATTTCTAATATTTTAAACATCAATATTTTACAATATCTTTTACAATATTTTACTAAGTTAAAAAAATAGAAAGTTCTCGTCTGAATATTTTAATATAAAAGTGGTAGTGGAGGATAAATTAAAATTAATTAAAGATTAAGATTGTAACTTTCATTCAATCTTTCAATGTGTGGCATCAAAGAATTGGTTGGTCATGCTACATTGTTACAATATATTATTTAATTTTGTATCCCTAACATTTTAAAATACTGTAAAAAACATTTTAAAATACAGTAATGTGTGTAAAATAATAAAGCGCATTGCAACATTCATTTTACTTACATTTATAAACCAAAACACAATGCTTTTCCAAAAAAGATCATGATAAGATAAATTCAGAAGTATTCCCCAACTCAATAGTCTATATATATTCTATATAATCTCAACAAACCCAACAAAAGACAACAACTCACCTCAAGTAATTGTAACAGCACAACAACAAAACTACATTACAGACCAACGTAATTGGTTAAAATGAGCATTAAAAGTATTCTTTAAACAAAACAGCATTTGACATTGGTCAAGACAAGCTGCCTTTCTATAGATTGATCGTGCTCATCCATCCCAATCAGCTTGACTGTTACGAGGTTGCTTGTGACATGAAAAGATCTCCATGTAGAAAACTATCAGGTGCCAAGCATTGTCCCCTGGTGCCCCGTCACACACAGGCCCTCGCTGCTGAATGGGCCTGGGGTTTCCGCTTTGGTGCCTTGCTCTGATTGTTCCATCTGTCTTCAAAGCATTTTCCATTCTCTTTCATGGAAAAAAGGTTGGAGGCTGACATACTGGGTAAATAGGGGCTGACTGGTCCCATTGAAAACATTTGGAACAATCCAGTCAAGGTCAAGTATTTTCTTTTACATCACTTACTACACAAAAACATCAGATTACATAATATTACATACAGGCATGTTTTGGGTTGGAAAAAATAGCAATGTGATTACCGTGATCACACACACACACACACACACACACACACACACACACACACACACACACACACACACACACACACATCCACCAACTGAACAAATACAAGACTTATAATATTAAGTAATTATTGTTTTGTCGTTGTTTATATATGAAAAATGAGGAATGTCTGTATTAAAGGATAATTACAAAACCAGTCTCTTTCTGCCTGTAATAAACATTCCAAACAAGACAATAAGTGTAAAAATGAGAAAAGACTAAAAAAAGTTCATATTTAGGGTAAAAAGGATAGCCGGCACCGCACTAAACAGTCAATGCCATAAAATCTGACCGACACAACTGAAACTAAACAATTTTGAAAAGGCTGGAGATTAATGTTCATAAAAACATACCAGACCATTTTAATTTGTTGCTTTTGATATAATTTTTCACTGCCCCTTAATGTGCACTTTAGTGTATTATTGATATTCCTTAATTGTTTGCACCAAACTTAAATGTAAGTTTTTATTGACTATTTAATTTTCTGCTCATATGAAAGACCTCTTTTATTCCATATAAGATAAAAAGGAAAAGATGATATAAGATAAAAAGAAAAATGCCTTAAAACAGCTAAAACATGAATCACCAGGAACCAAATCTACAACCTTAATGTTGCTATAACACCAGCTCTGCTGACTGATCACAAAACCCCCAATAAACAAGTCTAAAATAATTTAAAATCTTTCAGTGTTGAACAAAGCCATCATTACCAATCAAATGCATTTGAATAAAAACTATACAACTTTGTTATGCATAATAATCTACCAAAGGTTGCAGAGTTGAGAACTGTAAATAATGACACTTCCTTTATGGGAAAAGATTTGAACAATATTCTGATGTATTACCAATATGTCTAATAATATTGATGTATTCTTTGAGAACAGAAATCAAATTTAGACAACAAAAATCAAATCAAAACAACAGTCCAGGGCCTAAGCCGCACTAACTGGCTGACCAATCAGATGTTTACAGGTTTCTACAGAACACATCACATGTAAAGTATAGGCTATATAATAAAGTACACATTTGTTGAACGTGCAAAAAGGCCCGTTAACTCTGACCGTTATCTGAAATTCACACATACGAGGAAACAGAGCGATCGCACCTATCATCGTTTTGCACTAGCATCAAAACAAAACAATCGACCGTAGCATATTCTTGATCTATTTGCAATTGTTTTTCCTTTTCTGTCTTGTTACGCAACAGTCCCCGTTAGCCCAGACAGAAATAAAGGCAAATAGTGAGGCTTCAGACAAAGAAAATCCCAATCATTTCGCAATGCATTTGATGATGCGTATTAAAGACGCCCTTACCTCACTCCCAGCTAATAACCGGCCGATTACAATACAACGTCGTTCCAACGGGGTTTATTTGGAAATATGAATGAATAAAATCATGTCTGAACGATGCGTCTTAAAGCTGCCCGGGCACGTAGAAAAGCCAGGTGCACCTGCCCCGCATCTTATCGCCTCTTATGACACACAATGCGATGCTCAAGTCATTATTTAAGACGCGTCTTACCGTACCTCAGTCAGTCCCTAGTGCATTCCTCATCGTCCACGTATCTCCGCTCGCGAATGGCTTTAAAAATCATATGCCCACCCCGCTGTATTCTTTCACATCCTCATGTCATTCACTGATGCAGCAGTGCCTCTGAAGATACGCCCACTTCGTCGTTAACCCCTCCTTATATGACGCAATGAACCAAAGCCCCGCCCACACACCGCTGACGCTACAATGGCACAGTAAAATAGATCGAAGCACCGCCCCCTCTGGAAAACAGCAGTCTGAGAGTTTGGCATTACATATGTCCAATAGAAGTTTTCATGGTTTCAAAATGTTAAAAATATAATATTGCTGCAGGGTTTCGTTAATGGATTCAAAGGTACTGGAACAAACTGAAAAGAGTAAGGATGAATTTAAGTTAAGGCATTACGTCAGACTATGTATGTATCAATTTCAAAGGCTATATTTTGTATTGGAAAATAAGCCAATGTAATAATTAAGATTAAAATTGTGTAATACATGTACTGTATGTTTTTTTTAAATAAAGAGAGCGGGGTATAAAACTTGATCTGTATGTATAATCTGAAGCATATTTTTTTGAAGGAATATGTATTCAAATACTTATATGAAGAAACTTTACTTTTAGGATACGTATTACTATGCACTCTAGCGCCCTCTGTCAGGGCAACTATGATATACCCGCAGGCCAACAAAAGCCCTCCCCCGCGCGCGTTCACTAATACAAATAAATACAATTCTTTTAAAGTTATGCAAAACGATTCCAGGTTGTGTACACAACCAAGCACAATCCACCACACTAATTGAGAAAGAAATATGAATATCTATATGTCAGGTGATTTTCTCAATATGCATTTAACCACCCAGTGATGTTCCACAGACACAGTGAAGAGAACACATACAAACCCGGAGCAGTTAAGGCAGGCATGTGGGGGTCAGCGTCTTGTTCAGACACTTAGTTGTAGAACTTACCGGACCTGTCGCCATGGTGCCACCTGTACCTCTTGGGTGGCCGGTTCAGCTCCCTGCCACTATCTAATTGTCTACTTATATATATATATATATATATATATATATATATATTTAGTATATATTATATATATATATATATATATATATATATATATATATATATATATATATATATATATAAAGCAATTTATACTTAACTAAATTTTTTAAAATTTGCCCACTTTCTAGCGTGGGCAAGGCGATATCGCCCTCTGCAGGGTGCTGAAGGTACTGGATGCTATTTAGAGCACTTGAGCATGCATATTTTTTGGATTGAATTTTGCTATTTTTTAAATCTGTTTTGTTCTGCCATTTTGAAACATTGAAATCTTACATTACATTTTTATGTTAGGAGCCTACATATATTTAAATGGCTTCAAACTGAATACTTTACAACTTTTACTCAAGTCTTCTTGAAATTGGTGACTTGAACTTGTAATGGAGTATTTTCTACAGTAGGTAGGGTTTATAGTAAGGCATAGGGTACTCTTTACGCCCTATTATTATTATTATTATTATTATTATTATTATTATTATATTATTATTATTATTATTATTACTTTACTTTACAGTCATTTGGCAGACGCCTTTATCCAAAGCGACTTACAAAAAAGAGGAGCAAGTTAAGCAAGTGAATATTATTATTATTACTATTATTATTATTATTATTATTATTATTATTATTGTATTATTATTATTATTATTGGTTGATTAAAGTGTTTCATTGCCGTGCATAACGTCATCCTTTGCTCTTGAATGCGGACTAGACCATCGGAATGGGTGGACCCCATAGATCCCGTTGACCAATCCCCCTTGAAACGAACTTGTCGGCCAAGTTTTCTCATTTAGACGGTCGTCGGTGTAACGGAGCGCTGAGACTAAATGAGCTGAGAGCGTGTGATGAGTAGATGCGCACCTAAAAACCGTGAACGATGAACGCCGGCTTGAAGCTCTTTACTTTGTTTACGAGCTGCTTCGTTTTTACACGCGCCACATCGTCGCTTCTGCCGTGTCCCAGCGGACAGTTCCTACTAAAGAACCAGTGCGTTTCATGTCACCCCACTTGCTCAGAGTGTGAAGGTCATGAGCTATTCGAGTGCACCGCGTGTGGTTTAGGTAAGTGATCGCTTTATTTTAAAGGTTATCGTTTTAACACGGCGATTGAATCAAACAGGTGCCTCCGTCGGTTCTGATTTCGAGACCGAAGCGCCGCGCATGCGCAGTAGCACACTTGCTGTTTAAAAGTCTCGTATTTGCTTTATATTTGCGTACTACACTCACACAAAGGTATAAATCTGTGTACAAGCGTGAAGCGCAACAAGCAGTAGTGTCGTAAACGTTTTTTTTTCCCTAGTTAGATGTTTAGTGTGATTAGTAAGATAAGATGTATACAGTAGTAATACATATACATATCATAACAGCTAAATGCAACCAAATACGTTTAGCATTCGAGGATCCTGCTGTTTTTTAAGTTGCTCCGTGGTGTAAATCTGCGGCAGTATTGTTGGGATTCTCAAAAGGCTTTTCCATGAGACAATTGAGAAGGCAAATCTCCCCGTCCTCCCTCACAGCTGCTGCGGGGAAACAATGACGCCGCGCTGCCTATTTATCACGGCGACAATGGCGACTTTACCTCAAAAGAGAGTTTGTTTAGGATCCTCAAACATGAAAGTGCCATCAGAACTTTTAATTACAGGGCCTGCTGCTGCTATACAATCACGGCCAATTGCGGGATCAAATCGGACTTTGTTGTTTTACACAACTTCTGTAGATTTCTTTGGGTTTTCGAATGGGACATGATCTTGGTATAAGGTCATGTCTTATATATATATGATGAAATTGTGTCATTTTGACTTCAAAATGCTTATATGAACTCAAAAGTGATATCTAGTTAAGTAATAAG
>CM051501.1:27600727-27623227 GCA_028031935.1 Paedocypris micromegethes | reverse complement strand
AATAAGAAAGAAATGTGTTGTTTGTAATAACACTAACCTTGGGTTTTATCTCAAAAGTGCCTTGTGCTTAATTCCTTTTAATTCAAGAAAGTTCAACTTTCGTTTGTTCCCGTTTAAATAAAATAGACATGTGACAGAATGGCACGATTTAGGAATAAAGACACAAAATGTGGTCAACTTTTCCAGTTAAATTAATATATCAGGAGGAAAATATACTGTATTTGTGTAAATATAAGCAAAGGCTCATGGGAGGTGACCTGCTGAGGTCTAAAATTCAAGTAAAATAAAATCAAAGTAAGTCACGTGCTAGGTTTGTTAAAACAAGAAAAAGTATTTTAAGAGAAGTATTTATCCAGAAATGTAAGGGTTTTTTTGGAGTGGGGGTATTGTGTCGCACAAGTGCTTATAAACGTGCCAGGCGCAAGTTCAATAAAAGAGAAAAGTCTAACGAGAAGGAGTGAGAACAAAAACACAAAATGCAAAGCCCCTGATCTTAATTGCTGTAGTATTATTATTATACATTCCATTACTCCCCAATATGCATCACAGCTGCAGTTTTCTTTTTGTTAACAAATGAACATTAATGCTCTATACATAAAAGTGCTCTGTATGACTACTGTGAAATTCTATCAAACGTAGCGTGCTAACATGGATGCAGCTATGAAGTCGCCGGGGTTGCTTTAGGGAAAACACATTTTTAATAGAAGCCTCACAATGGAAACCTCAACAAGATAAAAGTTATACAATGTCGACTTATTTCAGTCTCAAGTGCCACTTAAACGCAAAGAAACCCTTACTTAAAGCGGAAAGTGTCTCTTTGCTACGATAAGACATAATTCCAGAGAATCCGCAATCTGTTGTTTTAATACGTTTTGCAGTCAATGTTTAGCCTAAGCGCTTGAGAAGTCATTGTTTCTTATCTCTGTGTAAAGATACAGACACCAGTGTCGTCAGCACTGTCCTCAGAGGACGTATGTGGACCGAGGCCGGGGATTGTGTATTAGCTGCTCCGAGCTGTGTCTGGATTGTCGACGTGAAAGCCTGTGTCTCACTTGCCAGTCTGGAAGCTACCTGAACAGTACGTATCGCGCTTCCTGTGAACGCCTCTCGGGAATTCTCCTGACAATAGTAGTTGAATCATAATACAGTCGAGCCTGTTGTTCGCCTTGCAAGAGCATGCAGTTAAAGTCGTGTTTCTTCACATAGTTATTCTTTTATATCATAAACGTAAGTATATATATATATATATATATATATATATATATATATAAAATATAATTTATATTATACATGTATTATTACTGATAAATACCCACAAATAATGCTCAACATCAACCTCAAATTTGCTTTTTCTATTTGAATAACTGCATGTTATATTGCATTTTTTTTTTCTAATTTAATGTTTCCATGGGAGAAGTGCTAAACTTATGAATTCCTGTCACAAATAGAAATTCCACAAATTAGGAAAATACATGGACAAATCTACAACAAAATTAATCTCTAAATCTTATTATTGGTGATTGTTACATATATGTATATAATACACTCTTTTAATAATGTCTCCATTCCAATGTAATTATTTCTATTTTGTTAATACATTACCATCTGATTTTCACTGCAAAGGATTTGTTTAGTCAGTTTTTTTTTACCTTAAAATTGTAAACTTAAACTTAATGCTATGCGTTTATTACTGTATTGTGTGTGTGTGTGTGTGCGCGAGCGTGCGTGTATGTGTGTGTGGGAGAGAGAGAGTGTGAGTGTGTGCGTGTGTGTGTGTGTGTGTGTGTGTGTGTGTGTGTGTGCATGTTTACATACTATAACAAAAGTGATGCCTAACTCTAACCCCAAATTTGCAATTTCTATTTTTGCATTTCATTTGAATGTATTCAGCTCATTTAACTTATTCAAATAAGCACACCTCAAAATGCTGAGCCTATGTATTCTAAGTACGTATTAGATTAGTAATCCATAAGTAGATGGATAGATTTATTTTTGTTTTTCTCAAAATTAATTTCCGTAGCATATTTTAGATTTTACTGTTTTAATATTTTCTTTTTAATTAAAACCTGAATTTCCAAGTTTGAATTAAATAGATTAAAGTTCCGATCAAAAAGAATCAGTGGAGAAAAACGTGGCACACAAAGAGAAGCACAGTATTAAATAATTGAATAATAATTTGAAACAGATATCAGGAAAAAAATTATTATTATTATTAGAAAAAAATTAAAGATATCATAATAAAATGAGACGGTATATGCATTTGATTGGCATTATTGTATTAAATGTAGGATTATGGCATTAAAATGCGCTTATGAAGGAATTTAGTGTTTGTTGCTTTTTCGAGATGTTGTAATACATATTGTTTTGGTGTTGATTTATAAGATGGCACTTGCGTAAAAGACTGTCCGGCAAACACATTCAAAGACTCCAGAGGATGGCGCTGTCAGTCTTGCCACAGCTCCTGCCTGAGCTGCCACGGTCCAGGAGTGAGAGACTGCGACAGATGTAAAGGCTGGTCTCGGCCGCTTTACGGAAAGTGTCCAGCCATCAGCTGCCCAGAAGGACAGTATGTCGATGGTGAGAATTCCCCGAGTTGGCACCGCAATAATTCTTCAGATTTTGTCATGCAGGCAGCAGGGTGTCATTTTTAAGCGTGTGAAACTGATCTTTTGTTCCGCACATGACCACAAGGGGGAGAAAGAGAGTCAAAATACTGTTTTTACTACTGGTGGTGTATATTTCTTTCCTTTCATATATCTTTATATAGCTTCACACACACACACACACACACACACACACACACACACACTCACAATTCAGTTTTTTTCTTTTGTCACTATTATCAAGTCAAGCATTCTCATAGATTAGATTTTTACACATTTTTCATCAAATCACAAAAATCACCTTTTGTGATTTGACAAAATTCTAAATTTTGTATTTTATCTCGTTTTAAAGATAGACATGTTTTTCCTTGTTACAAATTTACTCTGTGATGCATTCTCTTTTCAATTTGATATTTGTAATATTATATATAGTTTAAAATAAAAAAATGAAATGTTTAGAGATTATATTAATAAATACAACACAATTCAAATTTCTTATATTTTAATAAAGTAGAATAACAGATTTTAAACAGCAAAAAACAGAGTTTTTTTTTTCTTATTAAAAGTTTCAATGCAAAAAATGTTGAATTTTTGAATTTGTTCCTATGTGTAATGACATTCTACGAATTAAACAAATGAATAGGCAAATCCTACTAGTGACAGTAGTGTATGTTTGTTTAATTCACAATGTATTTACGTTACATTAAATGTAACATTTTACTATTACTTAAATGCAATCTTTTTTTAAATAACTTACAGCAAAGAATGTGTCATTGCTCGAATATAGTCATTGCAGTTTTTTCCACTTTAAATGCTAAATTTAAGAATTTCTCACATCTGTTTCATATATTCATATGTTCATATATAAATTTTGTTTTAGCTTTTTAATTTATTTTGTATTTAATTTTTTTTATAAACCATTTAAACTGCTTTCTAATATAAAAAATGTAAGTGTTATATAGATCATCACAGTTTCACTGTATATATCAATTATATATTTACATCTCATATGTATATAAATATATAACTGTAAATATATAACAATATATAACTATAAATACATAACATATTATATAGTATGTATAAAACCGTAGGAAGCAGTAGCAGGAAATACTCTAAAATACTAAACTGATATATTTCCTCTTACTTAAGTTCAATGGATTAGCAAAGAGGATGTCACTTCATTTGCTTCCTTATCAAGTTCTGTTTCCTGATACTGTAAATGCATCAGCAATTTGGTCTCTTACTGTATATGCAATTACGTCCACAATATTTGTCAAACATAAATAACGTTCTAAACCATAAACATAGAATATTGCTACAGTAATTGCTCAATCTTACTGGTAAGAATAAAACTGAACAGTTAAAATTCTTCAGTAACATCATTCCTTCATACACAAAAAAATAAACAAAATACGATTTGAGTTAAAAACGAGTCAAAGGACACGTGCGCTAACTGATGAATAGCACCGTAATTAAAAACAAAGCGTCCATGTTTCTTCCGCTTTATAACTAGATGCTAATGCCTAAAAAGAATATGTTGTTCCCGTGCTGAAGGGGAAAGCCACACCTGTCGCTTCTGTGATGGATCCTGTCGAACCTGTTACGGTCCCCAGCCTCAGAACTGCATCACCTGCTCCACCGGTAACGTATAGTTTAGCTTCATCTCTCCCCTCGGACCCCGTCTCCAGCTTCTAGTGTTCTCAGGGTTCATGCTGGAGCAGGAGGGCGTCTGTGTGGAGCGCTGCCCCCTGGGCTTTTACGGGAACGGCTCCACGCTGCTGTGCGAGAGATGTTTGGACAACTGTGAGGCCTGTGAGAGCGGAGACGAGTGTGTGAGCTGCAAGAGCGATTCTGACCCGCTCTATCTGTTCCGGGGAAGCTGCTGGTCCGAGTGTCCAGAGTATGTGGCTTCACGTCTTCACTGGCACTCAACCTCTTGGTTTCAGATAAGAAACCTGAAAAAACATACTTCAGTAAAAGTATACAGTAGATAGCTTACTGTAGAAGTTACAAGTCACCAATTCCAAAAAGACTTGAGTAAAAGTCATAAAGTATCCAATTTTAAAAGAACTTGAGTTTAGGCTCAGAAAACACCAAGACATGTGAAAAACAAGAAACTATTTATTGATGAGGTTTAATTTGGTAAAATGGAAATGAAATTTAACACCTTAATGTTTAAAAATAGCAGAACAAAATGGATTAAAAAAAAAAAAAACAAAGTCAGTCTCAGTCACACTCAAATGTGCAAATACGTGCAACTCATAAACAGCATCCAGTACCTTCAGCATCCTGCAGATGGCGATATCACCGCCTAAGAAATGAACCACGGTAGAAACAGATGCCGACTTGTCGCACATAATCACAATGTCACGACTAACGATGTGTTTTCAAATGTAGTGGATTAAAGAGTACAGATACTCAATCAAACATGTAGTCAAATAGAGTAAAAGTTGCTTTTATGTTTGATACTTGGTACAAGTACAGAGTAGACAAAAGTACTTAAAGCAGTCATGTACATTTACTTCAGTACTTTACACCACTGCAGTTAATGCATGAGTAACTCTCTACGGGGACTATGGGTCCAAAAACTCACTTTTTTGTAATAATTAGATCTGCTAGGAATTCCTAGATTTACGTTTTTGTCCAGTTTACATTTTTGGATGTACGTGCAGACAATAGTGCGACTCACTCCTGGCTTTGGAAAATATTGAAAAAATGTTGCTAATCAACTTGGAGCTCTGATTTTGCTGATATAAAGGCCGTGGTTGTATAATACAGTGTTTGTGTAAGGGTACACACATTTTTTTACGCCTGACTACACACCTCATATCTGGAACCAAACAGTTCAGAATGTCAAATTCCATCAAATACAATAGAGTTTGTGTCCAACTGAGTCTGAACCCCTAATTACGTATGCAAGATCATAATTAATGTGGAACTTAGCAGACAGTCTCACATGAACTGTTTGTACTTTCATGCTGTTTATGTGACATTAATAATTAGTTTCTGACATATGGAATATAGGGAATCAAAAAAATGCTCTTTTTCACTCAATAAGTATCACAACAAGCTACAGTTATACAATTTATTTAGTGCAACCATGAAAATTACATCAGAAATAATGCTGTTATACTGAAAATATTTTTTATTTTTACTTACTAAGAATTTAATCTATTTTCTTCTTTATTTTCTTTCTGCTGTTGTGAGATGCAATTTCATAGGACAAATAAGAGCATTTTAAGTTATTCAAATCATAATCAATGAATTAGATAACTATCCATCATATTATCCATCAACCATACATCATATCATCATTGTGTTTGCCACTACAAATGAACAGGGAGAAAAGCTGTTTTGTTGAAGATGGATCATGAATTATTAACATCATGGGCCACGTTTCAGCTTTGATGAACTAAAAGTCTCGTAGAAGGTCGTTTAAAAAAAAAAAAGGCCTATCTCTAAAATAAGACCTAGGCCTTTTTTATCCGTACGTAGCTTTTAAGAAACATGATAAAAGTGCAAACGCAAGATATGTAGCAGCACAGAAGATTCCGGACCATAATGTGGACTTTCTCGCAGGGGTTATTTTGAGACCGACCTGGGGGCTTGTGACCCCTGCGACGACCTCTGCTTGACCTGTGACGGCACAAGCAGCCAGTGTCTGTCTTGTGGACAAGGCCTTCATCTGGTCAGCGGTCAGTGCAGGGAAAACTGCGCCCCCTTGAGTTACACGGCGGAAGACGGCGCGTGCAGACGCTGCGCTCCACACTGCGACGTTTGCACCGATTCTACCACCTGCACACGTGCGTATCCCGTTTGTATTTGCTTCCATCCAATCTGCCTTTTGTATCTCTGAAATGACGTAAATATTGGACGAAGGTGTCCTTGCTAAATTTAAACAGAACTATCTTGCATTTCCATCATTTAATTGCCGCTTCTGATGTAGTGATGATGTGATTGCTGTTTGATTTCAGGGTGCAGCTTTCTCTATTTGCTTTTAAATGGCGCCTGTAAGGCCGTGTGTCCGAAGGGCTACTTTGAAGACCTGGACCAGAGGATCTGTGTGAACTGTCACTCCACTTGCGCCACTTGCTCTGGTCCGCTCTACGATGACTGCGAGACCTGCTCCGCTATCGCTCCAAAACTCTACGAGGGAAGGTGCTTGGAGTTCTGTCCGAGCGGGACGTATTTCCACACCGCTAAAAAAGAATGTCAGGGTGAGATGTTTTCCGTTTTTCGTCTGTCATGATGAAAGAAAAAATGTCTGGATGAATTTGCTCTGCTTGGTCTTTGGATCTTCTGAACCACTATTCTGGGTCATCGCTGGAGTCACACACACTCTGGATTGGTGGTCGATCAACCGAGACACACACACACACACACACACACACACACACACACACACACTCCTAAACACATGTTTTGGCCTGTGGTAGGAATCCGGAGACCTGGAGGAAACCCATACATGCACAAGGAGAACATGCAGACTCCACATAGAAAGCCCCTGACCTCAAACCTGAGATTCTAGATTAGAACATTTTTTTTTAGCGTTCAAAAAAATAAAAAATGCATATGCCTATTAATGTGTGTAGTATGCACATGTAAATTATGTGTTAGTAACAGTATTCTACAGGTTGTATGGTTTTCATTTACAATATTGTTTTCAATTGTATTCACATGAATAATGTGTGTAATTAATATGATATAATATGATTTTCAATTTAAATAGTCAATGTCAAAAGTTATTTAATTCAATAGATCAACTGTTTTTTTGTTTTTCACGGCAAGGGATTGTGGGAAGTAAAATGAGACATTATCTCATTCAACTGGCAAAATTCAGATAATAAAAATGTTAAACTTTTGAACTTTTAATTTTCTTCCTGTGGAATTGACTTTGTAGTGAAGAATAGGAAGATATCCGCACTTCTTAGCAAATTCTCCTAAATGCCTGTGAGAGGAATTTAGCAAACACAGTTTAGTCAATTAAAAAAAATATTATGAAGCCATTTAAGTAAATTAGGCGCATAATTAATCAATAACGCTCTGTGATTGGTTGGCCACCAATCCAGAGTGTGAGCCCGCCTCTGGCCCACAGCTTCAGTGATTGGCTCCAGCTCCCCGTGACCCAGAACAAGCGGTAGAAAATGGATGAATGAATAAAAACAATCAATAAGTTGTAGTTAATCAAACAAATGTTTGTGTGTTTGTTCTACAGAATGCCACCAGACCTGTGCACGGTGTGAGGGTCCGGAGCCCACCCAGTGTCTGCAGTGTGAAAAGGGTTTGGCTCTCGATCCCAGCACCATGATGTGCGCCGTGACTGGAGATTCTGACTGCCCACCTAGAACTTTCCAGAACAACCAGTTCCTCTGCCAGTCTTGTCACCACCTCTGTCAGTCCTGCGAAGGCCCGGGACTGTTTGACTGCCAGACCTGCGCGCTGCCCAACTTCCTCTATAGTAGGAACTCTTTCTACTCTTCCTCTATAGTAGGAACGCTTTCCACTCTTCCTCTATAGTAGGAACTCTTTCTACTCTTCCTCTATAGTAGGAACTCTTTCTACTCTTCCTCTGTAGTAGGAACTCTTTCCACTCTTCCTCTATAGTAGGAACTCTTTCTACTCTTCCTCTATAGTAGGAACTCTTTCCACTCTTCCTCTATAGTAGGAACTCTTTCTACTCTTCCTCTGTAGTAGGAACTCTTTCTACTCTTCCTCTGTAGTAGGAACTCTTTCCACTCTTCCTCTATAGTAGGAACTCTTTCTACTCTTCCTCTATAGTAGGAACTCTTTCTACTCTTCCTCTACAGTAGGAACTCTTTCTACTCTTCCTCTACAGTAGGAACTCTTTCTACTCTTCCTCTATAGTAGGAACTCTTAATTCATTATGCAATTTTCACAATTGCAGAGTGTCTTAAAGCAGCTGTAGGAATTGCTTGTTTGTAAGGATTTAAATTTTTGGAAAAAAGCGTCCACCAGCATGACAGTCAAGTCATTTAAAGTTATTTATACAAATATTTACAGACTGCCTTGATATAAATTTGCAGCAACAAATCTGTTTTTACAGGCGTGCTGTGAGCAAATTCATTTACAGATACACTTTTTAAAATATTTTTTTGCTGTGCGATTTGATCAAGACTATAAAACACATTTTAATTGACTGGCATTGATTAAGTGATATTGCATGACACATTTTTTCACATGTCTTTTAGAATGTTTCATAAAAATGAAGCCAAATTGAAAGATGGGATTTAGTTCCTAGGTTTTATTATGCTATGTGTCTATAATATAAACAAAATGTTCAAATTTATTATCATTTGTAATTATAAATTATGTAAAAACATTTTAATGTGTTTGTATCTGAAATGTGAAACTGTGAACAACAATATTGCCATTAAAATTGTAATTGATGCAAAGGTGGCTTAAAAATGAAATACAATTGTATTTTTAAATAAAAAAGGTAACTTCTAATTTCTAATCTTATTTTGACATTTAGGACATTTAAACTTTCATCAAATTTTAGATTTGTAATAATTTCACTTTGCTTTGTAATTTTATTTCATGTTGTCTTTCATCGAATCTTGATTACAAAGGAGTTCAAGTTCAGGTTAAAGTTCAGAGCATTTTTAAGACACTTTTCACAATTTTAACCCATGCACAAATTATCTATTTTATTTTTTTTTATTAATGATCTAATGATCTTTTTTGTTTTTATTGATCACCAAATGTTTACAGAACGTTATTGTATTCCATGCTGACTTTTATCTACGACACATTAAGCAAAAAATCCATTGAAATAGACGACAGGTCACGAATTCAAGGCATTCAAGTATTCCAACATCTTCATTCCAGATGGTTCGTGCCTGATCGAGTGTCCCGTGGGAACCTACAGCGCCCATGAAGAGGCTGACGGGGTGGAGCTGGGCTTCTGCTTGCCCTGTGACCATGTGTGTGCCACGTGTAGTGGGGCATCAGCCAGGGACTGCCTGAGCTGTGCGGACGGTTTCCTCCATCTTCTCTCCCACCTCTGCGTCAGCCACTGTCCCACAGGGTATGTCTGCTCCACGGAAAGGCTTACATAACTTAAGCAAACCTAAAGTTAAGCCAAAGTCAATGTTTGATTGTCAGCAGAAGAAGCTTTGCTGAAGTGTCGGGAAAGGTTACAAATGCGTTTGCTGAATAAATACGGACAAAAGGAAGTGCGTAGTGGGACAAAACACAATGTAAAGGGATTTAGGATTTTAGGAATCTGTAGCTTTACTGTTGCTTAGTTAGTAGAACTGGCTTGCAACTCTAAAGTTGTGAGTTTGATTCTAAAAGAAACATTTAATCAGGATAAAATAAAGAATATAATTGAGAAAGTGAAGAGAAATGGTAAACAAAAAAAGATAAACGTAAAAAAAATACGTTATCTATCTATCTATCTATCTATCCATCCATCCATCCATCCATCCATCCATCCTACCATCCATCCATCCATCCATCTATCAACCCTATAGATATGATCTATCCATATCTGTCTGTTTGTTGGATGACCATTGATCATCTACAATTTTAAACAAATAAATGCCGGTATATAGAAATAGAAATATACGGAAATGGAATCTATTGTTTTTAAAAAAAGAAAATGTTTTTTCAATTATAATACTGTGAATAAACATCACATCAGTTTATATAACTAAACAAATTGTGACTCAAACGCAAATTAGCTTTGACTTAATACCTAAAGAAGACCTTTTAGATGTATGTGAATAAACGATTTTCTGTGGAATGGGCGTTTTTCGCTTCTTTCCATAGAAGGAACTTGATGCCACATAGAAGTAACTTAACCTTAAACACGGCACAGCCCACATTCTAAACACTGTAAGTCAATATTATCTTGGAAATATTTAGAATTCATGATTTGCAGCAGTTTTAAATGTTTTTTTTTTTTTTTTTTTTTACATGTATTAGTATCAGTGGCGTAGTGGGTAGAACTCGCTTCACAGCAAGAAACTATTCGAAAATTGGTGTGTGAATGTGTGGGTGTGTGTCCCGCTCTGTGATTGGTTTAGAGAGTCCCAGTGCATCTGAAATCCCAGAAATGACCAGAAATAGAAAATTATAAACATATTATTGAGGCATTTAAAAAAACTGAACCATCAGAGCTTCAGTTATTAAACCCTGTTTTATGATTCAAATATATAACCTGATGTATTTAAAATATTGTTCTGCAGATATTACAACTCTGGCGAGCGCTGCGAGAAGTGCGACGGCTCCTGTGAGGAGTGTTCGGGTCCTGGGCCGGACGCCTGCCGTGTGTGCACCGCTCCCATGCTGGATGTGCAGGGCACCAGGCAGTGTGTGGACCAGTGCCCGCAGCGCTTTTATGAGAGCGGGCACAGCTGCCATCAGTGCCACACCAGCTGTCAGTCATGCACAGGTGTGTTTGCATCTTAAGTTCTTCTAGAGCACAGGTCAGGAACATGTGGCTCGCGGGCCGTGAATGGCTCTTCTGGTGGCAGCATGAGAAAAAATTATAAAGTTTGATGGAAAGTATAATTATAAAGTTATAAATTATAAAGTTTTGAGAAATAATACAAAACATTGTCGTATATACGTTTTTAAAGTAAAACGAACAACGTGACAAACACGCCGTTATGTGGTCAAGAAGTGAACTTCTCTAATGTAAAACATATCAAGCGACAAAAAAAAAACCTAACACCAATGCTAGCAATCTCAACATATTTGTTGTGAAATGTTTTTGTTTTGTTTAAGATTTTTGCGTTTTGACTTTTGGCACTAGTTTAATGTGGGGGCGGCACTTACTCTGATTGGATGGTGAGAATGTGATTGGCAGCCCACTGACCAATTAATAACAACGTTATTAAAGGGAATTTAAGTTCATTTTATTTATCAAGCGCCTTTCCTTGTCATCCACCAACTCAAAGCTGCAAAATCAAATATAAGATACTGGTAGTAATATATGCAAATATGTCAATTGTTTGTCTGTGTTATGACTAGACACTGAGGCAGAATTAGGCAATGGTTAATAGTTTTAATTATTGTTGTAATTATTATCATTCTAAACAACACACACTTGTCTTTTTATTCATAATGGAGTTCGGTATATATTTTTTTTGGATCACATGAGCATGTTTATGATTCCATCCAATCAGAGGTTCCTCACAAATTATGAAGATGAGCGAGAAAGC
Organism: Paedocypris micromegethes; assembly: GCA_028031935.1. Classification (NCBI taxonomy): domain Eukaryota; kingdom Metazoa; phylum Chordata; class Actinopteri; order Cypriniformes; genus Paedocypris; species Paedocypris micromegethes. The sequence continues at coordinate 27,611,430 of CM051501.1, read as the reverse complement.
AGAACTTGGGAAACGTTTTGATCGGCACTTTAGTTTCATTGTCACAATTGCAAATTTTGGCCAACAATACCCAACTGATTTCTTGTCCGTATTGAAGAACAATATTCTGTGAAACTAACTGCATCAATCCATTTACACATCCAACTCTATAAGTTATTCCTTTTTAGTACTAATCACACAATGTATGCCCAATCTTACACGTGTTGGTAATGCGTACGCAGAGGAAGAGAAGGGCAGTTCTACAATTCTCTTTTGAGGGGTTAGCCGCTCTGTGATTGGTCCATCACACCGTTTCAGTTCCTCGCTACAAGAATGTCGGCAGAACACAATAGAAGCTTCAGCTAGACTTTCAAAAGTTATGCCGTAAAACCGGTTCAGCGTTGTGTTGTCTTGAGTAGAAAACAACACCTCTCAACATTCCCATCTAATTGCAGGGTAATGGTTCTCCAAGTGATGTAAACCACTGACTTTCCTAAATTCACCGGAGGCAAACCAGGCTCATCATACTTCTAGTCAAGCATGAGAACTGAAAAATTTAAACGACAATAAACAAATACAAATTTTAAAATACCCTTATAAATAAATGAAAAAATGTCCAGTATTCACCAGTAGTGAGAAACACGGTTTTCTTTAGATTAATTCAATTTTGTTTGCTCTGTAAACAATATTTAACCAAAAGTACAAAAAGTAGTTGATTTGAATAAAAATAAGTTTCATTTTTTATATTCAAAGATGCTTTCAGTAAGATGATGCTCCTCGAGGAACTCAATGAATTTTTCTAGTTTATTTCCAGGGATTAAATTTAATCTCAGAATGTTACAAAACCAACAATTAAAAAAACAAAAGAGCCAGAGCACTTCCTATTTGTAGAGTTGCTGTGGGAAAGTCACAGGGACATTTATTACATTTTTTTTTTTTTAATCAAGAACGGTTTAGTTAAAAGCAAGTACTTTATTAACTAGTTTTATAGTTTGTAACAAAGGTAGTAAAAATACAATGAATATCCAGGGCATAACTCATTCACGATAAGTATTAGTACTAATAATTCACTTTATAGTGTTACATTTTTGCCAGTTAGATTGGGTGAAAAAGAAATTCAGTGTTTATGATCTAACTCGAAATGTACATTATTATCTAAATAATATATACTTAATGTTAACTTACATGTGACTGATGTGCATACGTTTTTTTTTACATCTTAGGCAATAGAAACTATTTTAAATTAAATAACATCTAAACCACTAATCCATCTTTCAATAGTTACATTTTATTTTCCATTTATTCATAATAAGTGGCTTTTCGCAGTCACTGTGTCAAAATATACAGAAAAATGAGTTTCATTTAACACTGACTATGAGTAGTGGGCAAGCAGAAAGGGCGACAGTGGCTAGGATACAAAACTCTCCTAAAAGAAAGGAAAAAAAAAACCTGTTGAGAAGCCAATGCTGGTTTCCTTTCACATTCTAATAAAGGTCTATGCACTCTGACAACTTGCAAATTTTTGCTGCAAGGATTTACATGAACATTCATTGTCCATCAGGAAGGTTTCATTTACATGCAGTGTAACTTAATTCTTTATAGGATTCATAAACCTTTCCAGAACTTTCTGTGACATCAAACATTTACTAAGTCTATTCAAAACACAGTTTCAATTAATCATAATCTCGAATTCAGGTTACTCCAGACTTGCCATGATATTAAAGTTTGATTTGGTCAAACCCATGTTTTAAATTAAGCAAAGCAAACCTATTATATAAAGTAAAAAAAAAAATGTGTGTACTGACATTCCCAAACGATAGGCTTTTATTCACAAGTGAGGTCCTCTGGGCTCGTGTCAGGACTGTTGGCTGTGCCCCACAACTTCGAAGGCCTGATTGTGGGTGAAGGTGAGATTTGAGCGCTGAGTTTTTAAGGTTATGGTAAGAGGGGGAGGAGAATATTTTGATCGTACGTATTGTATTTCATAATATAAGAAATACTTGATAATGCTTGAACCTTAATAATGTGTTTTCAAGGCCTTTTTTTAAATGAAGTGCTTGAAAATGTTTGAAATTCTACCGTTAAAGCCGGATAAGTGCACGTCCTCGGGACCGGAGCCGAACTTAGGCTGTTCTCCAGCTCTGTGTCTGGTTTCACGCAACTTCTCCAGTTTACTCTGAGAGTGAGACAGAGAGAAAGACATAAATAAAGCGAGTCTGTGAATAAACAGCCTGTGATCACTATGATCCAGGTCTGATTAAAAGTGCAGAAAGTGGGAAGCATCAAAACCCTAACACACTGTGTCCCCGGCTTTGTTACACTTTGTTAAACTAAAACACACTTTGCTAAAAGAATGACAGATGTCTAATGTCTTGCTTTAAGCAAAGTTAGAATACACAATTTGCTTGTTGTACTAACAAAAAAATGTTAGTAGTATGATGTTATTCTACAAAAATGTAATGTAATGTGAAATGTTTTTTCACCAATACCACAAAACTTAACCCCCAAAATGGTAACATTTCATTTTGGATTGTGTTTAGGCATAATTTGAAATATAAATTGTATGAACTGTATGGTTCTGGAAAAACATGAGCGTGGACCTTTAAAGTGCTTGAAAAATGCTTTCGTTTTATCTTTCAGAAAGTGTAGGAACCCTGTATAAGTCAATGGTGGGACCCCACTATGATATAAATCCAACTATGTGTGTGTGTACAGGCATTTAGTGGGTCTGTGAAAAAGTGGGTCCCCGAATTCTACGTTTCTTTACTCAAGATGGGGTTACAATGGAATTTTTAAGGTGAAAGTATGTGTTGGGAATATTTTGTGAGGGGGAATATTTAGATTTTGGTTGTGAAGTGTAGTAAAGCGAATGTCATGACGGTGTGATGTGTGTGTTACAGACAGTTCTCCTCAGGGCTGCTTGACATGTGACTGGGGCAGCGTCCTGCAGGGTGGAGTGTGTTACCCTCGATGTGAAGAGAGTCGCTATTACGCACAGACTGTGAGTAGTAAAGCTGGGTGTGTGTGGGTTTGTCTACACTGTTCTTTTAATCCCTTTTCAGTTCATCGTGAAAGGATTTCATCCAAGGGTTTGCGTCTCATTGATAACGACACGCATACATGAACGCATGAACGCACACACACACACACACACACACACAGTATGTGTCTTAATAGTCAGTTTGGACTTCACTAATGTTTTTAGACAGAATAATTAGAAAAGAAATAAATTACAATTATGCAAACATATTTAACAAAAAACTGTGATAATCACAAAAACATATATCATATACATTTTTTTCCTAAAAATATATTTGTATAAATACTTATTTTTAGTATTTAACACAGTTTATTATTATTATATTATTATTATAAAAGTATTTAGAAGTATTATATTGTTATAAAATGCAGAGGCATCTTAATGGTTATCAGTGAACAAATAAACCATATTAAATAATAAAAAAAAAAATACTGATAGTGATAAAAAAATGCCGTAAATTATTTTTTTCTCCAAGATTTTCCTTTTTTGTGTAAAGTTCCATTTGTTTGTTGTTAAAAATGTAAGAAAATTTACACATATCTCAATTCGATAAAATATAATTAGTATGTCTAGTATAAAATGAGGGCAAACAAGTACCCCAAATGTTTCCATGTAAGCGTCTTTTGCTAGTCATCTGTTTTCTTACTTTACTTCTTATCAGACGTATGATAAGTTTCTCATTTCACCATGTACATTAATGCAACAGTGTGTTATTGATATATAAATTATATAAATATATATCATATATCACATATCATAATATATATCAATTAGAGTAAAACGTAAACATTTACATTGTTTTTCTCAACTACCTCTCTCTTATTTACATAATTACATGCTAATTCTGATATGTAAAAAGAGGTCATTTGGGTTCATTCTGCATCGTTTCAATATGCAAAAGTCCACCAATATTGACATTAAAGTCTATCTCCTGTCACTATTTTACACACTATAATAATAATGGTGTCCACCAGGGTATTTGTGAGGCGTGTGATGATACCTGCAAGCACTGCTCTGGTCCCGGGCCCAGGAGCTGCATCACGTGTCCACCGGGTCTGGCCCTGCACGTCCTGGACAATCAGTGTTTACCCTGCTGCCAGAGTCCAGAAGCGGACAGGAAGTGCTGCCTTTGTGATCCCAGCTCAGGTATTTCGCACGCACAATGCTAGCGATGCTTCCTCGGAGGGGCTGACTTCCTGTGGTTCCTCCCAGCGCTGTGTCTGGAGCCGCCTGAGGACCAGGTCAATCTGAAGACCCAGGCCCATCACCACTCGTCCGCTGCCCTGCCAGCCGCTCTGTTCCTCGCAGTGGTCCTGCTTCTGGTGGTCTTCGCTCTGGTCCAGGCACGAGCCAAGAAGAGGTTATGCTGGAGGCGGAGCTATGAACGACTGAGTGGGGGGGCCGGAGAGCCGCCCACTTCTCGCCCGATGCCCCATGGTGTGCCAGAACCAGAGGACAGCGGGGACGAGGCGGACGTTGTGTACACCAGTCGGGACGGATCCGTCTACAGACGCTACGGTTTCATTCACGAGCCAGACACGGAAGAGGAAGAGGAGCTGGAGGAAACAAATGAAAATACTCATCTCAGAAGCCTCAAACTCGCCTCCTAAGCAATGGTTTTATTTTGGTAGGCTGGTTAACCGGCAATGCCACTCGGAAACTGCAGTATAGACATTACTGTGTAATTACTATTGGTAATTACACTATTTGTTTCCTTGCTTGTTTTTTTGCAGTCACAGAGATTAACTGTTGTTGTAAATGCCCTTAAATATATTTGGATAATTTCTTTATAATATCAATACAGTAAAATGTTTTTTTTTTTTTCAATTTATTTACATTTTTTATTGTTTCGAAGCAGGTTGAAGCTTTTCGGTGTAGAGTTTGCATGTTCTTCTTGTGTTTGCATGGATTTCTTCCGAGTCTCCGGTTTTCTCCCACAGTCCAAAATTTTCCAAAAGGTGTGAGTGAGAGTGTGAATGTGTGTGTCTGTGAGCCCTGCTCTGTGATTGGATGGCCACTAATCCAGTCCTTTCAGTTGCTGGAATTGTCTCTTGTTCCCCGTGACTCAGAAATGGAAAAGAGATTCTGAAATGTGTGTAAATTGGTTCTAGGTTTGCAATAGTTTGCACAATCTTTGTTATTAAAGAGTAATCTTTTTTTTTTTTTAATGCCACTTTTACATTAGTAATTGGACTTAAGCATATTCTCTTCTTGGTCAGCTTCAATATCGATTTACACGTTGTTATAATGTTTTTCCATTATAACAATTAGAACACATTCGTCTATCCCAATATCAAAGAATAAATTAAATTCTAGAAACCTATTTTTTTATTTTTTTCCTATTCCTATTTCTTTTTTAGCATCATTGCCACAAATTGTGATTCATGTTCAACCACTGACACGTTTGTTCTTAGAACTATTGAAACTAAAACGTCATTTTTGCATTTCATTCTGGACAAATAAATAAAAAACACGTAATGTAAAAACATTTTCTGATTATTTTATGATACTATCAAAGAATATAATACGTATAGAGAATTTTTCACCATTGAAACCCAACTCACTAATGTAAAAACTATTCATAATTTGCACTGTTAATGTCAGTAATTTATGCCCAAGCCTGGGAGTTTTCTAATGTGATACATTATATAAACCGTAATCCATTTCAGCTCATTGACGTGTGAAGTGCAGATTCATCTGGAAGGTAATTATGATGGAAACTGGTTTTTCGAGGTGTCTGCTTTCCAGTAAATCTATTTTTATACACATTTTTTTACAACAATTTTCTCACAATATTCCATTTATGAATATGTACAGTCAATGTCTTGTGTAAGTGTGTCACCAACTCTTTTCTTACTTAGATGACATCTCTTGTTACATTATGTACATTAATAAGAAGTCACTGTAGCACCAAGATCAAATGAGTAAAACTGTTTAAAACATCTAAAATGATTTTTGACTGACTTTAATTTTGTTTTATTGTCATTTATTTTAAAAAATTACATCCCAAAAATGACCTGATTTGGAGTTAAAAAAAAAAAAGGAAACTAGGCTTAAATCAGACACATGTCTAGTTAATATAAAGCCACTGACCTACTTTATCTATTTACAGACCAAAATAAAACAGACATGTAAAAGGGACAAAAGGCGCTTCAAACAAACACAAAGACGTTGTTTTTTCGTGCCACTGTAGAAAAGCAAAAATTGGGCCATTATTAAAAAGGCAGATTATAGTAGACATGTTCACATACCAGATACTGAGTCACAAAATGGAACAACCCAAATGTTTATGAAGACGTACCGTTTTCACACAGATGTTCTGACTCCGGGAATCCCACACACCAGGCCAGACAATCTTCTATTCTACGTTATGCCACCACCATGAGGGTTCTAGACATTACAAAGAGATTTTGTCATTGCAAGAGATTGTTGCGCTTCAATCTGGAATCCGTATCTCTGTTCTATGAAGTCGAGGAACGTGATGTTAAAGACAACTGTATGGAAACTGGTGTAATCACTGGCCCATGATTAACACCTGAAACTTATCACCGACAGCAAAAAAAGAAGAGCAGGCAAACCAATCACTTTCTGCTGATTGGTTCAGCAGTCTTACATCGACAGTCCTGATGGGGGGCGTTCCCTATGAGTGATCTCACAAGATAAAGTTGAGACGACTGTATTAGACTATCTATGCGAAATGCCACATCGTCTTCTAGTTTTCTGCCTGAGAAACTAGAAAAACCTGAGCACAGAACTTGTTCGGCCTAGCCCAAGCAATGAATGGCAACTGAACTCGAGTTTTCCAGGGGCAACTACAGGCTACTAGATCTCCACTTGGTTTAAAAATGACAAGTCTTGCCAGAGTACAAAGACCATATTCCACCTAAAAGCGGGAAATAAAGTAAGGCATAAGCGTGCTGTGCATGTCCAGAACTCAGCGAATAGGACAAGAAGCTCCTATGCCAAAGCGATATGATCTAAGGTGGGCAGTGGGACGTTATGAACCAATGGTAGAAAATTAGACTTGGTGGTTCAAATCCCGCTGGTTCTACAACTGAGTGTCCATATGCAAGCCCCATCGGCGCCATGTCACGAGACTGCCCACTGCTCCGGTTTTGTTTGTTCACTGGTTGGATGAGTCAAAGGCAGAGACAAAATTTCCCTCAGTGGGGTTAATAAAGCTTCATATATTACAAACCCGACGCAGTGGGCAGTCTCTAGCCCACTTAAGACTGCCCAGAGAGCACGTGGGGTGTTTTGCCCCAGGACACTGAGTTGTAGAACCCACAGTACCAGGATTCAAACATGTGATGTCCAACTTCCTACCGCTGCCCATTATGGCAATTGTACAGCAACTTTGCTTTCTTTTTATAGAATGTGTTGTTACCAAGAATCAATAACCAAGTCTAGCCTATTGTCAGAAGTAATAATTCTATAATGGCACCAGGCGTTTGGTATACAATAGCAACACATTTTTCCAGTCCTTTCAGCAGAACTGATAACACTGAACAAAGTTGATTAGTCAAAAGCAGAGTTGACATACTAGGTGCGCCTGAACAGATACAGTCTCCGTATTGTCAAAAGATAAGATATGCATGCTATTCGAAGCTGATGCTAAACTTTAATTATGTTAAAAGATGGTGTTTGGTCCTTTGTTCAAACGCTGCCAGTAGTCGGAATGGAATGGGCACGAGTTTCTAAGGATGAGGTTCTAAGATAAAAATCATTCATTAAACATCCAACGATCAGTTTATGTCTTCAAAAAAAATGAAACCCTTAAAAGGATGAAAGATTATAATCGCCATATGACGTTAGAATATGGTACGGTAAATATTTGTTAAAAGATTATATATCCCTTGAACTTTGCTACTGAGATCTGAAATCTGATAAGACTGAGTTTACAATATTTTTTCTCTGAAAATGTTCCGGTAATTCAATCTGTCATCAAACAAAACTCTTATCGAAATTATCTATATTTGTTAGTTAAATGAATGGAAAAAAAACGTCTCTGAGAAAAAAAAAATGAAATAACTAATTTGGCATTTAGACAAACCACTGATTATAAAGTACGTGTTTACTTCATAAAAATGCATGTTTCTGCGATATATGCTCAGTGTGTGTGTAGTCACCTTATAATTTTGAAAAAGTGTACTGTGATAGTGAACAAATCTATAAGCAATGTACATATTATTTTCTTCTCAGTATTTGTTCAGTTGTTGTTGTCAGTATTTGTTGAAAAAAATAATAGAAATACATATGTATATATATATATATATATGTATATATATATATATATATATATATATATATATATATATATATAAAAGCAAAGACAGCATACGTTGTAGGCGACTGAATAATTTAAACAAAAAAAAAAACCTGACAATATCTTTCTGCTCGTAAAGTGGACTGTCGATAAGCTAAAGGAGCGGCTGAAGGCGTGTGTGTGTGTGTGTGTGTGTGTGTGTATTTGGTTGCAAACTAGATGAAAGGTTCTGGTAGATGAAACACATGTGAATATCACGTGCGCATTTTCGTTCATTAAAATAAACAGAGCATTTTTTGAATAGCTCCCCCAGAGCTTCAGCAGCCTTTAGCCAAACTACATAAGAGCCAAGCAAAAAGAAAGCAATGCATTTATAAAGCCATTTAGGCCACGCCTCTGCTGTGTCATCATTTCCATTTCTTTGTTTAGAAAGGTCAGCCCTTCCTTTTTGTGTTTGATCAGCCCGTGCTGTGTCACTTCTGCGGTATATGAACAGAGAGGCTGTTCTCACCACGCTCACACCGGGCTTCCCTCTAGCCTGATGCTGGAGCTACTTCTGCATTTCCAAAATGGGCATTTACAACCAGAGGGTTTTAAAAACCCTCTCCATTCTTTCTCTAAGCGTGGTGCTGTCGTTTCTCTTCGTGAGCATTCCTCATTTGTGGACTAACTCTGCTAAAAAGCACGAAACAAGCCCGAGTCACTTGCTGAAGATCAACAGCGGAGAACTGCAGGCTTGCTCGGCCGTCATTCAGGGAGACATCGATGGAGTGGACAAGGAGAACCTGAGGAAGCTCTTGACGTCCAAAAAAAGGACCTCGTTTTTAACCGAGTCGTACTATATCAACTCGTCCCGGGATTGTCAGTCGTACATCATAGAGAGAGGGTTTTTGACGGCGTCTCTTTCACAAGAAGAGAGGGAATTTCCTATCGCGTATTCCATGGTGATCCACGAGAAGATCGAGATGTTCGAAAGGCTGCTGAGGTCCATTTATTCTCCTCAGAACGTCTACTGCGTTCACGTGGACCAGAAGTCCCCTGAGATCTTCAAAGAAGCCGTGAAGGCCATCCTGTCGTGTCTTCCGAACGTGTTTTTGGCCAGCAAGTTGGAGAGCGTGGTCTACGCCTCCTGGTCTCGAGTCCAAGCCGACCTCAACTGCATGCAAGACCTGCTGAAGTCTCCCGTCCGGTGGAGGTATCTGCTCAACACTTGCGGCAGTGATTTCCCCATCAAAACCAACGCGGAGATCGTACAAGCTCTCAAGCAACTGAACGGCAAGAACAGCTTGGAATCCGAGGAGACCAACGAGTATAAAAAAGGACGCTGGCAGTTTCATCACACGGTTGACACCGGCGTCACTAGGACTGAAGTTGAAAAGTCTCCTCCACCCATACGTTCTCCGATGTTCTCGGGGAATGCCTACTTCGTCGTCTCACGGGAGTTTGTGGATCATATCTTCAAGACGAAAGACATCTTGGAGTTTATGGAATGGGAGAAAGACACGTACAGTCCGGATGAGCACATGTGGGCCACGCTACAGCGGATGCCCCTGGTTCCAGGATCCAACCCGCCAAATAGCAAGTTCCAGCAGTCTGACATGAACTCCATCGCCCGGCTGGTGAAGTGGAGCTACCATGAAGGGGATTTAAGAAGCGGAGCTCCGTACGCACCGTGCACTGGGACGTACCGGCGAGCAGTGTGTGTCTACGGGGCCGGGGACTTGAAGTGGATTGTTCGGCAACACCATCTTTTCGCCAACAAGTTTGACCCGGAAGTGGATGATGTGGCCATCAAATGCATGGAAGCGTTTTTAAAGTACAAAAGCATGTACGGACGATCATTGGTCGCGGTGCAGAAGTCTGACTTGCTTTTATGATGCTGCTATCTATATTATATGTAAATATTGAACTTGTTTTTATTTGTACATAATGCTACTTTTTAAAATGTCTTGTTTTTATGCTGACTGAATTAAATGTACTGAAAAAACAAATCGCCCGACTGAAATCTGGCTTGGCTCTGGCATGACTAATAAAAAAAATAAATAAAGTGGAACAAAGCCAAGACAAACAATCGTGCGCTATCGTTAGTGGAAAAAAGTGATTTCATGTTTTTTTTTTCTATTTTAGCTAGTTAAACTTACATTTTTGACACTAGTTAAAGTTGTTTTTCCTTTCTTTTCTTAAGTACACTAATTGTATCAAAAAATCAATTGTAATTGATAGAACTACAGTACGTGTATAAATCATATAAGTGAGCTGGAGCCAAAGGCGGGACACATTCTGGAGGACCAACCAATCACAGAGCAGGACACACAAACACAAATTCCTATAGGCAAATTTTCACACAATTTCTCATGAATTGAATTATTAGTCCCAGAGTGGGGAAATTGCATCTTACAACAGAAGTAAAAAAAAAAA
>CM051501.1:27587562-27600716 GCA_028031935.1 Paedocypris micromegethes | reverse complement strand
AAAAAAAAAAGAGAGAAAGGAGGAAAAAGAAGAACTTGCATAAAAACACATCCTTAAATCATAAAATAAAAATAAATATACATAACAATAATGATAAAAATAAATAGCACAGAAAGGTCCCCAAAGTGGTACACTGTTTTTTAGACTATGGAAAACCCAACGAAAACCCACACCAGCACAGGAAGAATATGAAAACTCGAATCCGAGTTTTGAAGTGATTCTCCTTGCTGTGATAAACAAACATAAAATAATGAACAAATTAGACATTTTTTTCCTTTTTGCTTAAGGAGCATGAAATGACAAAAATGAAATGTGATATCTTTATATGATTGTGTGTGCGTGTGTGTATGAGAGAGAGAGATGATTTATTCAATTATTATTAATTATTAATACTTTGATTCAGGAAACAGTGGGGTATTCTGGGACGGCAGGCCAACTGGACACTGACTGAGGCCGTTGTTTTGTCAAGGCTTGTTTTATGTGAGGGTGTGGCGGGAGGATCGGGGGTTGTGTTAGCCCTAGTAATTATGCACTTCTAGCTTGACAGTCTTGTTGACTTGAATAACCTGATCACTCAAACTTTTCAAGAATTTAGCGTTTGAAACATCCAGCAAGATTGGAAACATTTTGTCTCTGAAGCTCTACTGAGGTCATTTAAAGACATTGTGTACTCATAGCACTATTATATACTGCAGTCTGAATGAACGTCACACGTTTTAGAATTCAGGTACGGTGTATGAGTGAAGTAAAGTGAGTTTGTCAATATGGGCAGTAGCAAAAATTACTCTGCTCAGGATTTAACCATCCAGTGACTTTATTCTTTAATAAATATTAAATGATACTCCTTAATAAAATATATTATTCTTTAACTATGTATATTTTGTCTTATTTTATGTCTATATTATTATTTTTGCACCAAATGGAGTAGCTATACTAATTAATTGTAACCCTGTGATACAATGACAATAAAGTCAATCTATTCTATTCTTAGTTACACACACACATTAAAGTAACACACACAAACCCGGAGCAGTGAGCAGCCTTAAGCTGTGGTCTGCAGGGGACATGTGAGCGTCTGGGATTCGAAAATAAATTAATAAAAGAATAGATGCGAGTAAATGAATATTTTTTAAATGGAAATTAGAAGTAAAAGTTATAAGACCCAATAGAAAATGTTTTTATCACAAACCATGTGCCATTTCAAAAATTCTTTATGGTTTTTAAGCTAATTGAAGATTTTTAGGAGCCTTTAAAAGGACGTACAGTACATACAGTATTAAAAGTTATTTATAATAATAAAAAAAATGTCCCCTGTACAATGTCAGATTATTTTTGTTAGTCACGTAAACTTTGTGCTAATTTATTCTATCAATAAAAAGCTCTGGTAATCTCAAAATGACCCATTTAGAGTTGGAACGGGGTTTTATTTTAAAAGTTCAAAATCAACAAAACAACAAGCCAATAGAAGCAACTGGGATGGCTATACAGAAAAAAACTCAATATCTAAAACACTGCAGACAAATCAGAAACGAACAGTTATCGTCACTGGACTATCTTGATAAGTTAAGGCCATAGCACGAACAAGATCACATGACAAACACGTGGTACGAGCGTGTAGATACATGCCACTAACCGGCAAGGAGAAAAAGAAAATAAGTCACATGAATAACTAGTCACATGAAAGCAACAATTATCAAGTGTGAGAAGAGAACAGGTTAAAACATGAAAAACAGCCAAATCTGATAAATAACCAAAGACGACCAAAATAAGAATGGGGGGAGTCAAGTACCGGACACAGGCAAATCACGAAAGTACTTTTTATTAATGTAGACGCTAAAATCCAAAGCAACTTTCTGAATGAGCAAATAAGGCTCAAGCTTCATTTACACAATAATTGTTAAAAAACTTCTAGTCCTGGATAAAAGCCTACAACCTTATAGTCACAAGTCCAACTTTCCAACTATTAGGCAACAATTAGACAGAGAACAATTTAAACAGAACTCTTTGTTTATGGGCGGTCCAACTATCAATTGCAACTGAAGGCGGAGTCTGGAATCCTGACATTCCAGACAAAAGAAAACAAGTGTTTACCTCTGTGACTCCTAAACCCTTTGGGGCACAGTGAAGTTCTGTGCATATCATCAAATTCAAAAGCTCAAGAGAAACTACAGGCATATCTCTGCTGTCATCATGTTGTTATAATTTTGTGCTATTATATATACTGTAATAGTGTATAAATTCTATTTGAGAAAAAAAAAACTAGTCTTTTGTTTTGTTACAAATCTGAAAGTCTCCAGGCATTTATCAAAAGGTAAATTCAAAACCCAAACATTTTCAGTTAAATCTATGTCCAAGAAATCTTGTCATTTATTAAACTAGCTGTAATTGTGGACTCATAAGTCCAGGGATCATGTGCATTTTACCAACAGGGTGTGTAAAAACTTCTGCCGGTCCATTTTATTTACTTAATCATCAGCCAATTAGAGCTGGTTCTGTAACGGTGTTGGGAGCATGGAATTGTCCAAAATGTCTTGGGCGGCTGAATTGAATTTAATTCACTGGAAGTTAATCTAGTCCGGCAAAAAAAGATCCCAAATCACCCATAAACCAAACTTCTCACTTGGCACAATGCAGTACTAGAAGCTGCAGCTAGCTTAGAGTTCTGTGACAATTTACTCTACAAAAGCTGGCAACATTTTTGCTTTATGCGTCTTAGAATCCAGACCCATGTTGATGTCTTGGACGTCTATTATTGGGAAAGCGCCTTAAAAAACCCCAAAACAAATCAATGCCAGAATAGACAAACAGGGTGAATTTTAAAGAAAGTCAATAACTCAAATAACTACTCAAGGTACGCAGAACAGAATTGCTGAATGTTAGGGGTGGGACGAGACACTTTTCCCACGAGACGAGACGAGACGAGACACTAGGCTCACGAGATCGAGACGAGATTTAGATTTTTTTTTAAATAAAAATAAATCTTTGACAAATAATATAAGGAGAGCAAGATTTTATCTGTATTTTATTTAACTAAAATGTTCAAAACTGTTGATGCGTTTCACTTTCTATTTTCATCAATTGCATGCAGTGATAACCAAATAACCAACATAATATTGATCATACAAAATATGATGCCATAAATTGCCAGTCAAGTAATTTCACAAAAAATGTTTTAACTGTCAATATTATAAAAATCCATCATGCGCAGTCATTAAACACTATTTATAGACAAACACAAGTCTTCCATTAACTTGCAAAGAATGGTAGAATCATTTTGTCATTAAGTTCAACTCAACATCAATCTACTTCATTATGATTAAATTCACTGTGTTCATTTCAGCTCTAAAAAAACCCCACATATTGTATTACACGTTGCAATGCAGCATATTATGCAATGCATAACATAACATGTAGAATAAAAACCATATTTATTGAAAGTGTCCAATCAATTACTGACTAAAACAACGGGTCTTGTTCAGGACGTGACGTTCTTTCCCTTCACGATGTCGCTGGTGAGACTCACATCATCTGAATGAGTTTTACAGCAGTAATCAGCTGGTTTACTCTCATATTTCTGCTCTACTGCAGCGAGAGTGAATCGTTTGGATAGTAATGTAATACACGTGTATTAGACACATTAGATTAAACTCACATGTGCAACTAATGACTGTTTGAAATAATCGGTTTATTTTACAAACACACTTTATTAAAGTTCATTCACAAACGATCTAGTAGTGAGTCTGACCTGTCGCGGGGGCGGGGCAATGGCGGAGATCCGCGCTTTCTCAGCAGGTGGAGTTACCACAGTATATTGAGACGCGAGCGCAAGGATCCGCGCATGCCGGTGCGAACATCGGGACGCTCGTGCACGAATCCTTTAACAATGTTTGATTCCACACACTGTCAAAAAAAATGGCGGCAAATTCTCGCGATATCACGAGATCCAATCGCATCTCGCGAGAAGCATCTGCCACGAGATCTCGTCACACCCCTACTGAATGTACAAGATATTGAATGGCTGGAATGGAATGGAGCAGCAGCAGAACACACCGGGTGCCACTCCTGTCAGATACGAACAGAAAGGCTATAATCCAGCAATCTTGGTTGTCAGAAAAGTGCTTTATTAATTAAATGTATGAACACATAAATATAGTCCACACAGGCTCACCAAAATTGGACAGTAGAAGATTGGAAAAGCATGGCATGAGTCTCGATCTCTGCCAGCACAATCAGATGGTAGTCAGAATTTGGTGTCACCTTTTTTATCCTTTCTCAAATGCATGGATCTTTTCTTGTATTAATGGTTTAGGGTGGTGGTGGAGGTGGTGGTGTAATGTGTGGGATATTTTCTTGGCAGATTTTGGGCCCATTAGTAACACCTGAGCATTATGTCAAAGCCACCTGAGTATTGTTGCTGACCATGTCTATTCCTTTACAACCACAGTGAACTAGTCGTCTGAGGGCTTACAGTGGAAGTGAAGTGATGAAGAATGAATAATCTCAGACTGGTTTCTTGAACATGACAATGAATTCAAAGTACTTGCATGGCTTGATAACTAGATCTTTATCCAACAGAGAACCTTTGGGCCGTGGTGGAATGGGAGATTTGATGCCATCATGCCAATGTGAACCAACATCTTGTAAAATCCCAAAGAGTAATGTTTCCATCTTGTTGAATCTCTACCACAAAGACAATTCTGAAGGCAAAAGTGTCCAACCCCGTACGAGAAAGGCAGTACCGGTGAATGTATACTTACCTTTTCTGCTTTATCTACTTTAACACTATAACTACTTTTTACACATTCTTATAGTTTGACAACACAATAGTGACTCTTCAGGTGGATATCTCTAGGAACACAGAACTTTATTACTTTAATGAGAAACCAAATGCAGTGATAATAAGTCATATAGCGCCACTATTGTAGATTTAAAAAACTGTTGAATGTGTTTAGCCAAATGATATTGCACTTGTATTCAAATAGCAGCACTTTGAGATAACATTTCACAATGCAGTACATTTACTAAAAATTAATATACTGATGCAATATATTGCACTTAGTGGTTAATGCCAACCTAAGATTTGAAACACAACCTCAGCACTAATATGTGTGTATTTGTATAGACACATCGAATATCACAGAACACATGTAAAATGCTAAACGCTAATGCTAACATGCTAACGCTAAGAGAAATGCCAATTTGAAAAGCCTTTAAAACAGTAAAGATGACAGTGCGTTTTTTTTTGCTTTGTGTGTGAAGTTTACTTGTAACAACAGAACATACAACAACCTCAGACCAACATCAGGCATCAATGCAGAAATGTTTCTAGAATAGTCCGTGCTCTTCCCTAATTTCCTGTCAAGGCGGCACAGTAAACAAAGACATGTTCAGCGTTATACAAAGAAAAGCCTTAAAAATTCTTCTTCAGTCATAAAAATATATTAATCTTTCTCCTCAATCACCGTTTGATATAAATATAGACCTTCAAATGTAACGCAGAACATGCATTGACTAGTTTAAAACCGAAGTGCCTTAATAGATATTATTGTAGTGTATTGACACAATGCGTGATATTAAAATGCGTAGCATAGAAATCAGACATATATTTGGCACATGACCAAAAGAAAATCAGGGAGTAACTTTAAAAGCATAATTGACCAAAAATATGACATTTATTTATCTCAAAACCACAATATGCAAGAGAGTAATCGTGATAGTTTCTGCTTCTTTTTTTTTTGACAAAAGATGATTTAAACAGATAAATGACAGAGATTTAACTTTGAGGTCAATTATTCCTCTAAAATCCCAATTGAACTCTTCTGTTGTCCAGTCGGAAGAAACTCTTCTCGTGATTTCCAACTCACTCTGGCACTGCTGCAGTGGCCATCTCCACTTTTCCAGGTATATCCTGATCAATCCTGAAGGTCAAAATACAAAGATCAGCATTACGAAATTCAGAACGGATCCAAAAAGCCCACAGTTCACAACAAGTAGAGCCGTTGAACCAGTGGTGTCCAACATTTCATAATAAGGGGCCAAACATGACTTTGATGTGAATTTTGCTGGCCATAATAATACATATTCGCCAACAAAATATGCTGAAATTTATGCTAATATAAGAACCATTTCGTGCAGAAAAAATAATTCCATTAATAGGCGACAAGTGCCTACTTTCTTGGTGTTCTGAATTTACAAACACATAAAATTAATTAAAAACCTAAACCCGTCCCCAATATTTCAATTCGATGTTGCTTTACTGGAATAATAGATAAAAAAAATTTGAAACGATTAGATGTTATATCAAAATATAGCAGGGCATATCTTCATATATAGTAAATATGTCCATACATACTATCTATGCTAAAAATGCCTGAAAATTACACGTGTTATTGTATGTAATTTGCTTTTTTCATCTAGTGTTATTTAGCCACTGCTATGTAGCTGTGGCTAAATATTTTATATTTCTTATAATCAGGTACATTTGTTATGTTTATATTTTAAATTGAGTCACGTGAGGTACAGCACCGTGCTATTTAGCCACTGCGTAGTGTCACGACTTGGCTTTGTTTTTTTCTTTCTGTTATTAGCCTGGGTAGCTCATCCAACTCCCTACCGCTGGACAAAACAAAAGGGTTAACTGTCTCACCAAGACCTTCTGAGTTAGTTGAACATCATTTAAACACCAAAATGAAATTGTAGAAACAAATCCCACATTCTACACAAAACTCAAGTGGAACCATGTTAGGAGAAAACTCCCAGGAATGATCGTATTAGGTGCAAAAGAAGCAGATGCTCTTGTAGATCTGAGATGTTTAACATGCGGTGAGAATGTGCACTGACCAGCCAAATAACCAGTGATGGAGCAGTTATCATCAGTTAGCACCACATGTGTGACAGACTGTTCATACATACGTAGGGTCATACGTACCACATCCACAGCGCGAGGACACGCCATTAAAATCTAAATCTGTATGAACATTCGTGTTAATTATGAGCAAATCAACTGATTCTGTGAGTCAAAAAATTAGATTATATTTTCCTGAAAAAACAGATTTGGTTACTCAAATGCTACAGAATATTATTGCAATATATAAGGCGCCATTTAATTTGACTATAAAGACATAATGTATATATCTGAATGAATACAAAAAGTATTAAAAATATTTTAAACGACATTTCAAATTTTTTGTGAAATTTAAATGTAAAAAACTGGGTGAGAAAATCTGGGAAATTACGAACGAACTCACACCATGAAAGAGACTTTTGGAGAGTTTAAATAGTAATATTGTGCAGCTTAAAATTCTTTTTCCAATTTTAGCTTTTACTTGGATTTTTTACTGCACAGGAGAATAATCAAATCTCTCCACAATTCCGTATCTCTTTCATGATGAGCGTTTCCTTCAAACTCCACGTCGAGCCATTTCCCGTTTTAAATGTTTAACTTTTTCCTAAAAATCTAGCGAATTTAGCGGATCATTTGTGGCCATTGAACCAGGCAGATGTGAAAACACCCAACAACTGCCACAACTCCGCAATTAAACAACATAATAACCAAAGTAGTGGTTTAAAACGCATTTCCAAAGGCACGTTGAACTCGATAACATGTTAAATGCAAAGGGTTAATTGTTAGTTCTGTGCAAATCGGGAAATGTCAGGAGATCTCGGGGCAGCCTTGGAAAAAAAATGCAGATACCTTTTATGATTTTTCCTATTTTTTTCTTCGTCAAACCTTAGAGGGAAGGCAGGGCAAAGGGGTTAGGAGGGCAAAGAGAAGATCTTCAGAGCACAAAGCAGCTCAACTTGAGCACCGATAAAACAAGTTTATAAGCACGGCGTAGATCTAAGAACGAAGATCTAACAAAGTCAATTGCGTGTGAGAAACTTTTCTGTGGAAAAATGTGTATTTTGTTTAAAAAAGTATATTTTGCACGATAGCATGCCTACATGAACTTATGACTTACTCTTTAATGCACTCTGGTATGGAAACATACTCCATCGGGACAAGCTCGGCCAAGTCCAGCAGGCTGTAAACATACTTGATTTTTTGGCTAAATTTTGAGCTGTAAATAAAGAGATGCTTTAGTGTTCGTCAAACTGCTTTATTTCATCTACAAATGTCACTTCCATGACTGACCTTATAAAAGGTTTTGTGATGGCCAGGAGGGTTCGGATAAACCAGGATGGATGGACTATTATCAGCGACTTCAAATTCTTTCTCAATCTGTAAGAGAAGTTGAGGTTTTTTTAGTACTTGTTACATACATGATTCCCACTTCTGGAAGTCTCACCTTCGATCTATTTGCTGGTAGCACTTCCTGAGCCAGCCGACGCTGGGCATTTTCCGGCGTGACGTGGCTCCGTTTAGATAGACGATCATATAATTTTCAGCTACAAGCAGCTCTAGGGTTCCTATGACGTACCTGAATGGCAAGAAAAGGGGAATTTGAAAAATCTTTGGCGTTTGCGGCATCAAAACATGTTTTTTTTATGGATTTATTCTTAGCAAGTTATTTCCTAGGGACAAAAATGCACATTCGTGACAAATGTAGTTTCATTTATACTGCTTTTGGTCCGGAACCAGAAGGATCTGAGTACTGTATTTACATGGATAGTTCACTTACTCAACCAAAAGTGTGCATCTTTTCAGGGCATGTGTAAACCCGATAAGAACTCACTTAAACAGGTTGTCCATGATGTATCTATAGTTCGGCTGATTGCTCTCCGGCATGAAGCAAACGGCAAAGACAATTATAGCGTTCAATCCATCCCCATAATAACCTAAAAACAGAATATATGTTTTAATTGTCACGTTAAAAATGGGTATCATATTTTTCTACACAGAGAAGTTGTACTAAAACAGGTCAAAAATCTCATTTCGACATGACATTTAAATGAAAAACCAAGCCAAAACCAAAACCAAACCAAAATGTAAACACTCGTTAATTTTTAACCATTAACCTGACTTCTAGACAATCGACCTTCCCTACAGATGTTTCCAGAAGTCAGGCATCAACTCAGGCCGGGTTAAGCCCATTTATACTGATAGTCACACTATTTTCATTTTTTTTTTTTTATTTCATAGACTTTTTTTTGATAGTCACACAAAACAACATTTTATTATAATCTATATTAGTCTTATAGTCTTATAATTGTTTCTTTGTGTCTTATAGTCCGTATATAGCCAGTATTTAGGCAACTACAAAATATAAGCACCCCGCTGATTTTTCAGGCCTGAAATAAAAACTAAAACCCTAAAAGTTCTGGTTAAATACTTCCTTTACCAAACTGTGAACTTTTTCACCGCTGAGACATTGTCTGAAACACAAATATTCTTTTATTTCCAAAAATCAGGGGGAAAGGGCTTCAGGATTAAAGGAACAAAAGTCTTTCTCTTCTTCTTTAGTTTCCCTCGTTTTCCACGTCATCTTTGTGCAGCACTTTTCTTTTACTGCCAGAGACACAAACAGGGAAGTCACTGCAGGTTTGAGACTTTCACTCACTCTTCAGGCCTCTCAGCAGGCAGACGTCCCAGCTTCAGCAGCAGTCGTTCAGTTTCCTTTCCCCCCATTTTGCCTTGGCTTGCTCCTTTTTGTACCTGGCTGATTGCGAGAAGCCGGCAGCACCTGTGCTGCCTCATTACTGCGCAGAGTGTTCACACCTGTGGCTGTGCTGTCTGTGGTCCTGCAGCCTTCACACTCACTGTCCATGGTGCTGATATGGCAAGGTGTCTCACACACCCCCCTTTCCAGCTCCAGGCTAGGGTCTGGAGCGTATGCTGCGATGAACAGGCTCTCTTCCGCAGAGTCAGTCTTCTCCTGTTGCAGGTTGGGGTTAGAAAGATTCTGGAGTTTCTTACCGAGCTCGTTCCTCTCGGCTTGTAGTGCTCGGCAGAGCTTTTCCAGACGCTGCACCTTGACCTGGAGGCCTTCAAGCTCTTTATCTTGACGCATCTTCTCTTCTGCTGCCTCGACACAGATTTTGTTACCGCTTTCCAACTGTGATTTGTACCTGGATGTTTCCTTCTCCAGCTTCATGATCTTCTTGGTTGTCTTTTCCACCTCCTGTCGATTCAGCAGCTCACACCTCTGTTGAGACTCCGCAGCTTCTTTTATGAGGAACTCTTAAAATCCTCCAAGTCCTTCAGCAGAGCCTGAAATTGCAAAGTCATTTCTGTATGCTTCTCTTCCTCCACTCGGCCACGTTGCACACAGTCCTCTTTCAGCATATGGTTGTGCCTCTGAAGTTCTTGGCAGAAACTCTCCAACTTGTGCAGTGGCCGGGTCTGGTTGGCAAAACAACTTTGGCGCTTGTGTCGCCTTGTCTTCCTCTTTGCCTTCTTTACGCTAGTCCAAAATGCTGAAAACACCTCACAATCTCTGCCAATGAGGACCGGGACTGGTAGGTGTGGCACAACCCCCGCTGTCACTCGAAATGCTCCACGTGGAGTAACGATTCTCACTTCAGCGGTCGGGTAACTTTTGGACTGACCATGAATGCATCCAACTAAGATCTCTGCTCTTCTGGAGGTTGTAGCAAACTCGGGTCGAATCAACGTCACTGCACTGCCTGAATCAATGAAGCCTCGTGTGTCTTTCCCACGAATTCTGACAGGGATCTGAAGAGCTACCTGTTCCTTGTGAGCCCAGCAGGTGGTTACAAAATGACATGGTCGCATTGGCGAATCTGACGCGCTGGCAGTTGGCATGGGTTCGTCTTGCCCTGGGCAATCTCTCGCCAAATGATCCTCGCTGCCGCAGGTGAAACATCGAACCGGGATGGGCCAAGGCCGCAGTCTCTCTTTTTCCCATTTTCCATCCGTCGAAGGGGCTCTGAACGGTTTTCTGCTGGCTGGTCTCTCGGCCACTTCTCTTGCTGGTAAGGGCTTCCACGTAGGCTTCCTGTCTGTTTTGGCATCAAGCAGACGGTCGGTCACCTGATGATTCTCCAGGAGATTGACGAGGCTCTCCACATCTCTTGGACCCTGCTGAGCCACATACCTTCTGGCCTCTGGTGGCAAACCTCTAAGGCAGCGGTCAATAACAACTCGTTCCACCGCTGAAGGTCCGTCTCCTTCCTCCAGCCATCCTCTCACCATTCGACGTAAAGCCGTAACTTGCGTTCGAGCTGGAACAGACGCATTGTATTCCCAGGAATGGACCCTCTGGGCTTTGGCTGGTACACTGAGCCCGTACTGTGCAAGGATGGCATCTTTAACCGTGTCGAATTGGGAGGATTCTTCCACAGTGAGATCTCGGCAGGCTTTCTGAGCTTCTCCAGTTAGCAAGGGAAGTAGGTGGTGGGCCCACTGGTCTCGAGGCCATCTTTCTCTTCGAGCCGTCTTCTCGAACAAATCTAAAAAAACTTCCACATCATCATCTGCAGTCATTTTAGCAAAATAATGCTGGGGTTTTGTGGCTTGATCTCCTAGACGCCGACATAGCTCGGCCACTGCGGCCTGAAGGGTGGTCTGAGCCTCCAACATTGCCCCAAGAATCTTTTCCATTTTTCTCTTTTTCTTCTTTCCAAAAAAATTCCAAAAATGTCAAAACAAAATTCTCACGTTCGTTGCGAGGACTTCACACGCCCGCATTCTCCACCATCTGTGAACTTTTTCACCGCTGAGACATTGTCTGAAACACAAATATTCTTTTATTTCCAAAAATCAGGGGGAAAGGGCTTCAGGATTAAAGGAACAAAAGTCTTTCTCTTCTTCTTTAGTTTCCCTCGTTTTCCACGTCATCTTTGTGCAGCACTTTTCTTTTACTGCCAGAGACACAAACAGGGAAGTCACTGCAGGTTTGAGACTTTCACTCACTCTTCAGGCCTCTCAGCAGGCAGACGTCCCAGCTTCAGCAGCAGTCGTTCAGTTTCCTTTCCCCCCATTTTGCCTTGGCTTGCTCCTTTTTGTACCTGGCTGATTGCGAGAAGCCGGCAGCACCTGTGCTGCCTCATTACTGCGCAGAGTGTTCACACCTGTGGCTGTGCTGTCTGTGGTCCTGCAGCCTTCACACTCACTGTCCATGGTGCTGATATGGCAAGGTGTCTCACAAAACCTATCATGTGACTCTATGTCGTTTTACTTAAAAGACAATAAAAATGTATTTGAGTGAACACCACCTATTGAAACACCTCCTCCCAGAAACCTCAGCAGATTCAACGAGCCTTTGCAGCTATTATTAGCCAAGGACTATATCAGACCCTTCACAATGATCATTGTTGTGAAGTATTGTTTTGCCCTGTGCAGCAGACCCTGGTTTTGACTCCTTTGCCTGTATTGTTCCGTTCCGACTGTTGTCTCAGATTCTTTTGCCTGCCTTTGGACTTCGTTTCTAGGAGTTAGCTTTGATTCACGCCTGCTATTTGGTGTCGCCTCTGTCTGTTCTAATATTATTGATTGAATATAGTTTTTTTTTTTTTTTTTCAATGTCATTTAGCCACTGCAAGACCAACTATCACTGCATGGCTATGTTTCTTTATTTCTATTAGAGCCAATAAAAGCTTATATGCATGTCTGCCTCCAGAACCTTTATCATCACTGCATTAAGACGAATTTCCATTTTTTTGTGATTGCTCCTGTCTTGAAATATGAAAAAAATGGGCACTTATATGATCATATTTCATATATAGGCAAAATATAAGCACCCCCACATCTTGTATTCACATAAATTAGATATTCATAAATGAGCACTAGTTCTAGTGTTAAAACAGAAATCAGACTTGAATCCTTAAAATTTCCATCCGGTCGGTCACTGACCTCCGTGGCTAATAACCCGCTTGTAAGGCTCGATGGCCTTCATGTCCACCCTGTGCTCTTGCTCTCCAATGCGAAAGACCCTCCAGCGTCGACCTTCTTCCCGCTCTTCCGAGGTGGAGAACTCTTGAACCGACTCGACTCCTTTACACAGAAGGTCAGCGTTTTTGGGTTTCGGAAGGTCATCTGACGAGAAAAACAACAGGTTACTTCACTCAGGTTTATAGGATTTGAATAGATTTAAATACAACATTCCAAAGAAAACACCTCATTTCAAAACTCATTTTGAACTTGTTCATTGAATTTCGATTTAGGAAGCAGCAGAAATTCATTAAGTTTATCCGAGACGGCTAAACAAATGTATTAGTTCATAAGTATTATTTAAAAAAAAAAAAAAAAAAAA
>CM051501.1:27567888-27587556 GCA_028031935.1 Paedocypris micromegethes | reverse complement strand
ATATATATATATATATATATATATATATATATATATTATCCTCTTTTTACAGTTTAGTCATAAAATCAATACATAAAATAAACTAAAATGTTTTAATAATCTCCAAAAATGTAGGTGGTTATTTTTAGTATAATTATTTTATGACTTTATTACTATTAATTTATTCAGCAAGTACATGTCATTTTTATGCAGATGAGAGAAACTTTCCATATAGTGACTGTTCACAATGATGATAATTTGCATCCTCGAGCGTCCTTGAAACCAAAATAATAATTACCCTATATTTGAGCAAGAAAATGCATGAACAGAACATTTTTAAAAGTGAAAATCAAGACACCATAAGGATAATGATCAACATAAACAAATCAGATGACATTGGGGAAAAAAAGGAAACAAAACAAAACATGCACAAATCAAAACACATCAGTACTTTCCAACACAATAAAAGTAATCAAATCTGATTTTTGTGACATGTCATACCATACAAAACCATGAAAAATAAGCTGTAAATCAATACTGAGGATTTGATCGGGTAGCAAACATCCAGTCAAGTAAAGCCTTACCACACACCACAGGCCCGTGGCCTGTCGCAAACCAATGAGAAGAAACAATCCTTCCGAGATAGAGAGTAGAGAGCAGTCAACAGAACAAAAACAAGAAAACATCACACTGTTTAACTAAGATTTACGGCACAAAGTCTTCAAGAACTCATCACAGAAAAGCTAATGACAAATATATGTGTACGATACGCGCAGCTCAAGACATGATTGAACTCGCAATACTGTGTCGCACAGAGATTAAAAATAATAATAATAGTAATAATAATACTGCGGAATCTGAAATAACATTTTTTGAATGCTAAAATAAAAACAATAACTAAACATGTTTGTGTTGCACATACAACGCAGAATAAGATGCTCTGCTTCTGCACTGCTTATCAACAAGACATTTATCAGAAAGGTAGTTAAATATCAAAAGAGCTTCAGTATTTAATTTAGTTGAGTCTTCAGCAACGGATGAACTTGTAGCAACTTGTGTGCAAACTTAAATGTTGCAAACATTCATCATCTACTGGCTTTTCCGGTCCAATCCTCTACGGTCCATAGCAATGTTATGATGAGGCCTTTCCAGTTTTCAATTTTTCAAAACGGAATAAAGCTTCATTAATAGGCAAATGTAAGCACCTTATGACTTTCCAGAAACCAAAAATTCTGGCTAAATTATTTTCTTAGTAAAGCTTCTATTACTTGAACTTTAGATTTAAAAATTGAATTGTTAAATATTATTTCTAAATGTAGTAGAGTATATCACCAGTAGGGGGTGCCGAGATTCCACTTGCTATGTCCATATATGGGCATAATCCAGTTTACACCTGCCTGGACTAGTTTCCTCCACACAGAGTGTTTGCCATGTAACTGCATTTCATTTAAGTTGTTTTATTTATTCCAGTGTTATTTAGCCACTCCAAAGCGTGGGTAAGGTTTCGTTTTTCCCGTTACTCAGGTACATTGTTTTTTATATATTTTAATTAAAATATCCCCAGTATTCCACATTTTGCATTATAACACATTAGCATTGTGAAATAATGGTCTACAAAATATTTTACATCTCTACCAGACATCAACTACCAGAACGTTCCATAAAATAATGAATTTAGAGGTCATCAGATATGCCTTTACAGTGAACACTTTACATTGGATTAGTTATTATTATTGGGTGAAAAGAGTTTGTTTGTCGACAAACTGAGATGAAAAATGACATACCTTCCCATTCAAACTCATTGCTGTTGTCTGAAGGAGTGTCTATACCATCCAGATCCAGTTCTGTACTTTCATCCAGGTCATCTGACAGGACAGAGCCTTCACTATGGTCAAGGTTCAAGCTGATGTCTGGAGCTAAAAGCTTCTTTTTATGCTTTTTTGAACTGTTTGTTCCATAAGACTCTGAAAAAATACACAAAATGCCTCTGAACGTAAATTACGATTACCAGAAAGGACACACACACACACACACACACACACACACACACACACACACACAGAGCTCTGAGGCGCTAGTTCCAACCAGGTTTGCGAGTTCCAACACATTCTTGGATTTATTACACCACTGTGTATATAATTATAACTTACCTGGTGCTCCTTCCACAGAAGAGCCTGTGAACAGTTCCTCATCAAGCTGAATATCTTCCTCTTCAGGCAGAGGCCTGGAAAATTCAAAAAGGTCTTTTGTTAAGAAAATATATGCAAATGTGTTTAATATAAAGCTGCGCAATTGATCACGATTGTATTATGTTGAAAAAAAGAAAAAAAAAACTGCTGTAAAAAAGATAGATAATTATTACCCAGTCCAAACCTGGTTATGCGTCTTATGTTTGGGCAAGAAAATGAATAAACAGAAAAGTTTAGAAAAAAATCTCTGGCAGTTAGCACCGTCTTTTCCTTTTGGGGAAGTTATTGCTGTGGCACTGTCCATAAACACGCTTTTCCGTTTACATTGTATTGTTGCTTTACTTTGTAAAGTTATTCTCTGGATTTCCTGTAGAACACTGCAATAAACACAAATGCTCTTTTGAAAATAAGACAGTGGTACCTCTACGTATGAAATTAATTTGTTGTCAAAAGCCATTTTGTACTGCGCATATTTCGTATGTAGAAACGCATTTTAGACTATAAATGCGAATTAACACACATGAGCACACACACACACACACCAACGTGCTTAAGGAAAACAGGAAGTGCCATTTGTGAACAGGACCAACTTTTATATTTTGGAATCAATATATCTGTAAACAACTGTATTTAACATGCCTGGACTCACGCTTCACGCGTACAAAACTCATCTCTTTTCTCAATCTAAGAAAAAGACTGGCTTAATCTTGTCAACATTCGGCCTTTTGTATCTTGAAACACGTTTCAAAACTAGAGACGACATTTTCTTGATGAGGTGCTTCATAGCTCAAAATTTTCATCAGTAGAGTGATTCGTAAGTTGAGGTGCCACTGTACTTATTAAACTGGACATTGTAATGGGATTTACAATCAAATCTTAGGTTGCCGTTTGGTCACTTAAAGAATATTGTGTATTTTAAACACTAAAAACCACAGCGTAACTTCACGTTGTTTTTTATTTTAATCATGGAGCTGAAGATAGAAAATGACAAGTGACTTTCAAATAAACACATTTTCTGTTTAATATGATTCAAGAATGTAAGGTTTTACCTGGGAAAGTCTTCATCTTGCCATTCTTCCTTCAGCTCCACACCCTCCATCCTCAGCCGGGCCTCGGTGAAAGCCACCGAATCCTGCTGCTCAAAACTAAAAAAAGAAAAAGAAAAAGCTCAAAAACAGCTTTAGCAATAAAACACAAACAAAAGTGCCTAATCTCAAACTCACTAGAAAAACCAATACATTCGGGAGGAAAGAGTCCAAAAACCCAAGTCCGAGACAGACAGAAAGTCATTCATGACGGAGCTGAAGCGAGACGACAACCAAAGACCACCACCACCCAGAGTCTGAGACAAAGTCGCAATCTATAAAAACCAACACTTGCATTACAGGGTCACTGGTTAGCTAATCTCAACCACAAATCCACATTAAACCCGGAGAATTTCAGGAACAAACTCTGTTATACACGAGATAAGCCGTTTCAGAAACCACAGCGGCTGAATTAAATTCTCCTTTTGTGGTAAAGATGTCTGAAGTTTGTCCCATGTTAAAAGTGCAGCTTTAGTTCTTGGAGAACCTTTGATATCGAACTGATTTCCTTCTGGCAAGAACGAAAACATCATTGCTGAGCTCGAACTCTGGAAACAGGAAACATTCCTCAAGCGCTCAAAAATATCAGTCATTTTTGTGAGAAAATAAGTTATAAAACACTAACCCAATGCACAACATTTCTTGGTGGAATCTAATTTCCACAGTCAGGAACTTGAATTTTCCCCAATTGCTTCGCTCACAAGTCCGAGTTTATGAACACATGGTTATTTGTGATTTTCTGGTGAAATAGTACACCATTCATCCACAGCCCGAGGTTTTAAAGAACAGCAGATACGGCCGGTAGGTTGACGACACATTAGAGCCAAAGGTCAAAAATCACCAATGCGTCAACCGAAATATCTTCTTTGAAATACCAGCTTTCAAATGAGGACATTTTTCACTGAGAACTTGTTGAGAAATTATAAACACTGAAAATATGTAAAGCACAATAGCCAAAAGACATCTCACTAGGTTAATTCCTCCCTTTCTTCATCACTGACGGTTTTGTTTTCCTAGCCACTGTCCACTTAGTGCTGCTCATATCCTGGCAATGTCATTGATGAATTCAACTGATCGATCTCTTTTTCTTTTCATAGAGCTGCTCTGAGAAATTATTATAAATAAATTGACCCCATACATGTTGAATGAAAAAACTGAAATGCCCAACATGCGGCCCACGGGCCAAATGCGGCCTGTGGAGATGTTGTATGTGGCCCGCTTTTTTTAAATTTGATATTCATACCTATTTAGTGATTTTAGTCCATTATGAAAAAGAGGTTATAATATTAGAATAACTTTCTAATTTCATTTAAAGAGAAATCAGTTCAGTTTTATACTGAACCGTCACTGGTGAACGTTCCAAAATACACAATAAAAACTAAAAATGGCAGATGGATGCGAGTTGCCAATTATTGATCTTTAATTTTTTCTCTCACGATTCGACAACTAGACTGATTTTTTTAATTTTTATTTAATTGTATTGTGGCCCGTGAACATTCAGATAAATTCAAGTTTGGCCCTCATATCATGAAAGGCCAACTCTGTACTACAACACTGGAAAAAGGTAAACAACAATCTTGTAGTATAGGCTTTGGTATCATTGTACGACAGTTTTAGATCTAAATCTGTAGAGAACAGTGTAAGTAATACAAAAATGATGTGTTCATGTCCTGGAAAAATTATATTTACGAAGGAACAGTGTTCTTCTGGCACAAAATAAAAATTCCAAAAAAAAATAAATAAATAAATAAATGTTGGGGTGTCTAATGCTTTTTTTTTTAATTTCTGTCTATCTCTGTCCCTCTATAGGTCCACCTTTGAATTATTTAATTAAGACGACATTTATTTGTAATTGCTCCTGACTTGAAAAATGTAAAAAACGGGCGCGTATATTTGAAATCAGTGATTATAAGCACCCCCTGAGTTTTTGAGCGTCGAAAATTTGCAAAAAAAGAAACGGGGTGCTAAAATTCGCTTAATATTGATATTGTCACACACACACACACACACACACACACACACATACACACAGCTGCTTGGTTTAAGCAGCTTGACAAAGTGACTGTCTGTGTGCAAGATGTTGCAAAACGTTCTCACGCTCAGTGTGCGAGTTACTCCGGATAAAAGTAGTGAACGTAAAGCGTTGACACTCACGTAACAACATCCCTCACAATTAATTTCACATTAGATTTGACTTCTTAAAATACTAGAATTCCTAGGGAAAAAAAAACAGGTTCCACGTAAACATGCAATAGCACGTGGACAGAGAGTGTGATATAGCATGTGCTCCCAGAACTTTACAAACAAACGTGGGGTATGTTCACACCATAAGGCGCTTTGATGGTGCAAAGCCAATAGTTGTGGAAACGTATTTACACACACACACACACACACACACACACACACACACACACACACACACACACACACACACACTTTACCTTTCACTGTGTCGTGCTGATGGGGGTCGTTCTGGGGTCGAGCTCCACGCGCCTTGGTTCTGTCTATTGTCTGGACTTGCTGCTTCCTGTGTCGGACCCTCGGCTTGTTTCGGACTGTTCCCGTTAGACGGCGAGGTCTTCATCAAGTCCTCGCGCACTTCCTCGGCAGAAGCAGACGACAATGGTGACGACGAGGGGCTGTGTCTATTTCTGTTTCCCTGGGTCTCGGTTGCCCGGCTGGGTGGGTCAGAGACGGGCTCGCTTCGGCTGGCGTCCATGTCTCTCGGGTCTCTGTGGTTTATGATCTCAGTGGCCATGATCGATCCTGTCAGACACTGATCGATCACTTAGAAAAACAAGCCTTGGGACAAAAACAACCCTGTTGGACAAGGTGAGGTCTTACATGGTGTTAGTAATCCACATCAGTCCAGAGACATTAACATGCGAGGATTTTAAGTGCTTTTCAATACGATCGTGGCTTTTTCCGAGCAATCTTCAGAGGGTTTGGCGCGTGCAGACTTCTTTTCCTCCAACGCTTCCTCTCCACTGCACAACCGCTGAACTGGTCAAATAGCGAGTAATCACAATGTCGGTCGCAACAGATACAACATACGACACATAAAACGGAAGAGCGCGCTTTAGATGTCGATTTTGACAGGTGACAAACTCCGCAAATCCATCTCCGTCTGTTGCTTTAACCGGCCGTCATAGCGCTCCGAAGTGTCTGTTAGTTGAAGCGAAGGCTGACACAACACGTCGCCGATTCCGGTTAAAGCTTCAAAATAAAAGCACGAGGTGTTCCGGCGAAATTTCACAAGTACGTAGTTACAAAAAAGCCAACGAGGTTTAACTAGCTAGAATATGTTTATTCTTCAGGTTTCAAATGTTAACAAGACACAGGTGCATTGGACGTGTACAGAATCGCATTGGTATATACATTTTAGCGTTCGTATTTCTTTCCTAAAAGTTTAGAATTTTACAAGATTTTTGGAAAAATCTACTACAGTTCATAGAGTATCAATTGAGTACATTTTTAGGGCAAGGTAAATACTTACATTCACGTTTAATTGCTGTTTTGTAATATTAATGGCGGTTCAGAAATTACATAAAGTATAAAGTATAATGCATAATGATCGGATTTTATAAATTAGATTAAAAAAAAACAAAACAAAATAAAATAACATAAACGGACTTGGTAAATATAGAAGTTACATTTTCGCACCACATTTGAAGTTTGTTACTATTACAAAATTAATGTCCACTGAGACTATACCTTATTTCTGTTTTACACCATTTGCACTAGATGGCGTCACAGCACTTTAAAAGATTTAGCTGTAACTACATAGATGCTTTATAATAATATACGTGTATACTACATATTACACAATACGTTATATAATATAATACTTGTTACGTGAATAATTATCGACTTGTATTTTTTTCCAAATTACACTAACAAAATATTAATAATAATAATAATAATAATAATAATAATAATAATAATAATGATAAGACTAATAATTAATTTCATTTATTTGGTGCCTTTCGAGTAGATAAATTTGCCTATACCGACTTTGACACGCTGTCTGAGTTTTGAATGCTGTCTGTCTGCCTGTCTATGAATCTGTCTGGCCAACTGTCCAACTGTCTGTCTGTGTATGAATGAGTATAAAGTGTAGATGCTAGTGTGAACTCTCTCTCTCTCTCTCTCTCTCTCTCTCTCTCTCTCTCTCTCTCTCTCTCTCTCTATGTGCTGGTTCTAATGGTTCTCTTCTTTCTTTCCTTCCTGCCTACCGCTCTTTCTTTCTTTCTTTCTTTATATTTCTTGCTACCTACTTCCTCCGTATTTCTTCCTTCCTTCCTTTCTTTTCTTTCTATCTATCCATATATAGCACCGGTCTGTCCATCCATCATCTAATTTAATTACTATAAAATTGTAAAGTTCAAACTGGGTAAATATAAACAAAAACAGTTACATGAAACAATCAAGGTTCCCCCTGGAAGTGATTCATTTAATGAAGTCGATGATTTATTGTTCTTGTCTTATTATCAAATGAGGTTACTTCATACTGCCTGATGAGAACGAGCAATTAGTGTATGCAAATGAGAGAGGACTCTGAGCTTTACCTATTTTGCAATGGAACAAAGGAAATGTTCTAGAGTTTATGAGTTTGTCAAGACAGGCCATACGAAACAGCCAATGGTAATTTGCAGAATCACATTTGTTCGTGCAAAATGTAAAAACATAATTCTCCTTGAAGGTCTGATGATGGTCTCTGTGCCTTGGTGGCTTCTTGCTTCAGGAGACTCGATGATAAATGTGAACACTGTCCTGGTGCCACCGTCTCATATGTGTGCTTAGGATCATTGAATATTATCACTAATTAACATACTGCTATTTGCTTTGTCTGATAGAACGACCTGGTTAGGAAACCACAGAATATTCAGCGTTTAAGGGACCTTTGTCTCTGACGAATGTGCTGAGTATTAACGTCTGTGAAACACAGGGGGCGATACAGCGACATTTTCGTGAAAACGTGGCCTTAATCTGTGCCAGTTTATTTCGAATTTCAAAACCGAAACTAGCGGTATTGTGTCACTTTGTTTAATAATGCGACGGAAATGCTAAGTGGCTAGCGGTTGGCGCTATCCTACTTCCCAGACAAACGCATGCTGCAGCCAAAGCTGGAAACGACTGGAAACCGTTTGATTTACGGTATGTTTGTATTAATTAAAAATAGACCACAAGAGAGATGCACAATGAACGCTTGTTACTAGCGACTGGTTCTAATTTATTAATGTATTCGAACATATTTAATTTTTATTTTGATATATTTCATTCATACTCTTAATTTATTTCTGACAATGCGAGGATAAAGTCACACTAAAGTGAAGCCTTAAGCACACGCTACTCTAGAGAAGACATGTTCGTACATCAAGTTTCATCAAGTTCAGTCAAACTCTCCATCTGCTTTTGCTTCTGCTTTCACAATAGAGTTTTTAAAATTTTGTATTTGCTTCCGGTCCACCTAAAGTTACACGTTAAAAAATAAAACACCTGACAAACATTCATGCAAACTCCACACATAAAGTCCAGGCCTTGCACCTGAGCCTTGGTTTTGTTTTTACATTTACAGTATCATTCATATGAACTGTTGTGTAAACAATAACAATCATCTTTGAAAAGCACAAAAGCATCGAAACAACTAGACTAGAGAGAGAATGCTAAAATATTGATCCGCTTTGCTTTTATGCAAATGAGCTACTACTCAAAAATATCCTCTGACTCTCCTCAAACATTTGGAAACCTGTGTGTGACGGGAAGCAGATGTATATTCAGAGGGATTCGACTCTATTGACAAGCAAGCGAGCGCCTTTTTCTCCCAGTGTTGTGAATGTTTCAAAAGCAAACTTTCTTTTCCTGAGTCGGGGCACAAGTTTGGCACAGAGATGTTTGATGTTTTCCTCTTGTGCAGCGCCACGAGATGAAGTGAGTTGTTAATTTATGAGGACATAACAAGGAAGCTATTAAGCAAACATATTTCCCTGCTTCAGCTGGCATGAAAGAGCCACTCAGGGCGAGAAAGATGGCGCTTTGCTTTTCAAAAAGATAATTGCCTAAATGTTTATAAGTTTGCTAGAGTTTAAATTGCTCGTGCGAATCTGCTTTCGGCGGCGAACGAAAAAGGTGTGAAGTAATGGAGAGTGGTATTTCTATGAAAGCAACTTGTTTTTTTCCCGCCCTTTTGGTGTAATATCAAGAGACCATAACCGGTGTAAAGGATAATACTGTGGGATCAAATATCCAATTTCCACAAGTGGGGCAGAGGGAAGTATTTAGGCTAGTTGAAGTACATGTCTTAATGAGAAAAGGACCAAAAAAAAAATCACGTGCATGATTCATGCAGTCTGTTTCTAGGAGCGCATGAATAATTATTTATGATTGCTAAGCCTAAGAAAGACGAGTGGAGAAGGATGTTGCGAACTGGTAAAAGATTCAGAAGAAGAGGAATGAATATTTAAGGGACGATGAAATATTTAGGAGAAACAAATGAGAAAACATTTAAAACGGCATGCTAAATAATAGCGGGGGCTGCAGATGTGATTGTGCCACAAGGTTTTGACAATACGCAATACCGAATTTTCCGGCATGGAAAATTCCAGCGTGTTTTTCCGTGTGCTGGCACTGTAGATACGGAGGGTCTGTGGGTAAATGTGCTCAGAGCGCTGGGATTTAGTGTTTTGTGGAGAGTATATATGTATGTAGTTTGTGATACAGTAAGTAGTATACTGTATGTATATGTTTACAGTTTGTAGCATAAATAAGTCAAAATATGAACAATTTAATAAATAATTTTACTTAATTTTTTAGCAGAAGAACAACTGGCATTGGACAAAGGAGAATTTGCTCTAG
Organism: Paedocypris micromegethes; assembly: GCA_028031935.1. Classification (NCBI taxonomy): domain Eukaryota; kingdom Metazoa; phylum Chordata; class Actinopteri; order Cypriniformes; genus Paedocypris; species Paedocypris micromegethes. The sequence continues at coordinate 27,577,448 of CM051501.1, read as the reverse complement.
ATTTGATTTTTTTTTTTCAACCAGTGTGTTGAAATTTTAGAAGCCAGTATGTCTGTGTATTGGGAATTAACATATGATCAATTACGGTTATTGATATTATATTCTCATAATCATGATTGTGATTTTTTTTTTTCTTCCATTTTGTACTTGCCGAGTTAAAATTTTTTTGGCAGCCGTCACCTGACTCTTGTTTAATTTCCATTTTTCCAGATCTAAAAAATAATTAAATCGGCAAACAAATAATTAATCGAGTCAATGAGAACAATTAGTTCAAAGACGCCTTTGAGAATTGACTGTGCATAGTGAATTGGTTAATTATCATACTACAAAATAATTGAGTGGAGCTCGTGTGCTTACGTTCGAGGGAGCAAGTGTGTTGTCTGTTTATAAACACACACACACACACACACACACACACACACACACACACACACACACACACGATCATATTGATGATTAATAATAAAAACATTAACCACTAGTAATTAAATTCAGACCAGATTAACATCATTTTTGTCCCACATAAGGAAATGTGCATCTCAATATCATTGACCCTTATTAGTTTCACAGACGTAACATGGACTTTTCAGCTTGAGAGCATCATAAAAACGCAAGATGCTCTTTTTTTGGGGGTCACAAAAATCCCGATTGATTTTTATTTATTAGTCATTAGGTGTAAAGCGACCGTCCTGTGGTGGCTCTTGACAAAAGTCCTGCTCTGACGCCCGTGTTAAACTCCATTATAATGTGCGCTGAAGGTTGTGACACTAATCTCTGTGACCTACACAAGCCATACATCAGAGCCTGTCTGTCTGCTGACAGCGAGCCGCGAGGAAGCAGGAACTGAGACCACGGTGTCCATGGTCGGACATCATTACCCCCGTGACTGATGTACCGGGCAGCCCACAGCGAACACATTTGTTCCCCTGAAGAACAGAGCGACAGCCCTTCATATTTTGTTAGCGTGGTGGTGGGCTCTCAATGAACACGGGGCCCTTTAGTGCACATACATCTTAATATGTTTATATGTAGAAGTATGCAAGATTTTGTGAGTGTACGTGTGTGTGTATTCTTAGAACAAAATGTAGAACATATTTTATTATTATTATTATTATTTTTATTTATTAACATATATATTATTATTTGATTACTTTGTGTATTTCTTGCTTTGATTTGATCTTAGTGAAATCATTGGATTTGATATGTGTTTTTGTTTGTTTGTATATATATATATATATATATATATATATATATATATATATATATATACACACACACACATACTGTATATGGATGGACAGATGGATAGACAGACAGACAAATAGATTATATATATATATATATATATATATATATATATATATATATATATATATTCGAGAGAGAGAGAGAGAGAGAGAGAGAGAGATATCGATCTAAGGATTTAATATTTACATGTATTAATAAACCAATTCATGCATATTGCCTTTTGGTTTTGCTCAATTCACTGCAAATTTTACTGCTGCCCCTTAATGCAATTTACAGCCCAGGCTCAAACTCGAACTAAACTTTAGATCAGATTTTATTACTAAGACTGAAGTCTTCCCTCTTTTGATACTTCAAGTGTAGTATTTTTGGACATCCTCATAAAGTAGAATAATAGGAGTGTTTGCATCTCACTGGCTTCTCTGATACAAAAGTAATAACCAGAAGCAATAGCAAGAGCTTCACCATCCAAGGCGTCTTTTTATGCGTTCAGCATTTTATGAAGAGAAACTTTAGCTCTTATTTATAGTGCTGCATTAAAGTTGTTAGTCATGTGACCTTTGGGACCGCGCATATGTTGAAAGCAGAGAGTGCTGGGAAAAAGGCGTCCTCAAGGTTAAACTGATGGTCAGCATAAAAAACAATGGACTGTGTCTTTTAATGTGATCGATGCTTCAGTCGTTTCTAGCATGAAGTTCATGAACATATGTTTATTATTAAGACCGTAAGAAAATAACTTTTTATCCCGATAACAGTCTTAATATTTTTTTTTAAAAAGCTTCTTTGTTTTCTGCTCTGCATGCTTTTTTTATCAACTTGGTGACATACTTCTCGATCTTGGTTTAATTTGGTCACTTGGGAAACATAAATTAAATATAGAATTGACTAATCTGGGCTTGTGCCATGCTTTCGTCCTGGGGCAGGAGATTTAGTTTTAAACCGAAATTATTTTTCATCAATGTACAGTATTTGGTATTGATTAAAAATATTATAAATATATAAGTAAAATTATATTGATATTAATTTGTTTTTTTTAATATAAGACGTATGTATTATATAATTAAAGTACTTAAATAAATTATTATTCAATTATTATTTAGTTTTATAATGTATTTTGTTTAAATTCTTTTGTGTGTCCAGTTATTTGTTTATAAACATGAGCAATTTTTGGGTCAATGTGTTTGGTTTTGATTTACAAAAGTTGGAAAAAAAAATCAAGTCACACATTTGAAATGTGTTAATTATATAGCGTAATATTCATAACACAATATTTCATGATATTGATAAACAGAATGGTTGTACTCTCTCTCTCTCTCTCAGACTGTCTGTGTAACAGCTGAATTTAGTTTAAAACATACTTTTTTTCCCAAAATATTTGCTATTGATTTAAAAATCAAAATCAAGTCACTTACACACACACGCAAAAACAGCAAAACATGGATACATATATATGTATATACGACGCTATATGACATATATTATTAATATAAGAAATGAACATATCCTCAGTAAGAAGAAGAGTTCAAAAATCTCTGCTCAGTTTTTTCTCTCCATCTCAGCGGTTTGTCTGTCTGTTAGAAGCACAACAGTGAGACTTTTGGAGGATCGGCGAGGATGCTGTCAGCGCTTTGCGTTTGATCTCTTCCTTCTTTGTTCAGCATTCCAAACTCTCAGGATACACGCAAGAGTTTTGTTTGAGCTGCGTGGAGAAGACCCATCGCCAACCACAGATCCACTGATCCGCAGCCGGGGACGGATTCTGTAGGTGTCGCAGCTAAACTTATAATTGCATTGGATGCGTCCCTATCATAAATGTTTAACCAATTACCTCGCTCGACAGCATGGGCGAGTCGTCAGGAACCAGCTCCGGCTTTTCCTCTCCCATAAAGTATTCAGCATCTCCATCACAAGCATCTCGGTGACTAGAAACACACTCGGCCTGCTTTTCCCCTTAAAAGAAACCCAAAAAGGAGGAAAAAGATGAAATATTTTCTCTCTGGTTCCTGAGACCTCTCTCTGTATTTCAAGTGATAGTGACCTAAAAAGGTTGATCAAAGCCTGTTGGAACTCCGCAGCCTCCAGCAAGCAATAAATTGGACCATTGGATGTTTTTGCACTGACAAATTATTCTCCTGAGTCCTAACATTCTTCGTAGCAACTCAATTAGCTGGAGACAGATGTAGCAAGGATTCAACATTTAATGTTTAATAGATCCTTCAATATTTTACCATTTCTACTCCTAGTTAAAATGGAAATGCTCCATTTCATGAAAATAATAACTATTTGCTTATAATTCCTCCATAAACGGTGAGTTTGCGCGGTGTACGTGACACAGTCCCGTCTTCCCGAGATGGTTCCCGCTGTTTAAATCCCCGCAGGCCGTTCTGTCGTGTTGAAGTGGCTCACAGCGTCTCCTCTTTCATTCGGCTGTTAAAAGACAATATTTCTTCCTTTTTGTGAAGAATAGACCATCTCCAGACGTCATTCCTCCGGCAAAATCGAAATAAACCCAAAGACCTGACTCGAAACAGATTTTCAAAATTGCTGGGATTAAAAAAATCTGATTAGATAGATAGATCGATAGATAGATAAATAAACCTGTTTTTACAGTTTATAAACATTTAATGTGTATATACATATATACACACACATATATATATACTCAAATGTGTGTATATATGTATATATATATACACACATACTGTATGTATGTATATATATATACACTCACACATGTTTGTATGTATATGTATATATGTATTATATGTAATTTAAACATTTTAGTTCCAAACATTTCTTAATGTTTATAATCCAAGTAAAAAAAAGTCTTATAATCCGGGGCGCTTTATAGTCAAACAATTACGGTTATTTTGAAAAATGTCCCCGTTGAAAAATTTCCCGTAACTCTTACTTTGGGGCAAACATCAATCTGAGTTTTGAAGACTTTTTATTCCTTTGAGCTAGCTCTTCACTCCTTGATCAAAAGGTCGAGTGATTTTTTTCTGTTCCTCATTTGCTCCGATCTTCCCGAACAGATAATGGAGAGCATTAGCAGCCATATCAGGCTTCTCTCCTGCCTCTGAATCTCTTGCCGGACACCAGCATCTCGGGAAAAGCTAAACCGATGACATGCTCTCCCTAAATTACAGAGCCATCCAAAATAATCACAGCAAGATGTATGTGTCTGTATAACATATCTGCATCGGCCTCTCGCATCCATCACTTCATCAAAGAGCCAAGGTTCCGCAGTGACAGGAATATGTGCTTAAACTCTCATTGTTTTGGAGAGGGCATGTCATATTAACCCCTGGAAATGAAGTTGTGCCAGTGCCGCTCGCCGTCTGATTTTTAACGGTGACTGATCTAAGTGCTTTTCAAGCATCATTTATCACAAAGGCCTGGACAGTCATGCAGTGATGAAAATAGAGCTGATCTTCATAGACGCCGTGACATCAGACTGGATTTAGTCGGAGGTGGCCAGTTTGCTGTCTACGTAAATGACAGCTCATTCTATTACTCATCAAGACTGCACGTATTGTAAATATAATTGTGGCACTACGCACATATTTGCATAAAGATGCTTAAAGATTGCATGTTTTCTTTATAGCGCTACTTAATTTACCATACACTGCCGCCGACATTTAGGTGCCTGGCGTTATTTATAATCATGATTCTTATTACATCCCAAACTAATTATAAAATGGTAACGAGCCTCAACATCGGTGGGAACTTTAAAATGCCGTGTTGGGGATTTAAATTCATCACTTGACTCGTCGAGTATTTTACTGAATTGTGTATCAGTGCCATTCGCAAGTCTCGAAAATGTCCGAGCTTGTAGGGAGCGTAAAAAATTCCCTCAAACGGATATAACGCAAGTCGTGTCTCTAACAACCCGTTTAGCGAACGGCAACAGCTTAATAATCCTTCTGTCATGGGGTTAAGTGGAATCCCAATACAGTATTGACAAACTGTCAGCCTGGAACCCCGGGTCCTTTTTCACAGGCCGGTGTGAAGATACAGACTGGGAGGATAGGCATACAGGTTTATCTGTAGGTCAAAGGTCGCTCATTCAGTTGGTCGGTCTTATTACAATTTCTAGAAAGAACACTCCGCCATGTTGAGTTGGTTTTTCGTGAAGGTTTTGAAAGACCAACAGTGACCTAAAGTTGACCTTCCACTGAACGATTAAATAACAGACCTTTCGCAAACTCTCCGAGGAAGCTGCGGAATTGCAAATCTCTCTGTGTCTTGGGAGGGTGTCTGTCGGCTTTTAGCAGGCCGTGGATCCATTGGTTTTGGAGCTGAATGCAGCTGTGAGTGGGAATTGGCAGCAGTGGAAGGGCTTTTATTGCTGCACATTGGCTCAGTGGGTTCGAGACTACCACTGTGCATAATTAACTGCCAATGAAATGTTCCCTTGAGTAAATCTGTCTGCTTTATTAACAAAGTAATGCGCTTATGCTTTAATTGGCTCTTTTATTGTTAGCCAAATGAGATCAAATGATAGAACACATGGTTGCAAAGAGAAGACCATTAGTGGTCACCGGCGCCATAAGTAGGTTTTAGTGAACGTGTAATGTCCTGGTTTTTGAAAAGCCGCTTGCTTTCCTGTGTGCGTTTGTGTGTGTGTGTGTGTGTGTGTGTGTGAGAGAGATTAATTATTTCTTGATTTATTGATTGTTGAAGACTTTTTGGGGGGTTCTTCAAAATGTATTTGAAGACAAATGTTTTTCCAACGACAACTTTGCTCACGCTTTATGTATGTATATAAAGTAGTAGTGAAAGTTTTATTCAAAAAGTGAAAAAATCATTCATGTAATAGATTAATCCTTGAAAAAATTGTAGATTTAAGCAAAGTAACATTTACTGTATTTAGGTGAACATAAGCACCCCCTTTTTTTTTTTTTTTTTTTTTTTTTTTTTTCGAATTTTTGACACTCGAAAACTTTGGGTGTGCTTATAATTGCCGATTTCAAGTGTGCACAAAGTCAAAACTGTCGAAAATGAAGAACACGGGCGAGGAGTAAAAACACAGACACAATCAAAACGCTCCATCGCTGCACAGGGGATAATTAATCATTCGCTATGGCGTCGGATAAACAGGGAGCTTGAAACAGGCCTGAGCTTGAAACAATTGCTTTGCGCATGTGTGGAGTCTGACTGGAGCAAAGGATCTTGGGAAATTATGTCCTGACCACTAGAATCACCTTTTTGTTATCAATTATTCAAGTAAAACAATATCAACATGATCTCGTTAAATAAAGACAAAAACAGTATTTTCTAGAGAATAATAACGTAATACAAAACTGTTAATAAAAAAAAACTACTTTTTTTGTATTTTGTGCCTGAAATACCACGGGGGTGCTTATATTTGCGTAAATACTTCAGCTCGTGTAAAACTGGATGAGCGAATAGAAATATTTAAAGCACGGGATTAAATCGGCAGGATTAGCATCTCTCATAATATTTATTTAAGCATAGTTATCGTTGATATAATCCCATTTATTCCATTTCAAAAGACAATTCCAGCAAAAACACCTGGTGGACAAGAAGCCTGCTGTGAGCAGAGCGTTATTTACACCGTTCTCACAGAAGACATGTGCTTCACTTCCTGGCAAACACATGTTCAGGCTGGAAATGTCACAGAAGTGCGGTGAATTGGATCTGGGCATTTTGATGGACCAGTTTTCCACCTGCCCAAGCTACTGTTTGCTTATGGATGGCAGCCAGATGAAATCAGCATTTGGCAAATAGCTCCGCTCAACCACCAAGAGGCTTCCTCTCAGCCCGAGCCCCATGCATTATTTAAACTTCCGCTACTGAAAAGTTCTCAAAACAGAGAAGACTGGGAAAACACTGCTGCGATGCCACTGGAGACGCTTTCTTAAAGCATCGCTCAGAGAACAAAACCAAGGGCCTGAGTCGAGGCTACAAGGACATCAAACACGCCGCCAATGTCTTCCAGGGATTCCACAGGCCTGTTTCCCCTGGTCTTGAATTCTGCTGGCATACGCGGCAAAGCAGCAGGCATGAATCAACTGAGAATTACCTGAAAACTAGGCTTTAAAGTTGGGCTTTTTCCAAAAAAAAAGTGCACCATTGCCATCCTGCCAGAGATGGATGGTGACTTTCTGCATCAGCTGTTGGGTACCAGAACGGAAACAGGGGGTTTGCCCTTCGATGTTCTTTAACCCGGATGCTGACCTACTCCTGGCTCTTATTTAACACCCACAAGGCCATGGCCTGGAAAAGTGAGAAACTAAAAAAAAAAAAAAGACTTGGCAGGAAGACCAGCATCCCATCCTCCCTGAAGAAATTAGGGGCTGTAATTCCGAGTAGCCCCTGTGTGGATGCATTACCCGTCCTCCATGGTGATTCTGCATACCCACCTGCCCATGTCAGGACAAAAGACCACGGTTGGAAGTGTCCAATTTTACCGCGCTTGACAGGTCAGAAGTGACGAATAGCAGCCATTCCTGAGAGAAGGTTACATTTAAACACAGCGCAGGGCAATGAGGGGGAATACATCCCTGACAATGACTGCTACATCATTGTCAGGGAAACTAATGATAAGTTATCATAAGATAACAGGATAGCGTGACAGATCGGGCACAGTCTCGCTCACCTTAATCACCCGCTGTCTGTTTCTCGTGGCATTCATCTTGATTTTGCATAGACGTGCACATATTCTGCTCCTCCTTCAGTGTGTACATCGGCTTGTCAGGGTGGGTGTCACACAAAGCTTTATTTAAATTGTACATAGCGGGGTTCTTTGTTGCCGGCCCGGATGATGAATGAATGGAAATATTAATGACAAAGAGCGTCTCAGCTGCTCCGAGAGTGAGAGACAAACCACACCGGCGGCGGAATAAAGCGTGGAACAATGTGTTTTTACTCAGAAAGTTCGAATTTGTGAAATATTTTAACAATGGTAGTTGCACTGGCATTGTATTAATGTTTTGTAAAGGCTTTTTGAGGGGTTCTGTTTGTTTGGTTTGGTTTGGGTATAAATGAGATTGTTAATTGAAAAAAAAAAAACTATAATTAACAATATTTAAATGAATAACTATAAATATAACAATAAAATAAATGATGCCATCTTTGATCACTTTTGCAATTTTGTACTTGAAGTTCTAGATTGCATTTACTCATATATGATTTTGCGTTTGCTATTATGACACCTTTCTTCTGTGTCATGATTGTTTATGATTAATTTTACGTATTTTGTTTTATATATACTGTAGTAGATGTGTTTTTATGTATATTCTCTCTTTTCTCCCTTTCTCTCTTCTCTGCTATGGTAAGATACACCTTCACTACTGTGGAACTACCGGTAATAGAGGCTATTCAATTCAATTTCAATTTAAATAAAACCAACACGATCCATTAAAAACCCTTCGTCGAAGCTAAACTACCGTTTCACAAATGTTTGCAACAAAGTACAAACAGAAAACTGCCGGGGAACACAAAAAGTGAACGTAGCATCTTGTCAAGTCTTAAGTAATTCCTGCAAGAACAAACACCCTTGGGCTGTTGGGCTTGGTGAGTTTAGCATCAGTGTGTTTAATGAGATTTAGCACGTGGGGAACAAGATGGAAGATGTTGTATTCTGTTCGTTCAACTTTTGTTCACTATTTTTGGAATGTATTCTCGGTTTTGGAATGAGTTGGTTGTCTTGTTCAAGGAGTCTTATGAGTCTCTGTATGCAGCTTTTTTCAATTTACTTGCATTTACATTTTATTTTTTAATAGTTTTTCTGTTCGCAACATTTCAGCTTGGGTTCAGTCCCATGCTGAAGGAAAGTATGAATTCATTTCTAAATATTACTGTAATGCATTATTATTTTATTTTTTGTGTTGTTTTTAGTAGGAGAGCAGTGCAGCATCTGCCTTCTATTGAGGAAGTGTTCTTTTCTTCTTCTTCTTCTCCTTCTTCTACCTCTTAATATAATCTTTTTTCCATTGACTATGAATAGAAGTAATCTTCAAGTGTCTTCATCCTATTTACACTATGTGTCTTCGTAACAGTTACTCTACTCTTTTCATCTTTAAAGCTTCATTATGTGAACTTTTGTACTTTTTCCTTTTCAGTGTTCAGCTTTAACTTCGTCATAACTTTATAACTTCGACAACGTCTTTTTTCGTTCATTTTAGAAGCAGTGTTTCGAGTTAAAATGAGTCTATAGGCTTTCATCTTCATCCACTGACATCAACAACTTCTCATCTATTGTACGTTTTGAGCAGTTTGAGATTGGGCTGCATTTTCCATTAGTTTCAATGAAAACCAATCAACTTTAATCAACTTTTTTTTTTTTT
>CM051501.1:27502500-27567877 GCA_028031935.1 Paedocypris micromegethes | reverse complement strand
TTTTTTTTTTTTATCTTCGCTGTGTCCTTGTTTCTACTTGTGTCAACTTTTATCTTTCTTAATAGCGTTATACATAGACATGTATAAAAATGCGTCCTCCTTGCCACATCTGCATTTCTAGTGTCATTTTTAATTATTCTGATTTAGATTTTTCTTTTATAGATTTATTTTCCACCATATAAACAACACATACTACTACTCGCGGTTTCTCCAGAGCTGTTCCACACTGAATCTCCTCATTAGTGAAGCTTTAAGCACCAAGTAAAACCGTGTCCACCTTGCTTTAGGTTATGTGGACAATGCGCATCTAGGAATCTCAAGGACATATCATTCCTCCAGATTAAACAATATTCACTCTCTGTCAAACACCCCATTCCCAAAACCTCCGCACTGGAGAAGAATAAGCCCCCTCCCGGACCCCTCTTCATGGTTGACGGAGAGAAGTGGGGGAGATTGTTTGGCCCGAAGGAGAGACCAGATAGCGAAATAATATTTAATCTCTGTCCCTTCCAGGCACTGCCAACACCTGTTATCCTGGATGGCATTGTGGGAGAGGGCAGCACAGCCTCGATTTAAGGCGGGTAATTATTGTGCTAATTATTCACATAGGTGCTGGGTGATTACGGGCGTTCAGGTGAATGCACGTCCCGTGTAGCGCCAGATGAGACCGACGCACAGTTGCTCCCGTCTTTCATTTCCCTTCTAGATGTTTGACCTCCTGTTTTGTTTGCGCTGCTGGAGTGAAATACCAGGCTGAAACTTTTAATTGCTGGTAAACGTTGCTCACAAACAGCAGTTTCGGCCATCTGGAAACGGTTTTGGTCCTTTCAAAACAGACAAGAAATTCAATATGTATACGTACTTACGTACTGTGCAATATAAATATATATGTAAATGTATAAATATACATGTATAAATATGTGTGTATTTAATATACATATTTATCGGTTATATATTTATATTATATATATACACACAGTATATTTCAGTTATACATTTATATATACATTTTCTTTTCTACATATATTTTTCTCGAGATTTATAAAAATGTATCTAAAATAATAGAGAGAGAGAGAGATATGTAGTGATATATATATTACTTGGATGTAGATGTGTTTTTTTAGCAGTAGCAAAGGCTTTTCCACAGCTTTTCTTCGCTTTCTGCTGGAGAACCAGCTCATACACACACGGAAACTGTTGTGGTTTTTAAGAAAAGAGCAAAATAACGGTAAAATAGTAGCATTTGAGTTGAGAAATGTCTTCCATCATCTGGTTAAAAATGTATGAATCAAATGATGATTTCTTTTTCTGTGTTTTAAAGACTGTATATGTAATTAGGGCCTGGAGGGAATACAGTCTCTTTAAGTCAGATTTATCTGTCCTAGGACTGAATTTAATTCAATTAATGGTGAGAGACTAGAGTTATAGATTTCTCTTTCTCTCTTTCTTTGTTGATAGCGACGTTGAATTCATGAATTTTTCATTCTCTGCCGGTAGTTTTGAGGCAATTAGCAAGCAGAAGGACGGGTTTTTTCAACATAAAATCCCTTTTTTGGTAAACCCTCCTAGTTCCTACTGAGAAAATAATAGATCTTTCTACCATCATTTACTTGCCCTCGTGGCATTTTAGACCCACACGAGTCTTCATTTTAGTCCAAGCCTTTCTTTGTTGTACCATCATACTGCATTGTAATTTGGCTTCTGAATTGATTTCAAGATCAAAATTAAAAGGTGTAAACTATTTGCAAGTCTAAAAGTTTTTAAACATAAAAAAAAACAGTTTTTTATCTTTTTAACTGCCATGTTTGCAGCTGATTATAGTACAATTCTCTTTCAAATGGTATATTTGTGTGTGTGTGTGTGTGTGTGTGTGTCCCATTTTTCTGGTCCATCTATCAGCACTAGTTTGTCAGTTTGTTTATTGATAAAATTTTATTTTTTGACTGATTCTTTGGTTTTACATTAAATCTTGCAACATAATCAAAACATTCTTGATAATTAAAATGAAACAATTAAAATTACAATTAAGTCATTTTCTTTCCTTTTGCAAACAAATGTGCCGGATTCATCAAGGACCTTAACAAGTCAAGAAACATCCAGAATCAAAGGTTAAATGAGAATGAAAGTGGTGCATTTATCCTTTTAAGACTTGAAAAGTGCGTCATTTATTGGCTTTAACGCCCTCTATACTCTATATCAAAGATGGTCTGTCTTTTAAATATGAATGTGGGCTCCGTCTTAAATCCCCGGTGGTCACTCTGTGCGCTTGCACGGCGGTGATGAAGCATTCAAACATGGAAGCGCTTAAGTGACAATGACACTACAAAGCTCAAACATGAAAATGGACAGGATCTCATTAGGATGTGTTACTAATAAGATGTTGCAAATCAAAGAGAAAAACGTCCATTTTTTGGCGGTCCTAAATCAACCAGACAGGGACCTTGCCTTTAAACACTTCACTCAAGCTAATGAGGAACCGGTGACGGTTCATGCTTTGAAAATACTTAATAAAACATACTTTTTTTATATTGTATGGTCTTGCATTTCCATGAATATGGTCACTAAAATTGTGCTCCGTGTTTAACCATCCAGTGAAGTTACACACACACCAAAGGTGTAAAGAGTGCTTAAACTATACTAGAGTAAAAGTACAAATACCTGTAAAAATATCTAGAAATACATACCAAAAATGCTGTAATAATTTTAATACTGTAAAAATTCCTCCACTACAAGCTACAAGTCACCAATTCCAAGACTTGTGTAAAAGTCATAAGTTCTTTTAAAAATGGATACAAGTGGAAAAACAAGAAACTGCTTATTTCCTAATATAGAAATGAAATGTAACACCTCAACGTTTCAAAATGGCAGAACAAAATAGATTAAACAAACAAAAGGTCAGTCTCAGATAAACTTAAATGTACAAAAAAAGTGATGATGCATGATTAAGCTTATTAATAGCATCCCGTACCTTCAGCATCCTGCAGATGGCGATATCACCTCATCCATCCATGAAATGAGTTAGAAAAACATGTTGACTTCTTTCGCATAATACCAATATGTATAACAAGTAGCGGTAAGTGTGCATTCAAATGTAGTGGAGTAAAGAGTACAGATACTCAATCAAAAATGTCAAGTAGAGAGTAAAAGTTGCTTATATTTTTGATACCCAAGTACAAAGTAGCCAAACATACTTGAGTAGCAAAGTCTATTTACTCAAGTACTTTTCACCACATGTAGATGTCAGCCAAGAACACTCTAGTTGCAGATTGGGATTTGAACCCACAACCTCTTGGACACAACTCCAATTCCCAACCATTTCCTATTTTTTCCATAATAGACAAGTTCAAAAGCTTCCGTCCGAATACCTTAATTACCGCGATAAACCCAAGCTGTCTGGAGATCTTTCTCCAAGTGCAGAAATGAATCCCCCTCTTTTGATGATTCTGCCCTTTTACACTTCTCATCCCTTTCAGGAGCCAAATCCACCGAGGTATTACACGGAACAGATTGCCGGTCGTAAATATAAACCCACAGCCCACCTTGAGGAGAACCCGGTCCAATGACAAACATAATTTTTCAAGGAAGTTTAGAAGGACTCGGCCAGGAAAATGGAGTTTGGCGGCAGGGTTCCTCCGAAAGGTCAAGATTTGCTGTTTAGAAGCCCAGCTCAAACATAAATGCTCTGTAATAACAGTCGGTGTGATTGCTTTACTCTCCAGACAATGTCAATTTTGCGCAAGGAGTTGCAGATTAAGTCGCCAGTGTGTCAAGGGCTCTTGTGGGTCCGGGTGTCTAGTCTGGGAAACCCATGTCTATTACTTTCAGCCACCCACAGGACAGATGTTTGAAGCTTAGGGGCGCGGTGGAGAATAATAGCACATTAGATTCCTAATGTCTCCATTGATGCCGTCCTCTGGTGGTCCCGACACCTTCCGCGTTTTTTTTTTCCTTCTCATCCCTCCCCGTGTCATTTTTTTTTTCGGTTTGTCCATCATGAAATCCTACCCCGAAGCTAGCCACCACCAGCCATTCATCAAGATCTGACCCGCTTAGTCGAGGCGGAGGATACAACGGGCTAATGAACTCATTAAAATATGGGTGTCGGCCGGAGTGGGAGGATGTGGACGTTTGCACACGAGCACTCGACTGCAATGTACATGTTTGGGTAGAAGGGAAGGAGGGAACGTTTGCTCGCGGTAGAAAAATGGTCCGCCAGTGGAAAACCATTAGCCCCGACTCACGGTTCAGATCGGACGCATTCATCTTTGCGAATATGATGTGTCAGTGTGGCGCGTTGGGTTCTCTGGGAAGACGAGAGCGGAGATTTCAGCCAATCGTGCTTCAAAATGTACAAAATTTTGACCAAATATCAAATTTTATTGTCACTTAGGCATTATTTTGCAACAACGTGCAGTGAAATGTGTTTTTATAATCGTCCGGCATAGAAACATAGTGAGTAGCAATAGAAATACAATAAAAATAGAGATGAAATGTGATTGAATAAAATATAAAGGATACAAATGCAATAAGAGAAGGGTACAAAATACAAGATAAAAAATGCTAGGTTGAATATGAATAAAAAATAAAAGATAAAGTAAAAATATGCAAGATAAAATATAAATAAAATACAAATTCGGTTTTCTTTTGCTATTTATCACATTACTGCTTCATACACAACGTGTCGTTTTTGTCTCAAAATACTCATATATTGTATAAATATCTAAGTAATTTATTGGTCTACTTCGCGTGCAGTGGGTGCATACACTAATAAAGCAGAAATGTTCACTTGGGTTGGCTTGAATAGCAATTTGATAGATTTATTAAAGGCTTTCTAATTCCCTCCATAAGCATTTTATAATGTAAATGGGGATTTTAATGCACCATTTCTAGGTCTGTAAAATTTTGATCTGGTTCTTTGTCTATTATTGTTAGCAATTCATGTATTAAGTAGGTTTTGTGGTCTGATGTCATGATTTTATAATATAAATGGGGATTTTAATGCACCGTTTCTAGGTTTAGTCTGTAATATTGTGATCTGGTTCTTTGTCTATAATTGTTAGCAATTCATGTATTTATTAGATTTTGTGGTCTAATGTCATGATTTTCTAATATAGATAGTCATTTTAATGCTCTGTTTGTAGCTCGGTCTGTAATATTTTGATCTTGGTCCATTACAGTTGTGCAATTAGCAGCTGTGCTACCTGATTATCATGTTTTTTTTGGGTGACTTTTGTCTGGTTTAGTGTGCAATTCAATGCTAGATACAGTTTGAAGTGTCATCTTTGCAAAAGATAGTGACATTTTGGCAACATTTCAAAAGCATTTAATTTACTACTAATAAAGTATTTTCACAAATCACAGAGAACACTCCGCTAATCAGAGGTGTAAAGAGTACCTGAAGACCATGCTTGAATTGAAGTATGAATGCCTTACTGTAGAAATTACTCCATTACAGTTTTACATTTTAAAAGCTCGAGTATTTTACTCTGTACTGAACTCAGGCTTAAAAAAAAAAAAACACCAAGAAATGTAAAAAGCTCTTTAGAAGAAACTATATTTGAGGTTTTATTTCCTAAAATAGAAATTAAATGTAACACCTCATTGTTTCAAAAAGGCAGAACAAATAAAAACAAAAAGTCTGTCTCAGTTAAACTCAAATGTGCAAATAAAGAGCAGCCGTTCATAAATAGCATTCTGCAGATGGTGATATCACCTCATCCACTCATGATATTAATCACGGTAGAAAAAGATGCCGACTTCACAATGTAACAAGTAAGAGTAAGTGTCCATTCAAATGTAGTGGAGTAGAGTATAGATACTAAAACACAAGTGGAAGTCAAGTAGAGAGTAAAAGTAAAAAAATTTTTTTATACTGACACACAACTACAAATGAGCCAAAATACGTACGTAAAGTATCAAAGTATATTTACTCAAGTACTTTACACTATGGTGCACTAATTCTTGGTTTTTCACAAATCCTTTTGCACTCACATTCCGTTAAACACACATTCATTTAGCACAGGCAGAAAAACCATCTCCACACGTAAAACAAACTCATGTGCCGAGATATTAGCACAATCTTACGTATCACGTGCACATCTGTACAGTATCATCCAATCGGTGCCCCACCCCCCCATCAGAGACCCCCACTGTTTCCCCCACCCCACCTGGGGCTGATGGTACACCTTCAAGAGAAGACGCTGGGGCTCTCACCGTCCACAGACTTAATTAATCTGGTGTCTGATTTGATGAATGGCGGTAATGGTGGGCTATCTCTCTGCTCCGAGGCTCCGCTGTTGACAGAGTCTGTGTGAAAGTCAAAAGTGGAGCTCTTTACTCTGGGCTTTGTTTGCAAAGTTCCTCCCGTCCACAGCCGGAGCGCACTCTCGCATCACTTCTGCGCATCTCACGCTGCTGCTTTTGACAAAGAAATGATTTGTTGTCTGTAAAGAACCAGCGCGGAGCCTCGGGGGGTAAACACATTAGCGTGAGTGATCTACTGTGGGTTTTCCTAATGAGAGGTGCTCAGATGATTTTAAACATACTAGTCTAGTCACACATTTGGGACGCATTGTAGTTGACTTTACAGTGTGTGTAAAGCCATCAGTACAGCAAGGTCATAATAATGGAGGATTGTAGTGCTGGTAATTACTACTGCAGTGAAATAAATACCACAAAGATGACTGTTCGTCTATCCATCCATCCATCCATCCATCCATGTGAGGTTTGGATTTGAGGAATCTTGTGAATCCTAAATGTTTTTTTTTTGGGTCTTAGTTTTTCTAAGTATTTCCTAAATCCTAAATTTAGTTTAGGAAATCTAAATGATGTCATGTAATCAATCGTTTTTAATGTCAATATTTGTAATCAATACAAGTATTTTTTTGTTTAGTTTTCATTTCCCAAACAAACTTGAAATATCTTACTCCACTAGATCTGCCATCATTGTCTTCATTTTTATCATTCATCATTATTATTATTCACTTAATTCTCTTGTGGGGACACAAATAGCTACGCAGAACAAAATATAAACTCTCAAGTGAAACCCATTTCTTAGAATCATGGCAGGAAATTTACAAAAAAAACTGAAATTGTTATAAGGATTGTCAATTTCATGATGAGTTTACACTAAATTTACTCTTAAACTGTGGAATAAACATGTGGAACAAATATGGAAAAATGTGTTACACTTAAAATTAAAGGTAAAATTCAAGTAGAATTATAGCGGAACAGTTTAGTTTAAAACTCATTTAAGTAAAACTAGTTAACTGCATTCATAGCAGTTACATTGATACAAGGATTTTATTCATTGCTTTATTTTCTCAGAGGGATCGGAACATCGAAACAGATGCTCGCTATAATAGATATAAATATTCCATTTAAAGTCTTAAACTCACAAATGCATTATTAATCTCCCTGTAAAATACTTTTCTGCCAAATTATTGACAATCTGTTGTGCTGAATGAGGGACGGGGATATTTTTGACACTGACAGTTGTTGGTTTGGGATAATAAAGTAAAACCCACCTTTTTAATCTTTAATAGGCCCTTACTAATCCCCTAGTTTAACTGACAGACCCTAAGGGAGCGTTTCTCTGTCTGCGGTGCAATAGAGAGGCAACTCTCGCCTTTGATTCTCCGCTTTGATCCAGCCAATGTTATGCTAATTTTCCTCAAATTTCAGCATATGGAAATTATACTCTTTTGTGAGCGTCTGAGTGTGTAAATGGTGGCCGGGATTATCCGAATCAGCGTGCAAAGTTTAGCATCTAGCCAACCTGTTAGCCTGGTCAGCACACGGCGTAACGCTTTTAAAGGTTAGGGCTTAAACGCTGGCACTTTCTACGCGCACGTGTAGTGATGGAAAGTTCAAAGTGAGTGAATCACGATTTTTAAGTTATGGCGGGTGGTAGCATGGCTAGCTTCTACAGGCTCACAGGGCACCGTGGCAGATGGGTCCAATGCGTTGAGGTGGCAGATGAGATGCAGAAGCTTTTCCCGCCTCATGGACCCGAGGAAGCTAATCTCATTTCTATCAAAGCGGCGCAGGGCAAAGAGAGCTGCCATTATTTATAGGCCTGGGGTAATTACAGGCAGCTGGTCATTCGGGCCGGGCCGGGCTGGGAGCGAGGGCGGGTTGGAGGGCAATCGGATGCCGGATCTGGAAGCTTTCTATGCCTTCGGGCAACAAGTGAAACAAGGGGGCATCAAACTCACGCTAAGTTTCTCTCGCTGTGATCATTCTCGATGAATATGGTGGGCATATTTAATATAGTGTGGGTGTTAAAAGCGGGATTCAATTTGATCTTGTTGATTTATTATATTGTTATAAACGTTTCCTTAATGTATACTTATATAAAAGACGACAATTTATAAAATGAGTGAATTAGCAATCGTAGTGATTCCTTATCATCATAACCTAATTTCAATATTCTTTAAAACTATTTTTTTTTTACAAACATTGTGTCAGTGTATACAAGCTGCTTTACATTGTTTCAAAATGCTAGTCTCTCTTCTATGCCAAATATATATATATAGTATATAGTATTAGACGCACAAACAAATATATTGTAAAAATATATAATCAATTTAATACACAATAAAAATTAATACACAGATTTAATACACAATGTAACATTTCTGCTAGTGAGGAAACATCAAAAAATGTATTAAATAAGAACAAAGAGGTAATAACAAACTGAAACTAAATAATCAATAGTTAAAGTAGCGTTCGTTATATTAATTGATTAGTTTTTAATCGTGTTCCGTGTATATTATATCACAGTATATTTTATTGTTATTATTTTATTCATTATATTATATTATAGTATTATATCATATTTATCCAGCAAATAGCATCTAACTAATGGAAAAGTGTGTCCAGTGTATGGTAAACTGTAGTGATATATTGTAAAATGTCAAAATCTTATATATAATTTGTGACATTTTAGTTGAGATTCTTAAATTAGCTGTTTTTGTCATTTCAGATTTAATTTATTTAATACACAATATATTAATTTACTATAGCACACTAAATATGTGTGTTAAAAAAATATATATGTATATAAACATGTGCACAAACATACACACACACACACACACACACACACACACACACGCCCATTTCCACATGTATTAGAATAAGAATATCACTTTTTTTCCCATGTCAATGTTTTCTCTATGGAGTTTGGTTGAAGGAGCCCATGGGATTTCTTTCAGAGGAAGCTGGGATGATGGGAGAAATGGGAATAAGTAATTAGATTGGGAGGTGAGAGCAGAACTCTGAGCCATGACCAGTGTTGTGTGACCACTCCAGGCTGTTAGCTGGGCTTTTGAGCTTCCACCGGCCCACGGTCCTGAGGATGTTTCCCAGTATGAAAGCTCACAGAGCCGGGCCATCCCTCGAGACCGGCATCCAGTCATTAAAAAAAGCGGTCATGGAGATCTGAGAAAACAAGTTCAACACATTCAGAACCAGGGGCCATGCCAAAAAACAGAGGACGGAATCTTTTTACTGTCTGTTTTGGACTGAGGATGCACGGCAAAAACAAGTTTCGGTCACAGGTCCAACTTTCTTTGAGTTAAAGTCGGATGAAGGTTCGGGAAAGAGAACTGGCCTTTCAGTTCCTCTTCTCATCATTCCACGGAACGCCGTGAGCAATAAAACAAGTAGTTCCTAAAACAACTCAACGCTGTCGTGGCTAGTAAGCCTTCCTAACTTGGATTTTTTTTCTGTTTGTATCCATGGGTTGTTTGTACAAAGCTGAATATACGTTACAAGAAAAAAACTGTAATATTGCGTAATATAGCGAAAAAAAATATTTACCTGCATTTGTTGCCATGTATTTTAATAGTTTTTTACATTGTTCTAAACACTAATACATTTTTGGTTTACTATACAAGTTAATAATACAAGTAATACAAGTTTTGGTTTAATGTAATATATTGCAGTTGTTAAAGTAATTTTAAAATAACATACATTTGTTTTGAATACCTTAGGTTATAATATATGCAACATTTTGTTTCGTTATGCATTTTGTTTATGTATATGTCAGGGTTGCGTGTCTCAGCAGAAACGGTCAGAAATGCAAAGCTGTACATTGTAAAACAAAATGTATAAAATGTATAAAAAGGTTTCTAATGCAGAATGAATCAATCTAAACTCTACCTAACACTCGCTCAAATGCAACTATCTGTTTCTGGCTATTTTGGGGTATGAATTCTTTGAACAATTGGATGCAGCAATATTTACGGTCTTTATGGAATTAGATTTCTGGTGTCTTGTGGCATCAGAAGTTAAAAATAGTTTTTCTAGGCTAAGTTGATTTCAAACATATTCATTTTACAAATTACCATTTGAGTATCTATATGCTAAACATTACATATAATTACTATTAATGAGCTTTAAAGACAGGACATGAACATGTAAGTACTAGTGTTGTCGCGATATTAGAAATTTCAACTTTGATACGATACATATAAAGTGTCGATACTCTAAGAAAAACTTTTTAAATTAAGAATAAAAACCACAACACAACTGTAACATGAAAATGTGTCTAAATGAGGACTGCCAAGACAATATTGCCAAAATAAATAATAAAACTGGCAAAGAAAATAAAAAAAAAAGTATGTTTTGCTTTCTTCTCTGCTACACAGATTATCAAATGCATAGCAGCAATAAATATAGTGGCATGTGTCTTAGCCTCTTACTTATCATCACAAAAAATGCCCCTTTTAAAAATCCTTAATTCTACCAGAAATACAATTCTAAATTAAAACTTAAATACTGTAGGCCTGCATGCAAGTTAAAAGTTCCAAGTAACACTAGTCGACTATAACTTGAATACAAGTCTTTTGTTTCTGACACCTCACCACAAGACATTTTCTACCAGGTTTCCGCCAGTTTTCGATAAAACGT
This sequence comes from Paedocypris micromegethes, assembly GCA_028031935.1. NCBI lineage: Eukaryota > Metazoa > Chordata > Actinopteri > Cypriniformes > Paedocypris > Paedocypris micromegethes. The sequence goes on along the minus strand of CM051501.1, from coordinate 27,556,960 downwards.
CTGTCTAAATAATGTCTGAATAATTAACTAAATAATAATTAAAGGTTAATAATGTCTAAATAACCTACATTCAGACACTTTACTTTCTCTTGTAAGAAACCGATTTTTGCCGGCGGAAATTCAATATCTAGGCATTCTATATAATGCGGGTTTCACACTTAGCATCAAACTACAGTATATGAACAAAATCTAGAAAGTGGAATTTTTGGGACTTGGTTGGTCAGTTTACAAAGTGTCTTGACCAAAGTGTGAAATGTCTGGTCACTCGGGTTTTTCGCTGTTTCGCTGTGGAGTTATTAATTTACACATTTTATTTTCTGGGCTTGACATCTTTAGATGGGATTATTTAAAATGACACTAATATTTAAAATGACTAAGAAATACAAGAAATTGTTTTAATTAAGTGCTCATTTTTTTTTCGATTTTAGCAGTCATGTTATCTTATAACTTATAAATAAGTGAGTGAGTATTTCAATATGGCCACTAGGGGATGTATCAAAATTGTGCTCTCGGTTATACACACACACACACACACACACACACACACAGTGAAGCCACACACACAAACCCGGAGCAGTGGGCAGCATTAAGCCTTGGCCAGTTGGATCTTCAAAAGCCATTTTATCATAGTTATTTTTATTTAAGATTTAGTTTTCACAAATCAGAAACCCGCAGCTTGGCACCAAAATAATGTACATAAAAAACTCCTTAAAAAATCCCAGATATAAAGCGATGGACGTAAACACTCTCTCCCAGATCTCAATTTATTTTTACTGGTCTCGGAGGTGTAATTCCCAGCAACTGCTGTGGACTCAGCGTCTACTCTAATTCGGTCAAACAAGCACAACATTTCTGGACGTCTCTCACCTCCATTAAGATGACTTAAGTGATTTTCTCTCTGCGCGCGACCTGAGTAAATCAAATACGTCTCTCCAGCCCAGTTATTAAAAACAGTGTCCTAACATTTTTTTTTCCTCCCAAAGCACAGTAATCCTGATTTACACAGTTTAAAAAGCTCCGCTACCTTCCCAAGGAGATCGAGTAATTAAATTGGTACTTTTTACAAGTCCTACTCAATAAATCTGAATAAATTAACAAGGCATTACTAAGGCTGCTACATTAAATTTGCATAGTGTATTTAATGAATATGCAACGGCAAGTGAAAAGGTCTGCTACTGTGAACCCTCCGAATTAGCATAACTACTTCCAGCATGTTTCTTAAATAATGCACTCATTTGCACATCACTGAGTTGGCTAATTCTAACTTCAGTCAGGGTAGCCTTGTAATTAAGACTCGTACTTTAATTTTTAATGAAGTTTGTGTTACATCAATCCTGACAGTAATGAGGAGACATGGAAACAAAAAGGCTTCTAATAATTAAATTCACAAACCAGTTCTAGGGATAATAATTCCTGAGGAGGAATTACATGACTAATTATTAATTAAATATTCATACTGTTGCATGGGTCGGCTTGTCTTGTAGCCAGTAATGCTGCGATGTAAATCGTCTACTCTGTCGACGCATCTACTCAAAGGTCCTGGATCCTTTTTAGTGCACGGTTAATCAAGCTGACACCTCCGATGAAATGCTTTTTATTGGCCTCATTTATTGAACCATATTACCTGAGTTGGTTTTGCCTGGATTGAGATTCATTATATGGGTTGACGTGCGCGAACAAAACGGAGGAACGTGCAGATTACCGTATTTACGTGAATATAAGCCCCACCCCCTGTGATTTTTCAGGCACAAAATAAAAACTCCAAAAAAAGAAAAATGTTAACATTTTTGTCTAAATTCTTCTCATAATTTACTTCTTTAACAATCGTAACCTGACTCGTTTCCATTAATTTGTGACGCATTTCCATTTATTTGTGATTGCTCCTGACTCGATATATTGAAAAATGAGCGCTTATATTTTTGGTCATTTTGAAATATATATATACGCATATAAGCACTTCCCTAGTTTCAGCGTCTAAAATCGGAAATTGCTTCTTATATTTGCATAAATACGGTCGTTTTGGCAATTTTGGTTTCTGTTAGCACTAGCTTTAGTATTCTTACTCAATGTTTTCTCAATTCAATATCATTTCGGCTACTAATGGTTTACTACTTTAATAAGTGTTAATTAAGACTTAAGCCCTAATTAAGTATTGTGATTAAGCCTCCTCCATTGTCTTTACTTTGTTTGGTGAGTTTGACGCAATTTGTCTCCAACTTGTGCTCCGTATTTAACCATCTAGTGAAGTGAACACACATAAACCTGGAGCAGTGGGCAGCCTTAAGCTGTGGTGTCATGTTGTACATATAGATTTTTTTTTTTTACTTTCTTTGTATTGCTCATTCTTGTATTGCTTCATCATTCTACAGTTTTTGATTTGTCTCTGTGGTCTGAAACGCTTCAGTTTTACATCGTTAGCTGTGAAATAGTCTTCACGTCTCTGGTGTTCGGTCCCAGTTGAGGTTTAAAGGCACAGTCAGACTTCCCCGTTTAAAAGGCAGCGCAGCTAATTAAGCTCGGCTAATCAGCTGCTTCATGTCCGCCTGAGTGTTAATGCCGTTCTCAGCAGAAATTGCTGCGAGGTAATGATAGCACAAGGCTAATTGCTACATAGCGACGGCTGATACCTGCTAAAATCTACTTTGTTCCCTGATGCCGATGTAAATGGACTGACCGCCAGAGACACATTGTAATGCTTTAGTTACTGACATTGTTTTTTGGTGACTGCTGAGACTGTTTAGGAATTAAATGACATTATTTCAGCATCTTAAAAAATAATAAAAAGTAAAAGCTGCATAACGTCTACACGACTAACTGTGACTAAATTGCACGTCTTAATGTTTCTCATTTTATTTTAACTATTTTGTTTATGTAGAACATATTATAACTTATTTCAACGCATTTTTATAGAACATCCCATTTAAGACCAATTTGTCCTACTGTAAATGCACTACTGTCCTTTGTCTAGTTTTAACTAGAATTCGTGTTATTTTTTATTAAGTTTAATTTATAAATGGTAAATAAAAAATACTGTAAGTACGGTATATTACACACAACAGTGATAATTCACATTGTATCAAAGGGTTGTGATATATGTGTTCGTGACATGGAGTTTTATCTCTTTATTATTACACATTATTTTATACACGTAAGTGAATATATGGAGTTGTGAGCATGTAACTGGGGTCGTAGTTCACCACAGAGACATAAACTATACCGTTAACGCTGCACTTTACTGGTCAGCAACGGTCAAATTTTAGATCAAATTGGCAGAAAAGAGAGTCCAGAGTCTCTGAACAGCTTTTGAATTAAATGCCTTTTTTATTTCCTTTTTTTGATGGTGTAGTTGTAGATGATGTTAGCTGAATCAACATTTATCTGTGGCCACGCTTGAATTAATGCTGCGCTCTGCCAAGTCTCCCAACAAAGTTATGAATCTGACCGACCAGTGGAGATCATTCTGGGCTGTTGCCCACTCAAATTTGGCAATTAAACTGGAACATTTTATGTTCTTGCCCAAATTATGAAATGTATATTTTATTATTGTATGGCTTACTTTTGAATTGGTGCCCTTTTTTTGGCGATAAACCCAAAGCCCTTTTTTGGTAACCTTGTTTCGGTTTTTGTCACTAGAACTATGGAATCAGATTAGTACCAACATTTTAAACGTACATTTCAAAGAAACCAGCAAAAATGCTTCAAATTTTTGCTTGATTTTTTTTTTTGTTTCAGATGTTTTACATTTTGAAACTGTTTGTGAAGAGAAGAGAAGGTCCAGCAAGGCGCCTTGTAAATAAAATGCATTATTATTATTAATATTAATAAAACATCCAAATAGAAAGTTCCATTCGTTTTACACACTACATGACAAAACGACATTCCCAAACCGGAATTTAACGCAAAACCCTGTTTACGCTAAATAACAAGTGCAGTCTGCGCGACCGCAGTCTTTCTGGTACAGTGGACGTAGAAGATGTCAGTCCAGAACTCATCACTACAAACGAATAAATACTCAGCTGAAGGTGTTCTGATTCTGAAAGTGTTTACATGCTCACTAAACCTCCCACGCTTTCTAGTCGACTGCTGCCAATCACATTCTCGCCAGCCTATCAGAGTAAGGGCCGCCCCCAGGATAAAGTAGTGTCAAAAGTCCAAATGCGGAAAAAAAGGAAAGGGACAAAGAATTATGAAAACAAAAACCAAAAAAGCTTCAAATGAAAGTGCAGAAAACAAAAGAACAAACAAACAAACATTTTCGCTGATTTCTTGGAAATTGGAAAAAATTTTGGCACTAACATGATCTACCAGAAAGGATGCAAGTCTGTCAGAATATGGAATGGTTTTTCATCATTCAGTTGCAAATGTGTTTGGAAATTTACCAATTCAATCAAGGTGATGCTTAGATTGTTTATATAAAACTATCATATCCGCTCTCAATGAATTTCCTATTCAAACACGTCTACTGCTTTTGAGTGAGAGACTACCAATCCATTTTTCAACCCACTTTGTGGATTTTTGGAACATGCTATCTTGGACCAGACCTGGGTTCACACGCTACACCAAAGGCCAACTTTTTACGAATCACACGTAACATACTTTCCACCAAAGAAACATTAAAGGCTTTAGTGTTAGTTGAAGCACACGGAAAGGGTTAATTTTCCATTTTCAAGGACAGTCTCATTGTCCATCACTACCTGACCACTAATCAACAAGGATTTGCCAGTTCCTTCTGGTGCCACTTCAAACGCTCTATACGTCTTCTTTCTCCGTTGCTACGGAAACCGATTTTCGAAAGTCAATTATTTGGGCTCGTGAGGGTTTTTTTTCTGTCCAGACAGGGGAATTGGACAATTCTCTAACTACATGAGTTTGGCCCTTAAAGCTACAGGGCCAGAGAAATCATATGCAGACATGACTGATTCCACCATCCAGTGGCACTTGACATTTGTCAGATCTGTGTACAGTGGTTCTTTGGCTCCAGCTCTCCTGATTGTCTTCAACGTCTCTGATAAAGTAAACGTGATTAGTTTCTCAATTTCTTCTGCATGAAAAGCTCAAGTCTGAAATTGGAACATGATCGGAAGGCAATGTTGAATAACAAGTCATGTACAACGTCACGGTAAAAATCATATTTTAAGCGACCAGAAAGTTATATTTTAAATGGTGATGCGTGAAAAATTTTTGGAAGGATTTTCTTTGGGAAAAAATCCGATATAACAAGCGAAGGATTTGAAACGGCTGTTTTGCGCAGTGTCTCACTTTGAGACGAGAATTCTTATTAAAGAAGTGATTTATTTTTTCCATCAGAATGTATTAGAGTCAGAATTACAAAACAAGGCTCTACGTTCAAACCGAAGCTTCAATTTCAACCGTTTTGTGCATCCGCGGTGGTTTCGGTCTTCACAATAATCCTGTTTTTGTGCAGCTATTCGTGTTTACGGCATTTTCAGGTGTATTTATGCTGGTGAATTCTTGTCATTAATTCCTAATCTCTGCGGCCGATGATATGCACTCTAGCGCTTCATTGTTGGCTTAACAGACGGACCTTCCTGAGAATGTCATTACACCCAATGCAATTAGATAAGCAGACTAGACTGTATGTCATGATTATGTTTAGAAGAGAATGAATCCATTGAACCATAATCTTTGATTGTATAGCACATAAACCGTAAATAGATGCAATGTCGACCTTTAGAACTGTGGGTTTATGTGGTTGTTTAGTGGCTGTGTGCTTTTATGCCCTTTGGATTTTTGGAGCTTTAAGAATCTATTGTGACACTGTGTCCTGTAAAAAAAAAATATCATATTAGTAAATTAATATGGGTTTTTTTTTTGTCAATGGCCACTAGGGACCGTATCAAAATTGTGCTCTGAATTTAACCATCCAGTGAAGTTACACACACACCCACACACCCGGAGCAGTGGGCAGTCTTAAGACGGGGGGCATATGGGGGTCAGAGTCTTGCTCCAGTCGTAGAACCCACCGGACTGGGATTTGAACTCCATCTTTGTGGGCACAGAAGGAAACATTTAGCCCTATATTAGTAAAGCCTTACAATTTAAATTAGTCAAGTTAGAGTAACAATATCAGTTTACGTTGGGTTTTGTTTTCAACTTGTAAAAATGTGAAATTTCCTTATGGCTCAGCAGAGCGTTGGGGTTGGTTCGATAATATTTTATTTTGGCCCAAAATAAAAAAAATGTTTTTTTTATAAATGTTTAATATTCTGTTAAAAACACTATTTTCTTTTCATTTAACAAACCTAACTTATGACTCGTATCATTTAGATATTGTTTTATTTAAATAACAGATATCAAAAAGTTGATTCTAGTGGTCAGGACTTTGTTTCCCAATATCCTTAGCTCCAGTCAGAGCAATTGCTTCAAGATCAGGTCTGTTTCAAGTTCTCTGTTTTTCCGACGCTGTGTAAAGAGGAAGGATTATTTATCCCCTGTGCAGGGACCGAGCGTTTTGATTGTGTCTGTTCCTTGGATTTTATTTTTTTTTCACTCCTTGCCCGTGTTCTTCATCTTTGTTAAAGTACTGTACTGTATTTCGTTTTTGAGCGTCGAAAATTCTAAAAAAAAAAGGGGGTTTTTATATTCGCGTAAATACAGTAATAATAAATAATACAATTATAAATGATTACACTACAATCATTATTATATAGTCGTTGTGGTAGTTAGGGACAGATGGATGGATTACTGAATGGATAATACATGCTTTTTTCAATTTTCTGTCAAATTATTTCAAAACCTCATAGACATAGCATTGGTTCCTGAGCACAGCGCTGGGAGTGCGAGCGGATTGGGTGTCTCACACTTCCTCCGTGTGGTCCCTGGTGAGGTATTAGCGCTGGGCTACTCTCCCTGGACACACTCCGTCCCGATGATCTCCTGTATTATTTATTACACAGGAGCCTAGAGCTCTGCCTGACGTCTCAATCACGGAACATATGGGGCTACCTGGGACAGCTTGTGGGCTTATTTACGACCCATCTAGAAGCCTCCTTCCCAACCATTGTCCAAAAAAAAAAAAAAGCGCAGGCTTAGTCATTCTCCTCATGCCGGCGAAAGTCCCGATAATCCGGTTTCTCTTGATTAGACGCCTCGCCGCCGCAATAATTGATGGAGAGCCCTCGATCAACAGTTTCCTGTGCAGTTTGTGCATTATATATGCATTACGCCAGTCTTCCTGTGCCAGTCAAGGGCCTTCTTTATGCTGCCGGGCGGGCATAATTAAACATCCGAGCACGGCGCCGTACATGCTCCGGCCATTAGCATTCTTTAGCAGGAAGCTAAATATTCCAACACGGTGAACTCCAGCGTGAGGCGGCTTCCGTTGCCCTTTGATTAGCCATGGATTAATAGTACCATTCCGGCTTCCTCCAGTGCCACACAGTTTCCAGCTCAGGTTGGCGTGTCTTATTACTAAACAAATGAATTAGTGCCTGGAAATGTGTCATGCCTATTACCTGGCAGCAGGAGGCACCAGGGCTGGTCAGATCCCGGAAAGATCCGCCGACTGTTTGCCTGGCCCTATTAACGGCGCCATGATTTACTGGCGGCCCCTTGTTTGTGCTCAACAATGGAGATGCTGTTAATTCAGGCTGGCGTAAATCAGGCCCAATTAAAGTATTTGGATGTCTGTGACAGGCTCTAACTGCTTAAAATAATACCCGGCCGTAAACAACGGCGTGGGGTGGGCAGGGATGGCAGAGGGTGGGCTAGCATGAGTTAGCGACCGTGCCGTGCCTTAAATAAAAAGCCTATTGTGTGTTAAGTGGCTAACCTCATTAACACAATCCTAATGAAAACCAGACGTGCTACAAGCCGGGCTTTTCCTGGCAAAAGTGGCGCTGTTTGATCCGAAGCGAGACGTCCGTGTTAAAGAAGGCCGAGGTCTCCTCCAGACAGGTTTGGTGTTGTTAGACTTCAGAAGAGAAAAAAACAGATATCTGGACGCCTTCACTCCTCATTATCCGTTTACCTACCCCTAGGATACTCTCCACATTGTCCTGACATTAAAAAAGAGAGGTGTTGTTGTTTATCAGCGTGGTAAACACTAATTTAGGCTAGAGTGTGTGGCACGCGGCTGTGATCTTTAGCGGTATTAGCGGTATCCGGGGAGATGAGGCCGTCCCCTGATGCCGGAGATGAAAGATAGATGGGATGCCCCTCGCCTGGTCCCAGTTGGCTAAGTGCCTCCCGCTCATTATCAAGGTCTCCGCCAGCATGTGCCGCCCAGCCTCGCCCGCTCATATTAAAAGCAGGGCTGGTGACGACATGCTGTTTACTGGAGGCCCGTGTCGATAAATGTGGGAGACAATTGGTCGCAAATGTTTTCACACTTTGCAATTTTTGGGTTCACGTTCGCATTGATGACGGTTCGTCCATTTAAGTTTCCGATTAAAGAGACGATATTGACTGTCATTTAAATGTGCATTTTATATGTTTTTTTTTTTTTAAAGACACTGTACTGTATATACCATAGCATATATACACACACGGGTATTTAGTCTGAATTTTAAGGCTTCTGGAAAGTCACCAAGAAAGTAAGGAGGTGCTTATGTTCGCATATTAGTGGAATTTACATTATGTGCCTGAAAAATCATAGGGGGGTGCTTTTATTTGCATAAATATGATATATTTTTATAACATATATGCCCTCTAATAGAAAGCCAACATGACAAAAGGGTTGAAAATTAGAAGGCCACTTCTAATAGAAGGCAACTTTTGTACAAGTAGTATATCAACATGGTTGCGTGTGTATATAAAAATATATTATAAACAATAACATATACCATAAACAAGTAAACTGTACATTTCTGATTGTTAAAATCCTTGTCCGTGTTTTGTAAAGAGCTTACTATATTTAAGTCTTTTTAAAGAGCATTTGATTGATTTAAACGTATAGTTTAGTGATGGACTTTATGTTTTGAGTACTAAAATGTATTAAACTGATTCATGTGAACAGGGTCTTCACACAAAGTGAACGTGTTCCATGTTTGGGGTTTACTTTTTGAGTCAGTGACCTGATTGGACAGCGACCTTACATTTATGCATTAAAGGTATTAATGCTTTCCATTAAATTGACCAGGCGTGAGTGAGAGTGTGAATCCGCTCTGTGATTGGTTGGCGACCCAAAGTTAATGGAATTGGCTCAAGTCCTTGTGACCCAGAAGTTGAAAAATGGCTCAGAAAAAAGATTGATGGGTATTCAGAACGCAATACTGAATGAGCTACAGATTTAGTTTTTTTTTTTTTTCAACTTTCTAAATGTTGTATTTCATCTGCAATCTTGAGATGACAAAAGTATATTTTTAATATTTTTCAAAAAAATATTTCTGTCTATATCTTTATTGTTTATAATGTACGTATTCCTATTATAAAAGTAAGAATTTAGTCCTCTATGTATGTATATGTATTAATCATGCACGATGTTACCAAGAGCTTGAGCAATATTGTTTTATACTCATTGTACAAGGACAATACATTATCAATACATATTCTTACTCTATTCTGTAGGTTGAGTTGTGGCAAAACGGATAATGCACACATTGATTAACGGAAGTGGATTGAATTTAGCAGATTACTTAATGCAACTGGCCAGAGAAGTTAATTCTGAGTTAGTCTCAATTTTTGAGAAAATTATCCAGTCAAGGGCAAATCAAGCAAGAGCAAGACCACAAATTGTTCTACTGATTTTGTGTTGACTAGAGTATCTTTTTAAGAAGAGATGATTGTAAAACAACCCTGGAAGAAACAATTATTGGGTTCATAGGTTAACTGTACTCGAGAGATTATTTGACCGGTGCCATATGTCAGTTACATGTTTCAGTTGACCGGACATATTGACCCATGACATGTTTGTTGTTTTTGTGTGTGTGTGTGTGTGTGTGTGTGAGTGCTAAGGTCAAATTTATTCGCACAGCATTTCTCTCAGTCCAAGACCAACCAAAAAGTTGTTAAAGCTTTGATTAAATTAATGTATTATTATGTATAATGTGAACATTTGGAACAATTTTTGAATAGAAATGGGAAACTAAATGAGTATAGTAAGTCAGTCAGACAGACAGAAATACTGACATACAGACATAGAGATAAACTGTATTGTTTTAGGTTTCTAAAAATAAAATGAAAGCGTGATTAAGTCTGAGACATTAGAGGCTTTCCATGTCTGAAATCTTCCTAGGACACACTAAAAAAGTTTCATACATGGAATGCAGCCAAACTAAAATTTTAAAACAATGCACATTAGTACAGTAACACTGCAATTTTTATTAAATGAATTATCAACAAATATGCATTTATATTTCATTTTTAAATTAAATTCAAAAACAACAGTGGTAGGGAAACAAAAATTGAAAATAAATTTTTTTATTTTTTTGAAGGCGCTTAATAAATTATTTAAAATATAAATTTATTTATTTACCATTGACTTTTTTGTATCATTGATCAACACTGTAAAAGCTAAATTAATACCTAGCGTTTTAAAAAGTCAAATCTAAGTTTCAGCACCACGGAGAGTTCCATTGTTCACAACCGTCCCCACCCTCCTACCTGAAAAACTCTCACCGCCATCTATTATTATCCACAATGTCCGAATAATCTAATTACAGCACAATAGCAAGACACTGTGGAAAAATTGTAGATTCTAAGCACATATCAAAGGGAAATTAAAAAAAAAATCATAAAAACTATTTTTTTCCCCACACACGTGCACACACTCTCCAGGTCACAAAAACATTGCCCTCAGTTAGACTGCTCATCACTCCTACTGTCTGGATCCATATGGATTCACTACTCACAGCAACTGCACACATGGACGTGGTTCACTTTTGCTCTGGTCACCAGCTGTGCTACTTTCTACACCAATTGTTACAGTTGTGTACCAGATGTTTCAGACACAGGTGTGGTTAAATTTTGTTTTTATGATTTATGTTTTATTTCCCCTTGATATATGTGATTGGAATCTACAATTATTCCATAATGTGTCTCGCTACTGTGCTGTAATTGCATTATTCAGACATTGTGGATAGTATTAGAAGACGGCGCAATGTTTTTTTCAGATAGGAGGGTGGGGACGGTTGTGAACAGTGGAACTATCCGTGGTGCTGAAACTTAGATTTGACTTTTTTTAATACGCTTACTATAAATGTATCTTTTTAATAGTGTTGGGATTTGCTCTGGTCGGTCAGAAATTGAAAACGGCTCAAAAAATAGATTGATCAATGATACCAAAATATCAATTCTGAATAAATGTAAATTATAAATAATTTATTAACCTCCTTCAAAATAAGTATTTTTGTTTCCGAAACTACAACTGCTGTTTTTGTTTTTGTTTTTTAAATATAAATGCTTATTTGTTGATATTAGAAAAGAAATGTACATAATGCTAAATGCAAAATTAGTTTGGCAAATTTAACTCAAAGTTAAACTAATAGATTTTAAATATTAAATACATATTATTATCATCATCAATGTTTTCCTATATGTAATGGTGTTTATGTATAGATGTGTGCTAAAGAAAAAAAAGACACTCCGCTATACGTGTCCCCACCTTCTGGCCAAAATAAGCAACTACTACTGGTTTATATTGAATTGTTTTTTGTTCTGTTTTTGAAAAGAAAAAAGAAAAAAAAGACATAACTTGAATCTTTTAGTAAAACCAATTTTGACTCCCTCAATGTCCCGGACTAAATTTCTCAATTGAGACTTTCTCCACACCTGATGTGGGGCATAATGAACGCTTCATTTATATAATTAGTCCATTAGCTGTAATCCCAGCATATGTTCCGCACGCCCCGAAGGTGTTGTTCTCCCAGGTACTTCTTTTTGATGTCACTGAGAAGCAGCTAATTAATTTTCCATGCATACTAATATGGGACTCGGCTTAGCGACTAACCTTTGTATTTATCTGTGACCTTTATGGGGGAACAGACCGCCAGCGAATGAAAACAGCAGATCCGAGACAGTCATTTGATATGAGATCATTTTATTATTGTCGCAATTTGTTAACATATGGAGCAATCGTATACACGCACGAAAACGAAAAATATTGAGTGTGTGTGTGTGTGTGTGTGTGTGTGTGTGTGTGTGTGTGTGTGTGTGACAGAGAGAGAGATAGAGCATTAATGGCCCATTACAGTGGTTTAAGGTGTGCGGTCAAAGAACACTATAACCACAAGTCCACAATTAAGACACAAGTCCGTCACGCAAACGAGGGCAGAGTGAGATAATTGCGTTTAACTGGATCGACGCTCCGCCCCCTTCACTTTCACTCGCCACTAAAGGCTCTCGAGCGCCGTAATGAGAGCCCTCTGTCTGCTAATTAATTGACAATCTCTTGAATATTCATACGCCGCATCACAAATACGCTCTTAATTGCACCGTAACACATCTCAGGGGAAGGAAATCGCCACAGACTTCATTAAAACTACTTCGGATGGACTCAGAAAGCAGTCAAAAGGTGCGACAGCTATAACGTCAAAAAGAAAAAAACCGTTAAGGCGCACGAGCGTCCCACCCTCCGATTTTGATATTCTTCTTATTTCTAGATTGCTCATTTGTAAACATTATGTGAAATTTCTATTATGAACTGAAAAGAACTACAGCGTCGAGTTCGTGTCAGTCACTAATTTTAGAGCTGCGTTGTCATATCCTGCATTTATTTAACTCGAATTTCTCCATCAAATGTTTGCATTAACAATGTCAATTCCACCGGCAGCTAATACAACTTGTTTATTCATTGGTTGTTTTGTAAATCTACATTGCCTCTGGAAAGAAAAACCAGAATATCGTGATTAATTATCGAGTTAAAGCGAGCGAAGAAAAAAAACGCAGGTTTCACACACGGCCATAATTCGTTATATCGTTTAAATTGCATATTTATACATGGTTGTGAAAATAACACGACTGCTATTTTCTAAATCACATTTGTAGTTGTTTTCACCTGTTGTATTTTCGCCTTTTTTATCTTTTCACCAACATTTTTTTAAAGAAAAAAATTAGTTACGGCACGCATCCTTTTTTTTTTTATTAACGAATTTAACGCATATAATTTGCCGCAGTCAGTCCAAATCAACCCGCTTGTATTTCGCCGGGTGCTTTCCTGGGTGGCAGCGATTTTCCCAAAGTTGACTCAGTTTGACAATATTGTTTTGCTATCATTTGCTGCTTTACAATTAATGGCATCTATCCTCTTTTTAACAACATTTGTTTCCTATTGTGTGGCGGAGGGCAGACGTGTGAAAGTGGCTGTTTGATTCTCTTTTTCATCCGCCTGACCTCGGCTTTTGTGTCCCATCGCCCTGGGAATGTCACGCCTCACTACTCTACTTTAAGATGCTTCAGAAAGTGCCTTTGTTTTTCACCCTTTTTCAGACGCACAGAAAATTGTTCTCAGTCCCCGGAGCTGTAAAAGATACTTAAGACTAGAGCCCCCGGTTCACAAGTGCAATGCAATTTGGCTTAGACCAACCTTTGTTCAGCTTGTACAAATGACCAAACTCATTCGCACATTATACAGTTGATCTACTGCTGCAGAGACTCGAGGCTTTCAGGGTTCGCGGTGGCATTTTCAGTGCGCCATTCGAGCATGCACGATCCACAGGGCGAAGAAAAAGCCGCAAATCTTCAGTGAACAAATACACACGGCTCGTCCTCGTCACATTGGTTAACCGTTACGTTAAGGACAAAGCTGATTTCCATGACAGCTGCCGGAAACTTTATCCGGCAAAAAAAAGAAATGGGGGGAAAAAAGTGCAATGAGTTGGGTGGTCCCCCATCACAGGTTGGTACTGTGCCATTGTGCGCGTGATTAACTGTGAAAACAGTTGCATGCGTGTTTGTAGGATCAGCAAAGGCGCGAACTACAGGGGCCTTTGACGTAATAGTGCACACGTTAAAAACACAGTTTGTCGGCATCTGATCTGAACACTGTTTTAATGTCGCTGCACGTCAAATATAGCGTTGGTGCTATTTAAATTTTGCATTGAAACGTTACAGGTGACTAACACAGCACGTGCACGCCAACAGTTTAATTGACGTTTATGTAATAAAATAGATGCATTAGGTTGAAGTTGCATAATTGAGAAAAACACCATTTAATGTGCGACCATTTTACCCCAATAAAGCGGCAAAACATTTTTTAAAAATAAATACCCGCATGCCAATGAATCTATATGCTTGGTTTATTATTTAATTTATTTTATACTGATGTCGTTATATATTTGATTCGATCACTTTTTTCGTTTATATATTTAGTTTACATTGGGGTAAATAAATAAATAGCTTATAGCCAACTTGTCTGGGTAAACATTAGACCAGCGCTCTTTCAGTGATGGTGTGGGACGTGTCAAACCATGGCAGATGAATACAAGAATACTTGCACTGTCACAAAACCTCCACTTTAACTTCCCAAAGCCTCCCCTCAAACAAACCTCGGAGAACTTCATGTGAAAGAAGCCTGGAAAGCTGCAGTCCTTTGGCTCTTTTCTGTCAATACATAAGCAGATGGATGACAAGTTAAAAGAAGAACTTCATGGCGCGGTGAGAAGCTGCATGACTTCCTAGCTCGGAGAAAAAAAGTGTCGCTGTGACGGTAATTGTGCGGGAACCAAGGAAACTATAACACTTTGCTTAGTCCTTTCCCCTGTTTTGTCAATATTAGCAGCCTAGAAAAAAAATCTATACTTTCCCCTGCTGCATCCTCCCAACAGCAAACAAAATACACAATGCGCATTGCTTATAATGACTATGGCTGATTCTATTTGCGATCAGTCAGAGGTCTCATTGGTGGATTTATAGCGAAATTTACATAAATTATGAGCAAATCCGCCGGCGCGCGTGTGGTCCAGAGCATTGCAAACCCACCAAGCGGAAAGGTGGCCCTTAGTGAGCCTTAAAAGCTTGAATGGTCATTGCTCAAAATAGGCTTCCATTTGGTTTTCACATTCATATAATTGACTTATGGATATTTTATACAGTTTTCACAACAACACTCTCAAGGCTTTATTTGCATATCTTAAGTACTTCTCGGTTTGCTTTATAAGCACACAAAAGCCCGCATGGTTTCATGAAGTTTCATTTCTAAAAGGGCTTTTTTTTTTTGTTGGTTTTGTTCAAATGTTTGCGCACAAGTCAGAGGTCTGGCATAGTTTGTATTAAATTAAGTGCGTAGACACATTTTGTCTTTTTATAAAACCAGGTAAGATAGAAAGCTTATTTTAAACGAATGATGTGCCGATCGCTTCTTATAATATTTGTCCTGCCGTCAGCTGTCATCTTTGTGAATGGCTCTTGAGTATTAATACTCTAGGTTGTGCTCGCGCATTTAAAACCGCAGTAATGAGATCCTAAAACTTAAACATCTTTAAACCTAACGCATGTTTTAATTAACACATGCTCAAACGTGTTGTAATTTGTTCACAATTTACATCACAGTGCACGTGCTAAAATGTATTTGCATTGGTAAGTCCCGTGTAATACCAAATAAATACGTGTAATTACCGGCGCTTGTTTTGCTTTAGTTTCTCCTAAATACATAGCGTCCGAATAAAAATCAACTTCGAAGCATCGTTTTTTAATCGTTTATATAGCAACGCGTAACTTCAACTCATGACAACAATAAATATATATTTATCGCGAGTTTTTTTATATCCTACATGACGTTATAACTTCCGCTGTTCTTGTGTGAGCCATTATATAATTTACTAATAAACACATGCTTATTGGCTAAATGACGCACGTGAATAGCTCCCTAGGCTCATTACAAGGAGGAGATCTCCCAAGCACGCGGAAGTACAACAAATTACGTTGAAGGATTTGCTCACCGGGTGAGAAACGAACATAAAAAAGTCCAACAAACGCAAGGAGAATTCACAACTGCCGCGACAAACAGACGAGATAACGGGACTCGCGCGCAGGTTCCCGTGTCAAACATCGCATTGCTGCCTAGCTCCATTTGTACTCGTGATTTGTAGACCAAGCACACGAAGCGCAGAGAAGTACACACACACACACACACACACACACACACACACACACACACACACACATACCTTCACACACTGTTACCGGGTGCCATCGCAGTTCAATTCCGGTTGCAGAGCCTTTTCACCCCTTTGCTCTGTCTTCAAATGGAAATGATTTCTATTGGTCCAAGGTGTCCATGTAAATAGGTGTAAATGAAACCAGATTATGCCTTTCTCCCAGCCCCCCTCCTCCCGGGGCGATTGTCATGTGATAGCAAAGAAGTGGCACATTAATGAAGCGCCTCTACAGGGGTCTTTTCTGCCCATGTCGCCACATAAAACTATCAGATGGTTAGAGGAAGGACATGGAGGCAGCCACTTAGCTCTTAGTCTTATCAAGAGAGAGAGAGAGGAGGGGATCTGGTCCATTCAAACTGGCCTGGAACGAAGGAAGCCTCGAGATACCACCTTGACATCACGGCAGCCGAGAAGTGAACTTGCCGAAGCTGTAGACATCTCGCGTATGGTACACGTGCATTTATCTCGAAGGGGGAACAAAAACGAACACTACTGAGATTGTTTTGCGGACTTGCATCACAAGACACCGACTCCGGGAGAGGAACAAGAAGGGGGGACAGGATGCCAAGACCCGGGAGAAACACTTACAGCGACCAGAAACCTCCGTATTCGTACATCTCCCTCACCGCCATGGCCATCCAGAGCTGCCCGGAGAAGATGCTTCCTCTCAGCGAGATCTACAAGTTCATCATGGACCGCTTTCCGTACTACCGAGAAAACACCCAGCGCTGGCAAAACTCCCTGCGCCACAACCTGTCCTTCAACGACTGCTTCATCAAAATCCCGCGCCGCCCGGACCAGCCGGGCAAGGGCAGCTTCTGGGCTCTCCATCCCAACTGCGGAGACATGTTCGAGAACGGAAGTTTCCTCAGACGCCGCAAACGCTTCAAAGTGATGACATCAGACCACCTGGCACCCAGTAAGCCCTCGGATGCTGCCCACTACCTCCAGCAGCACGCCAAGATCCGGCTCACGGCGCTGGGCACCCATCTCCCGCAGATGTCCAGCTACAACTTGGGAGTGACCCAGCCGTCCACCTTCAAGCACCCGTTCGCCATCGAGAACATCATCGCCCGAGAATACAAAGTGCCCGGCGGACTGGCGTTCTCCGCCGGCTATCCTCTTCACAACCAGCTGACCACAGCCTGGCCACACATGTACAGCACCAGTATGATGGACAGCGCGGCACCCATTTCCATGACCGGGGGTGATTACAGTGCCTATGGAGTGCCCATCAAGTCTCTCTGCCACGGCGGGCAGACCTTACCGGCGATCCCCGTGCCCATCAAACCCACGCCGGCGACTTTGCCCCACCACATCCCTGCTTTCCTGTCGAACTCTCCCCAGTCGTTGAGCCCGACGTCGCCGCAGACCAGCCAAAGCAGCCCGGCCACCCCGAGCGAGACCCTGACCGGACCCTCCACACTGCAGTCGGTGGCCGTGCACTGACACATGACCACCGGGCCTGTGGTCATCAACACATCTATACTCCAAAGCTGAATTTTAATAACAGACCTTGAGAAAAAAAAATGGCTATACAATCAAGGCAAGAGCTATCTATGTCGCGGTGGTGTTAATTTATGTGTTATCTGTCAGATTTTAAATGTCGCGTTTGATGAGTCCAATCTCCGTTTATTTCTCGTTACGAATGGAGATGCTTTACAGGTCGGGAAATTCGGAATTTGAATTTTGATTTCATCGGTTCGACCACTGAGACATTTCAAGCACTGTTTCCTATTTAATTCCAATGCAACTTCACTGATTATTTTCCAGGCAGAACTGAATATTGGATGCCACGTTTAAATCGTTTTTTTTCCTCGTTACTAACGTATGCAACTAAAATGTTTTCACAGTAAACCAAATTCTATAGGACCTACCTAATCTAAAACACACGTGCAGTGTCAAAGTCGATATGAAATAAAATAGATTTTACGTAGAGGATCATCAAGTAAATATGTGAATAATTGCAAATAGTTGATATTGATTTGTGTCGAATGCACTTTTTAGTTAAATGTTTTACACTATATTTTGCAGGAAATGTTCTGTGAGCGTTTTAATTTAAAGCCGTGGTGACCATGTGTATTAAATGCCGTACATTTGTACTTTTTTGTTCAGATATATGAAGCATGCCTTTCCCAAACGTCGTGTTGTTTTGCTGCAAGCATGCGTGCTTTTCAAAGATGTGCAAAACCTCAGCATTAAATTATAAACTTGGTCATCGGAATATTTTTTCATTAAAAATCGTGTAAATCGAAATGCTCTTGTTTGTTTGGTTTTGTATTATTCTTTTGCACAAACATGTTTAATGTTCAAGCAATTCCAGTAGGTGATATTTGCGATAGTAAAATCATTATTAAACAATTCCGTGTTATATTCTACTTTACGGCTTACCCAGTTTAAAACCAATAAAAAATGTACAAGTAAAATAAGTAAATTTAATAATTACCAATATTTTAAATTAGTTTTACTGTTGCCTTTTTCAAATTCGCAATGGCTAAATAAAATTTGGCAGGTGACATTTCCTTAAGGAAAAACACAACCGGCGAGAAAGAATAAATGAATGAAGCTCTTGATTAGGATGCATGAAGTTACTACGCCGTAGTCACAGAACACACAAGCAAACTCATTCATTAGATAAGACTCAATGGCACTCGAGACATTATTTGTAAAAATTAAAAAAAAAAAAAAATATATATATATATATATATATATATATATATATATATATATATATATATATATATATATATATAAATATGCATGTAGGACAAGTATTGATTTATGCAGTTCTCCAATTGATTCGTTATTTTTTAGATTTTACCGATTCGAATTGTTTAATATATGTATTAATCAATTATATTAATTATGTTCCACGATATACTGTAACTATACGGCGGAGTTTAATTGTTTTGTTTTTAAAATACATTATTTAATTGTTTTAAAAATAATTTCGGAAGTTAAAAATATTATCATCTTAAAATGATTTCATGCCCGTTTTTGTCTCTCTTGAGCTTATTCTGCGTTTTTGTATCAACGAGTTTGAATTCGTTTTCTAAACTTTGCCTCCTTTTTTATCCTCATTTTTAATGGGGGGTCCATTGATAAAGGATGCGTCGCGGTCAGAATCCAAGAAACAGGTGCATTGTTTGCGTCCACACATGGAGCAACAGCCTTCTCCGGGATATTAAGCAAATACATTAGAATTCCGTCACTTTATGCAATTGAGCTGATCAAATAAAGGGTCCCTGGCCACTTCATTCACCCTCATTCACTTGAATAGAAGTGCAAAGAATTGCAAACTTAGACTGGGCCACCGATGTAGATTTAGTCTTTTTTTCAGAAAGACAAAAAGACCGATTTCTCACAAACACATAGCTGACTGGGGGACTAGGAAACGGGACTGAGACCCTTTTGGAATTTAAATCCAACCCCTCCCCCTGAGAGACTGTTTGCACAACACTGCAAGTTTTTTTTTTTTCTTTACTCTTTTCCTTTTTGTTTTTCCTTTATCCTTTGCTCTTATTTTGGGTGGTTTGACATTGTAATGCATTGGTGTTTACTTTACCCATTATTAAGAGGTGTGTGTTTGGAAAGTTTTTCAAAATCAAAAAAGGCTATACTTGGAAATGTTTGTGTTTATTTACTATCCCTTTTTGCTTTTTTTTTTTACTATAACTAAATTCTACTAAAGAATTCCATTAAATATTACAAAATATTATTCAGACAAATGTCAAATATGTTTTTATGTACCACTTAGTTTTACATTTTTCAATAATAATTTTAAGTTGAATTTGTCAATCTTAATGATAAAATGTAAAGACGATTCCAACAAATCTTAAAAAAAAAAAATCAACAGATATAGGTTCAACAAATAAACTATATTTATTAAAATAAACATTGTTAATAAAAAATGTAAATACAATTCTGAATGCTTAATTTAAAAATAATAATTACATTCTGAGTGCATAAATACTTTAATTAATCAAATAAATAAATAAAAATCATTAACCTGAGCTTGCTGGGATTCAAGGGTGGTCACCATGGTAGTGCTCTTTATGTTCATTACCACCAACTTGAACCAGTTATGTACCCAAAAGCACCTTCTTCCCCAACCTTCTCACCATAGAGTCCTACAAAGCAAGAGGCCGTCTCAGACACAAGAGATAAAATATCGAGCATGGCATGCAAACCCACAATGCTGTAGTTTAATTAAAATAATTCATTATTGTGAATGCTCAAGGTAATTAGCATGCATAATTTATGATTTGCTTAATGCATGCATAGGCCCAGGCTTCAGTAATAAACTCAACTTAACCCCCAGTGAAGAGAAATGAAATGGACAGTGGATGGTTGTTTATTGTCAAGCAATAAGTCAAACCCCAGAAGAAACATCTGACAGAACTTTGGTTGCTACCTGAACTCTTTTGACTTCATTTGTTTTGCAGGATGAAAGAGTCTGTGAACAAATTCCAAAAAAGTCTAACTTTTCCTGTTTTTTTTTTTTTTATTATTTTTATTTTTATTCACAGATATGCCAGTGACAGAAGCTCCGTCTGATCTGCAATGGCAGCGTCTTTACCTGGATTTCTCTGAAGGTCTGTGCTGACAGAATGAGGCCAGAGTTTGGTTTAGCACACAGTCCTTATGCTTCCACTCATATTATGGCCTGTCAAAATACTGTTTGTAGAGGCGTAAAAATTAATAGACTCTAAGCAAAGTTGCATCTAGTTTACTCTGCAAATGTGACAAACTCTGCGAAAGAGAAACCGATGTGTGTTTATGCTTTGCTGATGGCTATTTTTTTTGCTAGTTTGCTACTTTTTTTTTTACTAAAAACAACTGATGTAAACAAACTGTTTTTTTTACTGTAAACAAACACTAGAGGAAAAAAAAACCTCTGTCCCTTACAAAAATGATGAATGGACAAGCTATTTCCTTTCTTCAGTGTTTAGAAAAAAAATACAAATAAATAAACATCAATATTTGATTGAATCTAATACACTAAATAAATACACAATTGATTTTGTATTATTACATAATGTGTATGTATGCATGTATGTCTATATCCATGTATGTATGTATCTGTATCTATATCTATATACATACACACACACACACACACACACAGTATCTCCTCTCTCTTTTTTTATTAATTTTTTAATCAATTAGGAAAAAAAATATACATAAATTATCTGTTATATTTACGATACAAATGATCATTTTGGGTAAAAAATATATTAAAAAAAAAACTCAAATTCTGTTGGAAAAACGAGCTCCATTTGTACTTTCTAAATTGCATTGTTGATGTTTCATTACTACTTTGGGACAAGTGCTAAAGTCATCAATGTATTTCTTTGTGTAGCCCATGTAAATAATCTCATTATCACATGCTTGTTTGAGAAGCGGACCCCTCCTGTGGGGGTCAGGCGGATCTGGGAAGCTGCTTCCAGGTAGCACAGACATCAGTGACAGTGGGATTGGGCCGAACACCCGTGTGTGCATGAAATTAGACTGTCAACATCTGATTCATGCTGGTGAGAAGTAACTGTGAAACAAATTATGTCAGTGGGAGGCAGCTGCTATTTCCGTCGGTGAGTGGGATGCGGTGGGCTTGGGTTTAAAAAAAAATGTTTGCGTTTAAAAAAGGTGTTTGTAACAGCAAAAACATTTGTGTGTGTGCTTTCATGGTTTCAAAATATAAAAAAAAATGTTTTCTTAAATATTATTATATAATATATATTATTACTTAATTTTAACTGAATGTAATAATTTTCAATAATATTTTCTTTAAAAAAATGATATCTAATAATAGTTAACATTTACTTAAGTAACACTTATATCCTTATATTCATTATATATTTTTTTAACATGTGATTACATTCATAGTAATCAAATAACAATTTCTTTAAAAAAATGTTAATGGATAATTGTTAATTTTTAATTAAGTAACATTTATTTACTTATACAGTACATGAAAATACAGTCAAAAAACAAACTATGAATGGAGATCTTATGTTGGATAGACTATGTGCTACCTTGTGTTTATTTTCCATAAAGGCGTTTATTTTGTGTCAATATTAACAGTATTTCCCTCCACGTCTATTAAATCTATTTCCTCCTAGTTAAAGTTCACAGTGTTGTGGCTTAGCACAGCATGGGAAAGTAAAAGAGCCTCTAATTGTTATTCAAGATAAGAATGTGTATTGTCTCAGGAAGGTGATAACAGGAGCCATTAGTCAAGATCTTAGTTTGTAAAGGTCTCTATACCTTCACCTGTCCTGTCTTCCCAGTTCGCCGGGTCAAATCTCAAAGCACATTTGTTTGAATTCACCACTTCGCACCCAATTCATCACGGCGTGTCACCTCACGGTTTATATAATTATATCTTCCGAGTCGTGATGCAATATTAGCTGTAGGAAGAGTTGGCTGCAGGACTCCATGTTGAATCTCCAGATGTTTGGCCGCTTTGAGGATCCATGTCCCCATGTTCAATTAAAGAACCCATAAATTAACATTTGTTCTGACACTTCCAAGATCTAACAAAAAGTGCAGAGCAAAGGCACGCGGAAGCCTCCAGACTCGCCGGGCTAGTCAGGTTCAGACAGAACCCAGCGTGAAGTTTCACTCCCGCTATTCATCACGCTTTGAGGCTGGGGGTCCGTCACTCGGAATCCCACCAATCACGAGCCAGGCTGCTTCTCAAAATACTCTTCCTCACTGGCTGGTTCTGGCCAAAAGCCCACGATGTTAAATTTCCGTCGCAGGATTTTGACACAAATTGCGAAATGAATGTGTGCGGGCCTCACAGTGCGGCGTTAATCGGATGCTTGTTTTCAGATTTGTTTGCTTTGGAGGACAATAGCTGCCTGGCAAGACTCCAGGTTATGGCAGTTATGAAACGAAGCATGTCTGTACAGTCTGTTTGCTTTTACTGAGGGTAATACAGATGTAATTACCGTGGTAATGTGCATATGATCACTCTTGATGCCCGGTTGGTCTACAAACCTATAGATCAAATTGAATTTACACACAAATATGTTGGTTATTATCAATAGTAATGACATCATCAACAACAACAACAACAACAACAACAACATTGATACAAAAAATAATAAAAAAAACAACAATAATAAACTTGCCAGGAACGATAAAAATAAGAAGTTTGATTCTGTTTTGGTTCTGTTCTATTTTTGGTTTAGGTTAGGTTTGGTTAAATGGTTTAGGTGTTTTGTAGGTTTGTAGGTTAGCTTTAGGTGGTTTGTAAATAAAACAAAACATCTAAAAGTGTAAATTTTTACACTTATTTACAATCTACGCTTGTAAATAAAAACATCTTAAACAAAAAATCTTGTCTCGAAAAACTCATGATAAAAGACAAATTACCTAAACAAACTACTACTACCACTAATAATAATAATAATAATACTAAGGCTAATAATAATATTAATAATAAAATAAAATAGCAAATACATCTATACACACACACACACACTCCAACATTAAACATTATTCCAACATTTTAAAGAAATTCAATATACTACATACATTGATATTCAAATACATAATATATTCAAATATATTCCAGTCAAAGAAAAAAATCAATATAATATAGTGTTTATAAAATATTGTCATTATTATTTTTCTCTTTCATAGGGGCCGCACAAGTACTCAGGGCCCCACTTCAGTACAAAAATTTAGCATGCGGGGCCTCATAATGCCTTATTACATACACACGTGTCAGGATCTGTCAACGCCCATTTAACCACAAACAAAAACATCTTGGTTTAATAATGAGACGGAGCAGGTTTGACACTCGGGTGTGTGTGCTGGAGGGGTTTCCGCTGCGAGGTGTTAAATATGTTAGGACAGTCTGTGGATTTTTTAAGCATTTGTGCCATTTCCCCTGCTTCGACAAGCTAATCCATCACCATAGATCGTATATCTGATCCAGTCGTGTTAACACCCCACACCGGCACTTCAAAGGCCGCTGGAGTGGCTGAGGTGTGGGAACGAAGCCGAGGGACCTGAGGGACACATCATGGCTGAAGATGGCATCCATGACACTGACTGGTGGTTCTGGTGTGTGGAGAAAGCTGGTTCCCCTTAGGTCTAGCTTCAAAAAAGTTGATCCTATTTTAGGATTGTGTTGTGGCTGGAGACGAGCAGCTAAAATGCACTAACCATACAATATATACTGCAGTTCTAGACATAAAAGTCTACAAACAATATGTACTTTTTTCCTACGTTCATTTTAATTAAAAAAAATCTGGTTAATATCAAATTTGGCATGCGAATAAAATTGTTTGCTCTGAGCAAATGGGACCAAACAGATGTGTTAATATCAATAAAGTGTGTCGTGTTTTACGCAATGGTCATTGTCTTGTATTGTTCAAGTTCAGTGCATTTGTAGACCTCTTTTACAGTTACAACTCTCTCAAAGCGCATGTGTAAAAATGTAAAAAAGATTGATGCATGTATTCATTCGTTCGTTGGTGTTAAGATAACGGCTATGACTATGACCAGCGAGCAAGCATAAATGCGACAGTGGCCAGGTAAAAAAAAACCTCTCGGACAAAATCAGTGCATTAGTTGTGACATTTTGACAATGGTTCCCGAAAAATTGTGGTTCCGGAAGGTCCATTTCAATGACCTTACGATGAAATGAAAAAAAAATCTAGTTCTTCCTTTCAGAGAGTTTTGTTTACTAGCCACTGGTTTATCTGCTTGCCCACTGATCTCATTGTTCTGTTTATTTATTTTTTTATTTTTTTATTTTCACAATTTGTGTCTCTTTATCAATAAATAAAAATGTAAGTTGGTAAGGAGAGTATTACCAAATAACCAAAAGGTAAGATTACTGTAAAATACACGCATGTCTGACCGGATACGTTCAAATGTTCAACTTCCACTATGGCGCATTATTACTATTTTTCATTATATATTTTTCAGTTCCAATGGCAAAAAAATATTGGGAAAAAAGAACAATGATTGCTATAATTTTGGCACTAGAAGGAGAACTAAAATCCTAATAAAAGTTACAAAAATGATTGTGCACATTTCAAAAGACAGTGGTACCTCGACATATGAAATTAATTTGTGTCAACTAATTGAGCGAGCGTTTTGATTGTGTCTGTTCTTGGGATTTTATTTTACTCTTTGCACGTGTTCTTGATTTTCGACTGTTTCAACTTTTTCTGTGATGACACATTGGGCTTGTTTGCCTGTTGCACTAAGCTAAGCAGTCATGGTTTGTAGTCTCTGTTTGTTGTAATATAAAATATTGTACTGTATTTAGTTTAGTCTTACTTCTTCCAGTGTTATTTTGTCTCTGTTAAGTGTTGTGGCGTGTCTAATATTTTTTCATTTCTGTTATTGAGCCAATAAAAGTTTATATTGTAGCACGTCTGCCTCTGGACGATTGTTCAACATTATATAGACACGTGAGTCGCGTGTCGCTGCATAAAGACGACGTGTTTCTGTTTATTTGTAATTGTTCATGACTTGAAATACGGAAAAATGGGGGCTTATATTTACGCTCACATTTGAAATATGCGATTATAAACACTCCCAGAGTAAAAAAAATAGAAAAAAGGGGTGCTTATATTCACGTGAACACGGTTATTTATGCTTGTATATGACAAAATAATATTGGTAAATATGAATGTGCCATTTTCTTTAACAGCTACAAGCTTGTGCTCGGATCGAAAGCTGCTTGTGTGTAAAATGATATACATTTTCAATTATAACAAAACCGACAATAACAACAACAACTAATTAACTAACTAATTATTAACTAATAAAAAAATTATTCCAGAACTACCAAGTACACTGTAAAACCCAAACTTAATGAAAGCTCTAGTAAAACAAAAGATCAATCAACCACTAGGAAACACCAGTGTCTTCTGGGCTTGTTGTTGTACGCTGGAAATCCAGCACAGTGCATTCAGTGGCAGAGGAAGCTGTTAGTTACAGAAACGAGTCCCTGTGACATGCAGATGGACGCCGCTGGTTGGCGAATAACAAGACTCCATTGTCCCGCTAATGTAACTCCATCAGTCTTTGATCCAATCCCATGTTGTGACGATCAGTGTGAAAACTCCCCGTCAAGAGCATGATCTTCTACTTTGTCTTTTGTCATCGTGATAATCTACGGCATTCAGATTCAACTTTGTTCTTTTGTCTCTTTGTCATCTGAGCACAATGGCGGGTTAATTAGCAGCTCTCTGCGTTCCTCCACTCCTAATCGCGCTTGGAGAGTCTCTTCAGGGTCCCAGACTCTCATCAGCAAATTACGGCCGAGGTCCAGCAATTAACCAACAAACAAAATAACAAACACAATCTGGCTAATCCCGTCTTTAAGTGACACAAGAAGTGCAAGGGGTTCACGCCCATTATCAACAAGCATGACACAGACAGGACAATCTGATGATGAAGCCGTACAATTTTTTCGTTTATTGTGTAGCATTTTATCGATTTGGAATGAAACACGTATTGACCAGGGTTGATTGGGAAAGAGTGGGCGGATTGTTTTCCGAGTGCGGTGGTCTTCATTAATTAAGCGTGAAATGGAACAAGACAGACTTTAAAGAGCGATCATGTTCCACGCCAACAAAAGCGATGATCTTCACCGACGTCAGTCCACGTGAGGTTCTGGAAGCGCTCTTGTTCTCTCTTAATATTACCCTTCTTCAGAGCAAGATCCCCACATTCCCTGGTGGTCTAATTTATGTTAAGTCACCCACCTCCCCCATGGCTGTTTTCAAGCGTCTGCTAACGGAGACCGTATCGGTGAAGCCTAGTGCTGTGCCAGTGTCCCCGGTGAGATTACTCTCCATGGGAAAGAGACACTTGCCGAAACCATCTGCAACTCCATGGGGCAGTTTGGGAAGAAAGCAAAGACTTCAGAAGATCTCCACTCTCAACCCAGCTTCTCAATCAAAGAGAGTAATTAATTACGGTTCGGAAGGAATCCTCCGTCCTTGGAAAAGTGGCGCGTGGAATACAGTGAAACTCATTCCTGTGAGCATTCCACTCATCCTGGTATGGACAATGGAGCAGTGTTTGGTTTAAAAATATAATATAACTCACTTCTGGTCGAGTTTGATGGAATCCATTAATTCATGAGTGTTGAACCCACGGCCCGGGGGCCACATCCGGCCCACTGTACAGTTATACTCGGATCGAGCTGTTACTGTAAAGCACTAATAATCAGTGGTTTAAAGTACTTGGGTAAATAGAATTGTTACTTGAGTGTTTGTTGGCTACTTTGTACTTGTACTGAGTATTAGAAATAAGCAACTTCTACTCTCTACTTAACTACATTTTTGATTGAGTATCTGTACTCATTACTCCACTACATTTGAATGAAGACTTAACGTTACTAGTGAATACATTGTGATTGTGCCCATTTTTGAAGTCGCCATCTTTTTCTACTCAGTACTTTAAGGACTGAGCAATTGTTTTTATAGGTATTGATTACCAATCTGATATTATTTCAAAATTTGGTTACTATGAAACAATGCCAATGACAAAAAATGGTAACATTGATTAAAGAAAAACATTGGAGATACAATTTCAAACATAAATCCTCTCATGACAGGGACCCTAAGGGTAACTTATGTATCTTAGTATCTGTTTACTAAATCATATGTTAATGAACCTTCAATAAACAAGATTCGCCAAATTCCTCAAGTGAACGGCTGCAACATCCCAAAGCCACGGCGTTCCGCAAGGAGCGTTTTCCAAGCCCGATCAGAAAACGAATGTAGGTCGTTTTCATTAATTAACAAACACACTGAATGACGAAACGTGGTGAAACAAAGAAAATAGCATTTTAAATAAAGCATAAATTTGAGAAATGTATTTCTGGGAGCAATTAACTTTGCGTGGACCTCTGTGTGAATTCACGACGCACTTCTCCAAAGTTGTGAAGTGGATTTTCTTCTGATGTCGGCTGGCGGTTCGGTCAGGCTTCCAACAAGTCTTGCCGATTAAATCTTAGTTAAAAGAGTTCAGCCTTCTTCACGTCATTTACATAAGCACAAGTTTCAGCACATTCCCTCAGAGCTTCACTTCAGGGCTGTGCATAACTCAGACTTGTTCAGCTCTTGTCCACAACTGTGAATCAGGCCCAGAGACTTGGACCATCTGAAGGTTTTCAAATCTAGAAATACATCTTTTCAATATTTTGTATACAATTTAATTAAAAAAAGTTAAAAAACTTTTTTTAAACTACAAAACAGTTTTGCTCAACTCTTAAAAATAATTTTTTTGCTAAATTTACATTTATTTGACACTTAAATAATATGTTTAACTTAACTTGCCACATATTATGCTATTATTAACATTTTATTATAAATAATGAACTTTTGGTACAATAATAGAAATGTATATAAAAAATCTATATAATTCATTATAATTATTAACTACATTGATAAGACTTATTATTATTATTATTGTTGTTGTTGTTGTTGTTATCATCATTATTACTGTTGCTGTTATTCATAACACAACAACACTAACAACAACAACAACAATATATTTATATATTATAAATATAATTATTAATGTAGTATTTATAGTAAAAATAATAATAACAATAACAATAATAATAGCAACAATAAACATGTGCTCTGGTAAGCCAACTGTAATTATTCAACTACTGCATCTACTCAATGCAAACACTATTAATGTATTTATTCGTTTATTTTTGTTTGGTTTTTTTAGATCTCCCACTTCCCACCGAGACCCTCAGAGTTGACAAGCAGCC
This sequence comes from Paedocypris micromegethes, assembly GCA_028031935.1. Lineage (NCBI taxonomy): Eukaryota > Metazoa > Chordata > Actinopteri > Cypriniformes > Paedocypris > Paedocypris micromegethes. The sequence continues at coordinate 27,528,136 of CM051501.1, read as the reverse complement.
AAAGAGGTCCGGTACCGCTGTGCCATTCTGTCCGTTAGCCAACTAAAGCTCCGTCTACGACCAGTGTAATTAACCATCAATAACAAATGTGTGAGCGGGACTGTGGGAGCCAGTGCGGCATTGTGGGTGAGCCTTCGCCGGACCACTTTACCGCCATTGTCATCGGGGGCTGTGCGGCTCTCGGCTAATTTCTTTTCTTTAGCTTCATTAGGTGGCACCGCAGAAGACAAATAAATCATCGGAGCAAAGTAGGATGGAGAGACGACTGTTTGACTCCCGTGACCCCGGAAGATAAACAACAAAGTCGCCCCATTGATGACTTCTGCAAACACTGGAATCCAGTCCAGCCAAGCACACAGGTGACTCCAGAATTCCACTACGTTCTTCAAATATGTGACACGCAATATTTGGTGTGCAGAAGGGCCCTTGAGATGCATCAACGCCACGTCTGGGCGAGGGGGGCTTTCTTTTGAGCTCCCCTCCACCGGGGCTGTAAAGCGCTGGCCTCCACAGGCCACAAATCAGCTCCTGAAAGCAGGCATGCATCTTCAAAGGGTGGGCTGCCTCTCTGTGATATACGGCCCCCGCCGAGAACAAGTTAGCCACGGCCAGTGTCTTTGCACCTGGGCTATTATCAGGCGACCAGGATCATCTCCTCTCACCACACATTCAAATGTACAAGTAGCAGATTAGGCCGACTCAATCTTCTGGCCTTCTGAGGGACAGGGCGAGGGGGAGAGAGAGAAAGAAAGACCCCTCCTCAGACTTCAAAAAGCTGTGGTGGGAGAGTGAAAGGACCAGGAGATGGAACCCGAGGGGGGCTTGTGTATTCAGCGGACTAATTCACAACTGATTCCTCTAATACACTCCTGAAACACTTTTAATTGTGTTAGTTTGCATTCAAAAGGCACGTTTGCAGCTTTTAATTGGCAAACGCTTTGAAATAATTGAAACGCGTGACTTTGTGGGGGACAACTTAAACAGTTCTAATGTGCTCCGCTGCCGTCGTGACACTTTGGCATTTTGAAGGGGTCTTGATCTGCTTCGGTTTGGAAACTAGTAACACTACATGCTACCTAGTAATTACCCAAAGCAATTAAACGCTCCTACCGGCAAAGTGTTTAATGAGCGAAGCATCACACCACGAAACACGTAAGTCAATATAAGTGCAGGCCTACTGAGAGTAACTTTCACAAAGTCACATTTCACAATTAATAATAACATATACTTGTGTGATATGTAGGGCAGGGATCACCATGTCGTCCACAAAGACCACGTGTGTCGCCCTCAGGCCTGTTTTAAATGCAGCTGATTGCACCGGCATATCATACACTATTAATAATGTTGTATAAAATCACCATATGACAAATGCTTTATACATACAGCACAGTAGTAATATCGTACATGAATACTGTATTCATATTTGTAAATATACATATATAAATATATACACACAATATGACAAAAATATTATTATATTAGATATATGGGGAATTCATTATATAATATTAAGTGATACAATTATATGTAATATTATATATTTTAGTTAATAAAGATAAAACTGCATACTGCATAGCACCATACCATGCATTTATTAATAATAATGCTGTATATCATTTGTGTGTATGTAAAAACAAGTGTGTGTGTGTATTGTTGAGGACAAAATTAGTAGCTTCCCTACAAAACAGCCATTGGTTTAAAAGTATTTCAAAAGTGCTTTTAAACAGAGCAAAAAATACAGCTTTTTTTAGACAACTAACTAGAAGAAAATTGTCTTCTAGAAAACCATTCTGTCTACAAGAAATGAATAATTTATTAGAAAATTAAAAAACGAAACTAAAACATTTTAAAGAACTAATTGAAACCAGACATAAAGTGCATCGATCTTATCACCTTTTGCATTAATCTACAGCCAGACAAATCAAACAGCCCTCCAGAGTGAGGTTGGTAGCCTTTGGAGGATGAGAAGAACTGGCAACACACAACTTCTAATGCTCAAGCGAGTCACGTACATGACATTCACCGCAGCCACAAACATCTCCAGATTCAACTTTTATTGTGTGTCCAGAAGGTTGCAGGTTTGAATCCTGCTCATGCTGATTCTTCAACTGAGGCCCGATCCCTGAGCAAAAGACTGATCCCCACATGCCCCTCGGGCGCCATGGCTAAATATGGCTATGACTTGTTAAGACACAATGTTGATGGAGCGCCTAGTGGCCATATCGTCCAACACACTCACTTTAATTTTTTTTAATAGTCTAGGGAAAAAAATGTGTCTTTTCTGCTAAATGAATCAAAGATATCATCCCCACACATTTCATGAAAAACAGTATGCTGAAAAACAGTTAATACAGCTCTTAAATCTGGATAAAAAAATGTAGTTTGCAATTTTTTTTGTTTCAGCAAGAATAGAATAGAAGTATTGTAGACAGATAGACAGATAGACAGAATGATCACATATATTGTGATCATTCAGGTCTATTCATTTAGCAGAAAAGACACTTTTTTTGCCTCTAGTTGGGTGTGTTATTACTCCGGTAACACACACCCACACAGCACAGATGTAAACCTCTGTCTGCGGGAGGATTCATCACACACTGTACACACTTAGTTTTGTCACACTTTGAACACCAGTTCTTCTCAGTTTCCTCTCTCACCTTGGCAGCAAGTCAAAATGTGTTTGAACTTCAACCCAGAGTGACGTTCCACGCGGGAACGCCGAACTGGGAGCTGCCAATCTCCCCTCGCCTCCTCTCAGCCGCTTCCTCGCTAGACTTTTATTTGTCATGAGGTCTGCGGAGAGTGACAGTGCGCTGTAAATCATCTTTACGCTGCCCTACTCATCCATGTTACGACCTTGTAATCAAACCAGGCCGGTGTGAGGATTCTTCCGCAGCAATTGCACATATTGGCCAAATTTTACTGAAATTTCACTGGTTAAAGAGTTAATTCCCGTTTGAAAAAGCCTCCTTTTTCCTCAATCAAATTCTGTTTTCCCACCTCATTCACACTCAAATCATTTTAATCCTCAGGGGGCTCAAACTCCGGCTGTCACCTCATCAGTGGGTGCCAGCGCTCCAGCTTAGAATAAAACCAGCGTAGCGTGAATATCATTCTGTGAGCACATGAGCTGCCGGGGTGAGTTGTGGGTCTGAAGAGCGAGGCGTCACGGCCCTCCCTCCGAATGCCTTCCGTCAACTCAGCAACCCTACAGTGAAAGACCACCCACTCGGGTTTGAGAGGGTCTTTCAAGCCTCCGTGCCCGGACTGTTTTGGGATGGTGTTGGCCGTCCATCCGATTGTCCTCGGGGCTTTTACCTCACCGGATCCCTAATGTCATGCAGCTAAAGTGCGGATTTATTTCAAACTGTTGGGTGAAAGGATGAAATGACATGAGTGGCGCCGAGCGAGTGAATCCAAGGCCAGATGAGGTCAAGTTGTATGTTGACTTGTACTCTTAACTTCCTGTTGGGAATTTGATATTAAAGAATGACGGGGCGTTTAAGTGTTGAGCAGTTGTGGCCTAGTGGGAGAAAGCTGGACTTGTGGTCCAAAGGTGCACACTGCTTGTGGAGCAAAACTGCAGCGAGGAAGACACGGAACCCTGAAGTCATTTTGGATTAAAAAAAGGTGAAAAAAAATATTATGTCACTATTAAAATGTGATAAGAGGCTATTAGAAGTTAATGGTATTTATATATACTGTATTTATATGTTTCTCTCTCAGTGTTTCTCAAAGCCCCAGTGCACTGCAAACCAAGAGTTGTATTTCGGTTAAGGGAGTCTTTGTCTGGTATATTTATCGGTATTTATTGTGACTAACAAGTTGAAAACTACACCGCCACCCTCTAGTAGAACAACATCATAACATATCATTTTAAACTTCCCTTTAAATTATAATTATATGTACGTTGAAGAACACATACACACAACCAAATGTAAACAAAAATATAAAATAATAAAAAAGAAATTTGATTTTGGGGACATTTCTTATGGCTCAGTATCCTTCTACGTAAGTTCGCAAAGTACATTGATCCCATAAATCAAAGGTGAGATAAGGTCAAGCAACATCTATCTATCTATCTATCTATCCATCTATCCATCTATCCATCCATCTATCTATCCATCCATCCATCCATCCATCCATCCATCTAGATTAATACGTTATTAGTAATACGTGACACTACTGAGCTACAGCAAAAACTAGTATATTATTGTAACACGTTTTTCCCAACACTGCCTGACTGTCTGTCTGTCTGTCTGTCTGTCTGTCAGTCTGACCACTCGTCCATCCATCCATCCTTCCATCCAGATTATTGTGCATTTAATCACTCAGATCTTAACCTTTCATTTGAATTCTCTATCGGAGAATGAAACACACACAACACAATTAAGTAAAACTAGTGTAAACACTGAAACCCACAAGCCCCCCAGGCAACAACGGCTTGTGCTGCCCACTGCTCCGGGTCCGTGTGTTCACTTCAGTGATATGGCTTGCCATATTGAGAATCTCACTCACTTTAACTTTAAAATATAATAACGAATGAAACAAAAGTTTTATAGACTTTTTGAGTGGCTCTCCTAATCCTTTTAAGGCTTTCCAGGAACACAGTGAGGTCTTGTATGTTTGGATTCCCAACTTCAGCGCTCCACCCAATCACATTTGTCCTCAACTCCCCGTCTTCATTTACAGGCCGTTTTCATCAACGCAACTTACAAAGCGCAACAAAACAGGGGGAGGGGTAGCGGCCCAGCCCGGCGGGGGGCCGACATCACCGGCGATATTGTCCGCAAACCCTTAGGCATCGCTGTCCCCTAGTGCAATAAACAAATAATCATTTCCATATGCGGCAGAAAGGGTCACGGCACCAACACAGGGAGGATTGCTTTCAGCGGGAAATATTGTTCAGCAATGACACAGAAGTAATTTGGGTCTCACCGAGTGATTCCATCAGGGCCTTTTGTCGCCTGAACATGTTTGACCCAGGGGTCTGTGTCGCCCCGTTAATGGCAGCCCGAGTCCTGTGACAGTTGGAGAAAGTGAAAACACCTCGCAAGACACTCGGGCATAAATATTTAAGCGCTCTGGGCTTGTCCCCGATACTAGGGGGTCTCCATGCCCTGTTTGCGCACAATGCCAGTTTGAGAGGCAACGTAAAGGTGCGGAGAAGGGTAAAGGAAGCAGATTTTGGGAGTTTTTGGAGAGAAGGTACAGTTAGAAGAGCGCTAAACGACTTGATGCGGAAATACAAACATGGATTTAATCCACTTATGTCTTCCGTCCACAACTTGGGCTAAGTCTAAAGTAAGACAGATTAGCAATGTGATCTCATTTGCGACGTGTTGCCAAGATTACACCCTTTTGCACCTAATTCCAGGGACTCTCATAAGACTCCATTTCTCAAAGTAAACTTAATTAAATATCGGGGCTGTTGAGGTGGTTTGACGTGCCCTGAATGATCGTCCCGCCAAACAAAGCTGTTACACAAGCCATCGAATTATCTCTGTCAAACTTTGGCGTAATCTGACCTGATCCTCTTAAAAATATTCAAATGAAGACATTTGCACATCAATGGTCGCCACGGCAACCCTGTGTAGGTTCTTCTTTTTAACACAAGGCTTTAGAAAAGCACATCTCTTCCGTCATGTTTACAAACAACAAAACAAACAAGTCCCAAAAGAAAGAGACGAAGTATTTTAGAACATCATGATGGATGGAGAGGGGAAAAAACCCGGCTGAATGGGAAGAGAGCGGAATAATAAAAATCCAAATTTGCAGCCGAATGTGCCGTTGCTGAGGGGGAAGCTTCCTCTCGGAGCTCAGTCTGTTTGATATTGGCCTTCAAAGCCTGCCATACTTCCCATAATCATTTTCGAGAGCGCTTTTGAATACATTCCAGGCATATCTGCGAGATTTGAAAGTTTGGAACTGGGACTTTTGGACTCTTAAAAGAGCAACTCTCCCCCTTGTGGAGGAATGGGACGTCTGCAGCCCGAGTAGAACCAGGCGATGCTCCGTTCAGTGCAAACAACCACTTTCCCATTTGGAGTCTAGCCCGCATCATCTTTGTCAAATAATAATCGAGTTGAAAGAACGAAGGAGGGAAAGAAAAAAAAAAAAGCTTTAAAGAAACGCATCCCACGCGATCGCCTGTTTGCAACCGCTGCAACGAATACAAAGATGTTTGTGAAAATAATGGCACTTCCCTACGTACTTTATTTCCATACTGGGAAAACTGTTATGTATTAATATAGCTGGTAGCTAATTGGGTCGTGGGAGAGCGGATTAATTAATTTGTGGCTAATAGGCACAAACATGAAAAAACAAACTTCTTTACTTTTTCCACCCAGTTCCAGCATCCCATTTTAAAGCAAACTAATGTAAATTATGCAGATTGTGTTGATTATCGCAGCTAGAGAGAGTTCTGTGGGAAGCATCTTAAAAGACTTTCCTCCCTGGCACCCGACCAATCAAACATTTCCATATTTAAATTATGTTTTTCTTAAATTATGTTCTGTTTGCCTTGAGTCTCAGCAACGTATTTATTCGGTTTGTAGTTACGTTTCAACTTCCAGCCCTCGGTGAGCTTCACAAAGTGTAACGCACAAGCTTGAGAACGTTTTTTTCCTGATCAGCAAAAAGGAAATATTTCGGGGATGAGGCTGAAAAAGCATGTGATTATTCATACGGAGGCGTGATGTAGGAATAGGCTTCGACGGTTCCCACAGGTACGTACTGTTCTTCTCGTCGAGTGTGGTTCTGACAGGCCTCAGGTCGGCCTCGGTAGACTGGGATCAGCATGCAGAAATAGAGCCGGGCCTCTCAGCACAAAACCTGTCCAATCAGCAAAAAGCCAATTAACAAATGGCCAATCAATGTCACCTTGCCATTTTCCGCCATTTTTTTCCTCAAGAAAGATTTAAACACCTTCACAAACTTAAGCGGACACTGGTCTGACTGGACTAAAGTGTCCCGTCCAGGAAACATGTCGCACATTTTTTTTGTAATATTTAATTGCCAAAGCAGAGCATTTTGCAGATAAGCTTGTTAAATGTTAAAAGCGCCTGATGACGGTCTGTGATGATAAGCAAAGGCTGCCGGCTTCAAACTCTCCACGGTCTCTGTCCGTCAGGCCTGTAAATCAGCGCATCTTTTTCTATGTGATAATTCTCCAAAGTTAAACAGCCATAAAAACCTAGAGAACTTTGACCTTCACCATCCAACTAAGCAGGAGAAGCCAATGAAGTGTACTGGTCCGTGGTCACGCTGCTTGCCTTATGATAAACTACAGGTCCGCGGTTGCTAAAAAATAACACTACGTCTTCGCTGACATATATGGGACTAGCAATTGAAAGCGATCCCAATTTATTTAGCACTAAAATATTTTATTGTTAGCAATAAAGCATATGGCAGAGGGGAGAAGAGAAGGACGAAGATGCCTTGACAGCCGCATTGTTCACCTCTGAGGAGGAAGCGTCTGAACTGAACAAGGCGTCTCAGACTGTCAGTTTGATCTTTTCACTGCCAGAAACTTCACTTCACGTTCGCCGTTGAAACCAAGTTTCCACTGCCTGATCACTTTCAGACACTCTGTGATGTTATCGAGGGCTCGGATCCTGTTAGTATGTTGGTTCAAACCCGAAATAATTACTGTTTTCCATGAATATAAGCACACCACTGATTTTTCATGCAAAATTCCCAATAATAAATTTAACCTTAAACATCTTTTAACAGACTCCTATTACTTCGATGTCATTTTACTTGATTCTAGTGATCTGAACTCCACGTCTCAGAAACCTCAGTGAATCACCTCCCATGAGCCTTTGCACTCCAGTCAATGCTGCAGCCAATGTCTTTATCAGACAGTTCACAAAGCACATCCATCTCTAGGGTTCACAGAGAGTGGTCCAAAAACGAGGAAAAATCCCGAGAACTGCAGTTATGTGATGAGCTACAGCAGCAGAAGACCACACTGGGTGCCAGTCCTGTCGGCTAAGAACTGAGGCTACAATATGTCTTTTATTTGATTTGCAGGGCTAAAAGACCTTTATTAGTTCAAAACAACATACCGGTAGGTTAAAACATAATAACCAAATCAGCCAATCACATTTAGGCCTCTGGAGTATAGTAGTCAACCTAGTTGTCGAGACAATGTGCTCTGTCAAAATGTGAAAAAGATTTGATTCATATGTCTTTCACTGTGGCATGGTTGTTTGTAAAAGACGGGCCGGCTTGAGGAATCCAGAAATTGCCGATGAGGATGAGATTTTCAAGCACATTCATCTCTAGGGTTTACAAAAAGTGGAATGAAAAAGAGGAAAAATCCCAAGAGTGGCAGTTCTGTGATGACATACGGAGACATACGTTTGATGTTTTATTGGTCGTGTACAGCACTTTGGCCAACATTTGTTGTTTTTAAGGTGCTTTATAAATAAAGCTGAATTGAATTGAATTGTAGAGCTGCAGCAGAAGACCACACAGGGTGCCACCTGTGTCAGCTAAGAAATTATTCAACAATGCGTCTTATTATATTTGCAAGGCTAAAAGACCTTCCAGCTTCATTTCTAATACATTCGCATTTTGGACAAGCTTATGCAGATTAAAAAGTATACGTAAAGATTCGCATTACATTTACCCGTAGACCACAAACATAAACACAAAGAGTTCCACTGACGGCGGAGAGTCAGTGCTGAGCCCCATTATTGTCCCAGGTCATTAAAAATCCCATAATGCATGTGAAAAACGAGGGGGAAAAAGCCCCGACTGCATCCTCTGCCGTCAATGCCCTTCACAGCTGTCACGGAAAAAAAGGAAAATATAAAAATAAAGCATTCATAACAATCTGGCTCTAGGGGACACGGAAACAGTCCCATCAAAGATGAGCGTTCACCCACACTTCACAAAGAATGGACAATTCTTCCGGAAAAAATGAAGCCCCACAGCACACACGGCAACACTTACGTAAATGCGGTATTCTTGCGGTTAGCTGTTTATTTCGAATATGAACGGTCTAGCATCCTTTGATTGATAGATTGAACTTGCCAATGACCAAAAACATTCCTAATCCCACATTATTTGCCATCTTTGTTACACAATAAAAGCAAGTAGCACAAGGAAGAAACAGCATGTTCCTTAAGAAGAATCTCTACAAGGAATCTAAAAATCCACAGCCACCAGAGACTAAATCTTCACAGGTACATCATTAATCATAATTAAGTGAAGTGTGACAGCAGCTTAAAGGACCTTTTACTGTTCCACCCCCTCCTGTCCTGAAGGAATTCTGCCTCATATCTCCATGTGGACAGGGTGAGAAGAAGAAAGAAGAACGCGAGGGTTTGCAGAACTATGAGGGGTACGAGCTGTTTGACCTTTTGTTAAGGCAGATTATCAAGGGTTTTGACCTCCTGTAGGAGAACCAGAGGCTTTGGGGAGTTAAGTTATCCGTCTGCGTCGGACTGATCATTACACCAGGCTAAATAGCTTTTAATTTCTTCCTTGCTCTCGTATTCATCTTCATAAAGTGATGAATTTCGTTTCTGCAAATAGTGTTTCTACTTGGTCCAAATTGAACGTGAAAGCACATCCCTAAGTTTCTCGCAAAGCTGGGGAAAAAGACACTTTTTTTTTTATTTTGCAGTTATATTTACACGAGAACTGGGGGATTTGTTTACATGGAGGGATATGTTTAACCTGTATTCCAGACTGAGGAGGAAGATGAATTAGTCAGTGTACCGTTACCCACTCATGGGATCCTCTAGAGACTTTTCCTCTCACACTATCCCTCTCATCCTTCTACCTTTACTGATAAACAACTAAACACACACACACACACACACACACACACTTGCAGTTCAATCGCTAAATAACCGTACCATCTATTCTATGTATAGATTCTATGTATAAAGATAGATCTCTTCTCACTACAACAAAACAGAATATTTCCAAGTGCTAATATTGTTTTAAATTGTAACATAAATGTAACATGTCACAAGTAATGAAAAATGAAATGTCTCAAGTAAGAATTAAAATGTCTTTGCTCAAGTTTGTTTGGTTTTCCAAAATTGTTCTACTTCTGCCAATAATAATATAACAATAACAATAATAACAACAATTATTATAATAATACAGTAATAATGTAATGTACAATGACAATGTAATGTTCTTGTCTAATCTATTAAATTCTAGTGCCAAGTCAACTTTCTAGTGTCAACTAATCATTTGGCCATTTAAACCTTTTAATTCCTTTGACTGCTTTTTCAGATTAAGATTTGCTTTGGTTTCTAAACTAAACTTTTGCTTAAAAATGTTTTTTAAAATGTATTTAGAATGTGCTTTTCACAGTCGCAAACTATCTTAGCTGACAACAAAAATAACAGAAATGAATATAAAACAATGGATTCATATTTTAACAATCATTACAAGTCATGGGCAAGCAGGAAGGCAACAGTGGCTAGGAAACAAAACTCTTTTTCAAAACTTTTAAAAATGAAAAATAAACCTATGAATACACCCCCCCCCAAAAAAAAATAAACAGAATAATCAACATTGTGCAATCTTTTTCTAAGACAATTCAACAAAGTTTGTGGAAAAAAAAAAGTTCTCCTGTCTCCGACGTGAGGATGCGTTAATTGCTGCGTGATGTCATGATGCTGCGATGCTCCATGACAAAGAGATCACACCATCTGCAGCAGCTGCTCACTACAGACAAACACCCGGGGAACATCTACACTGCCCTGAACACTGAAGCGCGTGTGATGAGACGGGTCCAGTGGCCCACAGATTAAATTATTCAGCCCTTTACACTGGGAGCAATCTGCTCAAGACACCGAGAGCTACTGGGATTGAAAGAGCTACACGTGTTCCAATTAGACGTTTAGCAACCTATAAGCAGATTGAATGACTTTATATGTTCTCGTGGCCTGTCATGGTAGATGTATGGTTTAGACGGCCGTGCCAATGGGCATTCAAATTGCGGTCATTATCATTTTCCCTTCTTGTATAATTTTTCAAAAACTCTTGAACTCTTTTCTCAAAATGTGTCTTGAGAAACATTGTGAAAATACATTTTTTTTAATATTAAATTGTGCCAATATTAACTAATGGCATGTAAAACCGTCATATTTAGTCATACAAATCTACGTAGTTTTTGAGAATGGAGTGAAACTGAGTGTCTGAAAGAATCACCACAGATTATGCTAAAATAATTTTAATACAACAAAAATGTTGAATTTGTTATAACGTAGTTACACAATTTCTTTTTGTAATTTTTCTTTTTCTAATTTTAGAAGCTCAAAACCTAAGGTTCTGATTATATTTGCAAACAGTTGAGTTACTAGCCATTTGCGTTGAACAAATTTCATAGTAGCTGTATTAAACCATGCAACAATTATTTTAAGAAGTTGCATTAATTAAGAGTTGCCCCATTGAAACTAATAAGTATTTTTTCTAAATTACGAGAGTATTTGAACCAAACAATTTTCGAAACTTAAGCAAGCTTAAAAAAATGTATAGTCTACTTTTTAACTAAGAAAAACTTTGCCAAATTTAAAAACGTACGTTTTTGAAATGCTGGTAACTAATTAAGCTTGAGACGTGTGAAAGCGGAAGTGTTAAACTACGCAAATAAAAGAATCATATTCATGCGCTACGGTCACACGCCTTGATTTTGAGAACACAAGAGTAAGAGAAAATAACACTCACTCGGGTGCGAAAAGCAACTCAAAACCAAAATCCCAAAGGCCAGCAGCCAGATTCTGTTTGATTTCATAAATAATTTGCATCATGAGGGACGCGCATTGTTTTAGGCTTAAACATGTTGTTTACTGACGCCACATGTTTGAGGGACAGACACGGCTGTTGGTACACAATACGGGCCCTTCAGGATTCCAGGAGAATGAGAATCCCACCCAAGGCTCTGATGGTTGGCAAAGATATAAAAGACTTGAGGGACTGTGGGCTGTGTTTGTGTCTTTGCAATGCTTCTTCATCTGTGTGTGTGTCTAAAGTGGTCCGTCCAAAATACCTCGAGGCTGCGTGCGAGTCCCAGCTGACCGAGCAGCCATGCCCCACAGCGCCATCTTGGTTGCATTAATGAGACACGTCTCATCAAACGTAGGAAATTAATACATTCTTCAAATATGTCACTGCTTAATCCACACCTGTTCATCCTCAACATCACTGCTTGAGATATTGAAATATTTAATAATTAAAAACAAAAACATGATTTCAGAATCAAGGATTACAATTGTACGAATACAAGCAAAAATATATTTGTGCGTGAGGATTAAACGACTGTTTATCATGCACGACTGATGCATGCCAGCGGTAAGAAAAAGACGCGCTCATTTCGTATAGCAAACATTTTTCAAATTTTTGAACAAAATTTGCAGCGACGCGATGGACCACTTATATATACACCGTATTTACGCGAAAATAAGCACCCCTTTTTTCGAAATGTTTTAATAATCCTTCGCTTCGATTCAATTCTCTTCACACAGCTTCAGATAAACAGAGAGCTTGACGGGCCTCCCAAAGTTGCTTTGCGCATGCGCAGACTGGTGCATAGACACTGGGGAAATTAAGTTCTGACCACTATAATCGACTTTTTGTTATCTATCATTCAAGTAAAACGATATCAAAATAATACGAGTCAGAAGTTAGGTTTGGTAAATACAAATAAATCCAATATAGACCACACTTTTGTACAATATTTAAATTTACAATAGCTACCCAATTGACCATAAAATGGAAAATCCGAGATAAAAATGAAAGCATAACGTTGGAAAACATCAGCTTTGGACTCAATGAAAATTCATATCGTAGGGAAATAAATGCTTAAATTCAGATCAAGGTGCACACATAATTTTAAGGGGTAATGGTAGTTAGCATAAACTGCTAACATTGTTAGGCAATTGCTTCAAATTTAACACCTATATTAAGACATTCATGGCATTAATTGCGAGCTTTATATTTTATTTACAAAAGTAGTGTTAAAAGGGACTAAGAATGAAAAGTTAGAATAGTGATAGTCAACGTGAGAAATTTGGATTCATGATCAATTTCTAGAAGCATAGATCAATCATGACATTCATCAGTGCTGACTGATGCTGGTCTGAAACATACAGAATTTACTTTCCAGAAAGTTACGTCTAGCCACCAATGACCTAAAACCTTCCCTATGTGGCGCATGAACATTATTTAGTTTGTGTGTGAAAACATCTCCAGCCGTCCGGTGTGATCCACTTTATCACCCCAAAAAGATTGTGGGCCCTTAGAATCACCTAAGGATGACAAAAATGCAACTGCTTTTTTAATATTTTCAGAATATGATCTGCTAAAGTTCCAAGTAGGTATCTAGAAGTTGTACTCCATCTTTACCAATGATTAAATGTGTTTGAAAGGCTTGAAATTGAAAAAGTCAAAAAAGTTGCTTCCGTATATCTGGAATTAGAATTTAATAGAAGAAATGGCAGCCACTGTATAGCAAACATACACACAATGTGAGTGAGTTTGTCAATATGGCCACTAGGATAGGGATGCACAATTTAGAAAAAAAACAAATAATGGCAAATTTTTCTGAAAAACATTGCAATTGCGATGCAATTTTCGCATTTGATACTTAATTGAATCAAACAAAAATTATGAATAAAATATGTTATTACTTTATGACACTTATGAGGGTTAAATAAACCACAACCATAGTGATTGAGGTAATAAGATTGTTTGATGCTTTGTGAAAACCAAAAATGACTCGGTCATTTGTATTTAATTTAACTTTCATTACATTTAATTCCAACATGCTTACATGCTTTTTCAGTCTCTATCGTCTTGGCTGACGACAACTGCCCAATACAAATGTAGAATTTAGAATCCACGCATTATTATCAGACACGAGATAAAACAGCCACGTTTGATCAGAATAATAATTTAACATGCATCTCAGACTCATTGAAGAAAAGAAAGAAAGAAAAAAGATGAAAGTCTTAACTTTTGCCACTGGCCAAAATCCCACAGCCGTTCTCCCAAAAGAGAAGCTAAAAAGAATAAACGTAACAACTGGAACCCATGAGGCGTTGAGAAGAGAAATAAAAGCTTACTACAGTGTGTAAATGCTAGTTTGAACCAGACGTCTGTCTCAAGTTAACTGACATGGACATAATAGTGGTCAATAAATGGATATCAAAGTGCCACTAGCGCTGTTAGCATTTGAGCTAACAATCATCTCTAAAAACACGTGCGATAATGTCAAATTTAAGCTCCTCGTTCATTTGGCATTTCCGTTATTGTAAACACGTTCTTTGTATCCACCACGCGATGCACTTTAGCTACTCCGTGTGATGCCAATTAGCTGGTTCCGGACAAATATATATCACCGTTTTGTTTTGGAGAAAAGCATATAGATGGTGTAAATTACATGGCAGGGGGGGACTGCTGAGTATTTGTATGTAAATGTTTAATTAACCCGTGTCTGGATGATTGTGTAGGTACAAAGTCTCGGAATTAATCCACTAATAGCACGAGCGACTGTGGAGGGGACAGTCACGGTATGACATATTAATTAGAAAACTGTGCCTTTCACTTACATACATTAACATGGCTAGTAATTCATAGTCTGATGGCTTGTTATTTGTGTTGTGGCGTCTCCAGCATTCTCGATAATTCATCCGGTTGTGTAATATAAAATTACAATAAAATAACACGTTTAAATAATACAATAAATGTGCTCAAAAACGCACTTGCAAACACATAGGCTGTAAATATAATTTGTGGAATTGGGACACTCAATGCGATTTCAATTTTATTTCCGATTTTTAGTCCATCAATCTGTTTTTTTTTTTCGTCTACCGCTTTGCCATTTTTGGTCACGGGGAGGTGGAGCCAATCGCAGCATCTATGGTTTAAAAGGCGGGACACATTCTGAATTAGTGAATGACCAATCACAGAGCAGGACACACACATTCACACTCTTACTCTCACTTATGGATATTTTTTCTCAGACTACAGTGCATTTGATTGTTTATGGCCTGTGGGAAAGTGGAGACCCGGAACAAACCCATTTGGAATATTATTGCATTTATGAAGCTAATTCTGTGCATTTTAAGTTTTACTCTCACAGATGAAAATATTACATTATGATTTCATCACATTGCTGCATTTATGAGACCAAAGCGACTCAGATTGCGTCAGCGATCGGCATTAAAAGAACTTTATCCTTTCTTTGGGATTCAAACCCATGACCTTTGTTTCTACAAGCCTAATCTACATAAAGAAAAAAAAATGCGATTCACTTTTAAAACAACCTCAACATGGTACACTAAACCAATTTTTTCCTTTTTCCAAATGCAGTTACACTTTAGATAACCCAGAATCATACGAATCTGCATAATACAAGCTATTAAGTCACATTTCGGCCTCTAAAATCCACGCAAACGCGGCAACGATGACTGCGTCTCAAAGGAGCGGCTTGTTTTGCCTCCGAGGTACAAGTTGCGTTCAGTGTATTTTCTATTCGCATTTCTTTTATTTAATCACCACGTGGCATGTGTTTGGAGGAGACGGCAATTACGAGCACCAAACCAAGTCGTCCTGTCCGCCGCGTGTGACGTTTCCTCAAGGCGATTGAGACGGGGGCATGCGGGGGCACAACACTCCCACCATGAAAGGCCTGACAGACATTCCCCTCCAGAAAAATGCAAAGACATTTACACCACTGCTGGTTATTAAGGCTTTCTTTTGTCTGTAAACCAAAGTTTAGCCGAAAATTCCACATCTAAACCGACTAATTACAGAAAAAACGATAAAAGCAAAGGTGTTCTGCTCTCTGGTCTGTTTTCGCAGCCCAAAACACACTTTTTCAGGAAAGTGCAAGTGTTTAGTAATACATCCTGTGCGCTGTTGAAACTCCGAAACTTTAGGTTTTACATATCTGCCTCGCGCTAATAGACAAACACGCTTTGACATATCACACACACACACACACACACACACACACACACACACGCACACGCACAAGAATCCTCATGAATATTTAAAGGAATTAAATATAAAGACTGGGAGACTTGTTTCTGCTCGTATTTGCTCCCCTGCAGATAGTGAGATAAAAGGCGAGCTCATCTACACACCGAAAACGCACTTCTTTGACTTGGCTATTTTGAGAACATGAAGTGGAATGAAAACACCAGGCGCGGGAAAAACTTGGTTTTAATGTCAACACAGGTGTAAAAAGGCACTAAGATAAGTAGATTGGGAAATAAAACGACGGCAAACAGCTGAACAAATTCCGCCTTTACAGAGTAAACATGTGTTGACAACACAATCGCGGCGTCTCGGCTAACGGTGGCCTGCTTCGCCTAGTCTTAAAGTCAACAGATTGATCAGTATTAAAAAAAAAGCGCCGTAACGATTGCGAATTACAAGACGCGATCAATTATTCATAGACATCTCGAACTTATCCTTCCTAAACAATTATAGCTTGGCGAATGACAGCGCGTTTCTGAGAGCTCTGGGAGACAAGGTGACGTGGGAAGACGCTGTTTGTGGGAGGAAGGATGGAGCCCGAGGAAACGTTTCGGGAGAGAAACGATGCGCCGTCTCGGAAGTATGAGAGAGATCGTATTGTCAAGTCTTTGCACGTCGGTTCTTTTGTTTTCGCCTTGCATTCAAAATAATCCCTCAAGCCTTCAGCTATCAGAGCAGCACGCGTCCGATTCAGACGGGAAGCGGCGAGGACGGGGTGGATCCCTGGTCCCGTGCACCGGGGGAAAGTGACAGGCTGTCTAATTGGGACTAATCAAGCTGAGTGACGGTCGCCATCAGAAAAGAAGTGCCATTGACCCACAGAAATAGAATCCGCCGTAGGCTGCCTTCACACGCCAGAACGTCAGATCCACCTTTTTTTGGTCAATAACAAGGAGAGAGGGAGCTAGGGGAAGATAGACAGATGGATGGATGGATAGATCGAGAGAGGGAGGTCATGAAGAGACACACTTGACAAATTTCCCAGCTCACGTTAAAAGGATCCGTGTTCTGAGGATAATGCTACATTATTCTTTTTATTCTCTCACTCAGAGCGATTGCTTTGAATTACAGGAGAATCTTGGTGAAGAATAAGAAGTGAAGGAATCAAAAATTCATCAGAGAGAGTTGGAGATGGGGCGAGGAGGATTTTATTTTCGTGCTGGAACCAACATTTGCGAAAGTTCCACCTCCTAAAGCAATTATTAGCGGTGATAGTTTGACACGCTCAAGAGTTGTCAACAACTGACTTTAAACAAAGTACAAAGCAGAAATAAACAGAGCCCACAGCTACATTAACTTTGGGACTAGCTGGCCTATGAATTATAAATGGCTCTCCATTAGCTCGGTGAATGGTGATACCAGGAGGCCTCGGCGGCGCAGACTACGTTTGCATGTGTCTCTGCGACGAATGGGAAACAAAGCAGGCGGAAAAGTTGCTTTCGTAACGGATGCTTGCGTTGTGAGGAGGACAAACGAACGGCCATCTTTGTATCCCCAAGAGGATTAAAACTCAAAACAGTTGGAACTCGGCTGAATCTGGAAATGAACGTGTTGATCAATGGGTCAAACCCAATTGCACTTGTTGGATAAATGTAGTAGATTATATGTATAAATTGAAATTATATTTGGAAATCCATGCTTGTTAGTCAACAATACATAAATATTAATTTGTAAATAATTCCCTTTTTAATTGTCTAAAATCAGTGTTACTTTGACAAATGTCCTAGACAGAAATATGGAATTAGCTGTATAAAACGCTTGTTTGATCTTCTTTACACGTCAATTAACAAAAAACAAAAACACTAATTAGTTTCAAAAATCATGCTTAGGATCAGGGATTTAAATGATGTAATTTCAAGATGGCGGTAACAGTCCGGTTAAGGGAGACTGTCTGTATATAAATATATTATATTAATTATAATGTAAATATTATAATATATTATAATATCCTTTATAAACTTTTATAAGTGCCAAAGTGCAAAGCTAAATTGGTATGTAACATTTTTCAAATAAATGTATTACAAATATGTTAGCATTTACAAAAAAAATTGATTTTCTGAATTCTTGGCACGGATTAATTCCGTAACCTTCTTTTCACATTTGTTCCCATTTTATTTAGAAAGTGGCGGTGGATATAAAACCTCCTACTTTCTTCCCAAGTTCTTTTCTTCGCCTCTGAAATACAGTCGTTGACACATGACGTGGGCTGCGTTGTCCTGAACTCCACGATGCTTATGGTTGCAAGTCTCGGAGCACAGAATTGTAAAGGATAACTGGTACGAAAGAAAAAAAACGCACACATGAAAAAAAAACTGTTTTTGTGGTCCTGTAGAACTTCACCTAAAACATTTCAGACCACCTCACCATATCCTAAGACGTTAATTGGAGAAAGGAAGTGAAAAGCGGGGAGTAGGTGGTCCCAGCAGACATCTCCCTTAATTCAAAAGTGAAATTGTAATCTCATTCATGTTCATTTCAAACGACGTTGGATTATTCCAGACCCAATGTATGTGGAGAACAAGCCGATGAAAGGGTGATTTAGTTTCACCTCCACCTCCTTCAAAAAGGTGTAAACACAGTCAGCACAAAACTACCTGACAGAAAAAAAGGAACCGTCTGACTTTATTTGAAGCGAGCACACATTTGCTTTAAAAATAACGAATGATCAAACGCAGCATCTGTTCGAGGTCAAATTAAATGACATTACAGTAATTACTATATGCAGCAGCATTTGAACTCTCTTCAAATATAAATGTATATCTCGTCTGTAGGAATCACAAATACATGTGAAGTAGATTTAAACATTTGGTTAAATCATATAGAAAACACAATAACACGAGAAACGCAATGCAATCGCACTACAAGTAATCCCATTAGGACGTGTTCTCCAGTATATTTATTTTTAATTATCCTTATTTAGATTCCCATCCTAACACACAAACCGTCTTCAAAAGTGTTTGTGATGCACGCTGCGTTCAGGTTTATCCGACTTAAAATAGTGTTGTTGCACAAGACGCGCTCCAAAACTACAAACCCTAAAGGTGTCGTTTGGAAGTCAAAAATACATGCAGGCTTTTTGAATTAAAAGTCACATGGAATGCAAATAAACGGAAGCAAGCTGCATCAACAACATCGGCAAAGCGGGATGATGTTCTCCTTAAACCCACACGTTGGGGCTTCTCAAACATCGTGCATGGAATTATTCATAGCATCGATTTAGAGTTTGGTGACCAAGTTGTTGAAAAAAAAAGACAACGGTCAAAGTACCGACAGCATTAGTCTCATAAGTAGACATGTAATAGTCCTCAATGCCTCCAAGACACAAAGAAGAAAGGCTTGAAGTCCAAAGAGATGCTTGTGCTTTGCATATGCATCAACCCTCAGCATCAGGACCGGTAAAGTGACGAGGTGCCTGACACAGATCATTTGTACAGTAACGGCCGTCACATTGCCATCATCTTGCTGATAATTACACGGAACACTTTGTTCTATTATCCATGAGCATCGGTAAGGCAATAATGGACCAGCTACCACGCGTTCTACAGCAAGACCTGTCAACATGAAGGGACGCCATCTCCCGGACTGGAGATAAGGTAATTACCTACATACTTCACGCCAGTGTTTGGGCAGCTCCCTGATGTATTTGCATTTTTACGTCTAATTGGCACCAAACATTGGCAGTTTGATGCCGCGAGGTTGGACCACAGTGGGACAGATGGTGCCATGTCGTCCTGAAACGCCACGCGGCTTCATCTGCGCATGAAAGCACACAGTGCCGACGACCAACTCTTTTTGATTGATTATTAAAACCCAAACTCCACCGCACGAGGCCGAGCGTTGAGCCACGGAGAAGTCAAACAGCAAAGGAGAGCGGAGGTCTGGCTTTTTGAAGAGCTATCGGATAGCCGATGGCGAGCACATCCTCGCGCTTTTAGATCCGGTTTTAATCTTTCCCTCGCTTTTAATGATCCGCTTCCTATCCTTAAGTTAAGTACTTCACATGCCAAGTTTTTGCCAGAGAGGCTCTGCAGAGTGCTTTGAAATGAAATGTAAGCATATATTTATTTTTATAGTTATACGGCAGAAATACACATTTGAAAACTATTGCAAGGCACGTCGAAAGTCTGCAACGAGGAGAGCGGTGGAGCAAAATGTAAAAATAACCTGTGATGTTTGTGCGTACTTAAGTAGGCCACACCCTTTTGTCTAAAAAACAAACAAACAAGAAAAAAAAAACAACCTCAAGCGCCTCAATGAGTCTCAAAACGAAGATGACTATAACACGATGCGAAAATTGAAATACTGACAAACAATGACTTAATACGACGATTCTTCTTCTCATTTTCACACGGTTGCTTTGCAACATAATCTCCCAAACTTGAAGATGTGGGAGAATTGTAAAACAATCCCAAATGGAACAGCTCTGTTTAATTATAGCAATCGAATCGTTAACCTAAATTATTCTCAAGGATTCAATTACTCGTTCTTACAAGCGAATCCTATTCAACAATTAATAATCACAGTAAAAATAGATTGTTTCCTTCAAACCAAAAATCAAGAACATTCGAAAGCTATGCGATTGAACCTAGGATTATGAGGGGGGGCGTATTTGTAGCCGAATGTATTTTTTTGTAAAAAGTGTGAATTTCCACAATTAAATGCACTTTCATTAATGAAAAATCTAGAGTTGTACAGACACTTTGAACGCATAGACTATAACACACTGCTCTCAAACACCCCAACACAGGTATGAAATATTAATATTTGATTATAATTGGAGAAACACAAAAAAAGGCTTCAAACTGGTTGAATTCTTTCATTGTTAGCAGCGAAAGTGAATTTTAAAGCATCAGGTATCTACCCTGAACCTTCTGCTCTTAAAACATGTTGATAATGAAGGACCTACATGAGGAAGCTGTCGACCGTTATTAGCACAATTGGCCTTTCTGTATCTCACCTGCCCCCTCAGGCTCCACCAACACTTCACTTGTCTCTGTCTTTGTCTTCCATCGCCTGGAAAGTCTTCAAAAAAACCTTCTGATAAGTGGCGGTAAAAAAAAAATAATTAAAAAACAAAGTAGGCCATTATTAAACATGAGGATGAGTGTAGGTACCGCCAGATGAAATTTTTAAAACACCTAAGTCTTAGATCTCTGGTGTCACTGTCTTTAATCAAAAGCTCAAGATGAGGAAGAATGAAACCAGTCCTCATTACATACTGCTACAAAGAAAGAAGAAGAAAAAAAAAACATTCTCTGCCGATAGTTTACAGGCCTGGCTTTTGTTTAAAATAGCAACAATTAAGTTTAAATCTACTAGTTTTGTTTTAATTATGTCAGAAATGTCCACTAAAACTTCTGAAAGTGGAGAATTGGAAATTGGATATGCATAACCTAAAATATATATTTTAAGAATATATAATATACAATCTAAAGCTCTTACACATGTTTAGAAAATCAGAGTAAAAAAAATTAAAATTGTAAATAGAATTTTTAAATAGAATTGTAAATAGAAAAATTTGGCACGTATATATATACTTAATTGCACGTAATTCCCAGTTACGTTTGCATATTTTTCCCTACAATTTTGAAATCTAAAGAATGTCATCAGAAATTCAATTTCTAAAATTCTGATTTATTAGTTATTTATTTATTAGTTATTGATTATTATCCTGGAGATGCCCGTAACCAGCTGTAAAATGATTGGATTCTGGGAAAAAGGGCAGATCATTTTTGGATCGCTTCAAATCATGGTTTCAAAAAATGGATCTCCCAAATATTCCGGAAGGTGTCTTCAGTAACGCAATACTAGCGCGTTTGCTACTACTTTTTGCTATCTTAGTGGAAGCAGAAGCTTTGTTTAACATCGATAATTTTGCACAACACTGAGACATGTTTCTTTGGTGTGGGCGTGGCCAATCTACAGAAGTACGCACCACTCGGTTAAGTACGCACGCAAACATCTCAGATTCAATTTGCGTGAACCTTCAGACCTTTTCCTCTGTTGTCGTCTGTTGACTATAGGAAACTGCGCTTGGCATAACAAACGCATATGCAAATGAATAAACACGGAAAAACCTTGAGCAGATTTTTTTCGTGCGTGTGGGTATATTATATTGCGTGTTATTATTTACAAAGTGTGTTAATTAAAAGCCCCTTTAAATTCCCTGTTGTAGGTTTGTATTTGCAGTGCTGACAGATAAAGTAGTTTAACTGTACATACCGCTTCAGGACAGGAAAACAAAACTGCTTCTCCTTCTGTTTTTTTACCTCTTATGTGGGCATTGAGAATTAATTAGCAAAGGAAAAAAAGGTAAGATAATGAAGAAAAAAAAGATGTTGGGGGATCTAGACAAAGGGATGCATTGTTGGAAGAGGTGTGGCCTCGGACCATGAAGGACTTGTTCCAGATTTGTTTTCTAGGCCAATAAAGTCTTTCGTACTTGTTCCCTTCTGCTTGCATGGGTTTTCTCTGGGTCTCCGTTTTGATGCCAAAACATACATGAATGCACGTGTCCTGCTTTGTGATTGGTTGGCCACAAATCAAGGGCTTGGATCCGCCTTAAGTTGAGTTGCTGGGATTGGCTAAAGATTGACCAGGAAATGGAAAAGTTTTAATAAATAGAGAAATTAACTGTGCAAGCTAATGCAAGGTGTAAAAAGAGTACCTGAAAACCATACAGGAGTAATTCCAAGAAGACTTGAGTAAAAGTCGCAAAATATCCAATTTTAGAAGAACTTTAGTACTTTACTCATACTGAATTTAGGCTCAAAAAACACCAAGTAATGTTTTTCCTAACATAAAAATAAAATTGTACACCTCAGCGTTTCAAAATAGCAGAACAAAACACATTATGATTTTTCAAAACATTTGATTTAAGCCATTATTTGTAATAGACACTTTGAAATACTGTTTTGAGTAACCAACTGGTTCTTTGCAATTGTGCTTTCAAATAATATGAATAATAATAATAATAAAAATAAATTAAATATGGCTTTTTCTCTCTGACAGCTGCATGAAAAGAGCAGAAGGGGGGGGGGGCGAGTTTAAACCAATTGCAGCGTTTCCTCTGGGTTCTCGGGAGTATGGAGTGCTGGTAGCCATTTAAAAATCTGCTTGTTCAGGATCTGTGTGCTTCCCAGGGCTCAGCTTTGATCACTTCTACCTCTAGACTTCACCTGCAGGTGTTTCATAGCTTTAGTGGTCCGTGCGTCCCCCGCTTGCTGTACTAGTCTTACTCATACACTAAATATATCGAGCTGTAGGGATGCAAACTATACTTTGCATAACCATTGTCACAAAAATATTGCATGCAAAGTGTCTTGACACTGTGACAACAAAAAGTGCTTCATAAATAAACAATTTTGAATTTAACGTTTCCTAGTCAGATAAAAGTTGGTGTTTTTAAAAAAAAGCCAACAGACATTTTAATTCATCAGGGCTAGAGAACAGAAGATGTGGAGGAAAAATCCATCTATCCAAGGCATCTTTTTTTAAGGAGAGAAGTGTTTTGCTAAAAGCAACACAAAAAGTTCACGAAAAGGCCAGTGATATTCTGCCATTTTGAAACATTTGAAACTAATAAAGTCATTAATAAGCACAAACTTTGCTTCTGAAAGTCTAAAGTGCTGTGTGACCGTATTAGTCACAGCATTCTCAACCTACTCGCTGCACATTTTCTACCGTATTTTTCCACGATCCAGACGAATCACAACCTACTGGAATACAGTAAGACAAGTGTCTGAGAAGCACCCACAATGATAGACATTTCTTCTGCGTTTTCTGTTCTTTTTTTTTTCCCCTTCATCTCACCTCTTGATGTCTCTGATATTTCACTCTTCAAAGCTGAAACGCTACATTGCGCCCCAGGGTTAATTAAAACGTACCGAACATTGAATGATCAGATACGAAAAGCTCCATAGGTTAGGTGTCACAGAGAAACGTGTTGTCAGACATAGAATACTCCCATCTGCTCCACGTTCTTGTTACGGGAGAAATAATTGTTAAAAGTTTAACAACAGTTAAATTGTTTGTTTATTACATGTTTTAACAATGTGTGTACACAGTAGACCCTCGTTTCACTGATATGATTCTCTGACATAACTGGTTTTGTTTTTTGAAGAATTACAGAGTAATTCTTCCCTGGTTTTGTCTGGAAGATGTATGTGTATATATATGGTAGTATGCTATCCTTTTTGAGAGGCGTGATGTAAACTTTATAACACACACCACGTTTAGTTTTAATAATGCCGTTTATAACACACACACACTTACAATACAGTAACAAATTCACCTTAGAGCAGGGGTGTCAAACATACGGCCAAGTAGGTTCGATCAGGCCCGCCGAATTGTTTGGAAAACAAAATGGAAAAAAAAAAAAAAAAAAAATTTTTTTTTTGCTGCAATTCATTGATTGTTCGCTAAGGGGCATTTCCATCGGAGTAGAACGCTGCATCACTGAGACGGACAGAATCTTGTTAAGAACGGAAAACAGGTGTTATCCGCTACAACCTCATTAATCAAAATGTTCCAAACGGAGAAAGATAGATAAATAGTGTAAATACAAACAGTATTTAAGGCTTAAATACTGTTTGCAGTTAAATATTGCATGTTTCATTTATGAAGTTTACGAATGTGACTTTCTTCATTGCACATTTAATATCACTCTCCTTAGTTTGTAAGGTGTATGCAGGGATTTCATTTATATTTTATATAAGTGGTTTAAAATTCAGTTCTTTAAAAGCCTCAAGTGCAATACTATATTTTTCATTACCAATTTAAGTTGTGTGCCTTTGTACAATCAGTGGGATAAGTTGCAATGCCTAAATGTGAATGATAAAGGTAAATTGCACATTTGTAAGGAATTATGAGGAAATTCTTGGAATGTTTAGTAAAAGCATAGTTCATTAAAATTCAATATGTTCCTAATGTTCTTGTGCTTCTTTACACCAAAACAAAGAAAATACATGATATTTTTGATATTTAATGCAGAGTATGGTATAATTTTAATGGTCCGGCCCGCCTGACATCTCCTTAGGTCGTATGTGGCCCGCTATGCGAAATGAGTTTGACACCCCTGTCTTAGAGGAATATTTACATAAAAATGTACATTTGTTTTATCTAGTCGAACTGTTTTATAACATCCGTTTCTTCATATCTTATTTCAAAACAAATTATTAAAAGATGCTTTTTATGTATTATGTTCAGTTTTATTTGTGGAAATAAAAACAGTGCTGATTTAGTGTTGTTTACATTTTACACAATATCTAAGATTACAATTATATATATATATATATAAATTATTTGCATTATAAACATGTTTTCAATCAATGTTGTCATATTAGGTTTATGTGTATGTGTATTAGGTACACCTTTTGTGTATTAGGTGTATGTACATACACACACATTTTGTATTGAAGAATGCTGTAAATGCACCAGCTAATTAATACACCGGTGTGTTTTCTCTGGCTGGCATGTATGTGACATTTGCTTCATGCTTGAGTGTTTGTGGGGCTAATTTCCATCTGCGGTGGAATCAGAGATTGTGCTGGGATAGTGGTTCGGGATAATATTTGAATAGCAGTGCATGGCCACACAAGGACTTCTTTTAAAAAAAAAA